>VZQC01010206.1:2246062-2334377 GCA_009823505.1 Rhizomys pruinosus
AAAAAAAAAAAAAAAAAAAAAGAAATGGACAGTAAGGGGCTGGAGAGATGGCTTAGCTGTTAAGAGCATTGACTGCTCTTGCAGAGGACCCAGATTCAATTCCTAGCACCCACATGGTGGCTAAGAACTGTCTTAGGCCAGGTGTGCCTTTAATCCCAGCATTTGGGAGGCAGAGGCAAGTGGATCTCTGTGAGTTCAAGACCACCCTGGTCTACATAGCCAGCTCCAGGTCAGCTGGAACTAAAAGGAGACCCTGTCTCAAAAAGACAAGAAGCAGGAGGAGGAAGAAGAGGAGGAGGAGGAGGAGGAGGAGGAGGAGGAGGAGGAGGAGGAGGGAGAAGAGGAGAAGGGAGGAGGGAGGAGGACAATAAGACTCTATTGCTGAAGGTATGGTGTGATATGAGCATAAAAAAATTATGCTGAGACCATGCTGAGACCATGAGCTAGTAATCAAGAGCTGATCTTCATGGTATCAGAGAGCACTATGCAAACTGCTGGAGAAAAATGGTCTCTGAAGCTTAACTACAGACTTCTTGTGCTACACTTTTACATGCCAAAAGATGTAGTGCAATAGTGGCAACCTGAAAAATCTATACCCATTAAGAAAAAATAAAGTCCCATTCAATCTGTGGCCTGTTCCCTGACGGGGTATGACACACAACTGGCACTGTACCCTTGGCGCCTCCTAATGTCAGGAGACCCTACTGACCATATTAGAAAGCTATTGGCATCCCTTTGCCAAAGAGTTATAATGCCCCAACCAAGATATTATCCAAGCATACACGTCTGTGCCCACAGAATAACTTGTTATGATCTTTAATATTTGTTACTATTTGTGCTTTATTACTAGACTCAAAAGGAGACTGCCAGTCTGCTGCAAACAGAACTTGGGACAGTCCCAAGAGTCTGACCTCAGAGGAAAAAAAAACAAAAAAAACCTGGATCTTCTATCTCTCACTCTCTCTCACCCTCCTCTCCAAAGCCCAGGGACTCTTGCAGAAGAGGTTGGCACCTGGGATTGTAAGGGCCAAGGAGGGGGGATGAATTGGGAGATCACAGCAAAAACAGACTAGATTTTTTTTTTCTTTTCTTTGATCAACATTATTTGTGGAAGTAAACCTCTTGAACTGGACTTGGGGACTCTGAGTTGACAAAAACTAGACTCAGAAGTTAACTAATTGGGTTATGGACACTCCTTATGTTTATTGCCTATGTGTACTTACTGGCCAAATAATTTTTTAAAAGAAGTAACCGCTGTGTAAATATTGTTATAATAAAAGCCAATTATGAAAAAAATTGTGAAAAAAGAGCAAGATTTCTGGTCTTAAAGTCCAGGTTAGCTAATACATTGAGGAATCTAATGATACTGGTCAAAGTGTCTGGTTTCTAGACATGCCAAACCCATCCTAACTTATAACCGGTACCTCAAAACACTAGCCCCTTTAGAAATTATTTTTAACTCTGAGAACAGACTGAAGAAGTGCGGGATCAGGAGTGTTTCAGATTTCTTTTTCTTTTATTTTCAACTTTAGACTATTTCCATAAATACAAAAAGATTTACTGGGACAGGACTCAACTATGTACACAAAATTCAGTAATGGTACAGTAATAACTTGAAAACCCAGCCAGAAGGTAATTTTCTAAATATTTTTAGTGCACCTATGTTCTAATATGAGGTCAAAGTGTAGAATTTTCTGTGAAATCCTACTAGCACTGAAAATTTTAAGATTTTGAAGCACTGTAAATTCTGGATTTTCAGATTAGGAACATCCAAGCCCATACTTCACCTTTGGCCCCAGAACTTACCAATCATAGACTGATTCAAGCCATAAGAAAGGCTGTGCTTAATTCTAAAAACATTTACTAGTAAATTCTTTTAAGCTGGCTATCCTAATGAAAAAATCATGAAAACTATTTTCTTCGCTCTTAATAGAGCTAAAGGGAAACACATAGTAATCATTAGGAAAGCCTGTTTTTTTGAATTAGTATAACTGAAATGACAATTCGATTACTATTATCTAAATAAAACCTTAAGTTTCATTACTTCATTTCCTCAAAGAAATCTGGAGGTCATATACAGTATCTATTTTCAAAGTGTATACTTTTTCATTTAAAAAACCCCAGTTGTATTAAACTTTCTAAAAACTGATTAAAGACACGGTATGTATAGCACACATATTGGTAAGCACTACACGATTTTGAGCTGCATGTTTAAGTATGTTCACAGTAAGTTATTTTAAAAAATGGGCCATGATAGCAATTACATATAAATGATAGGGTATCATCATTATATCTTTCATATATATACTACATGTCAGATTTTAAAAGAAATTTAGAAATAAATCCAAGGTCTAATTTATAGCACTGTTAATACTGTATTTCATTAGAATATATAATCTGATTATTTATTTGATGGCAACTGGAACTCAGTTTCCAAAGTACTTGAATTTTTCTTCTGTACTGAAAACTTTTCTGGATTGTTTTCCTAATGTAAATAATGACAGGATACACTTTTTCCTAATCTAGTTCATGTTAAAAGTTAATCTTAGAGCTGGCACCCTTTAATCCTAGCACTTGGGAGGCAGAAGGAGGTGGATCTCTGTGAGTTCAAGGCCAGCCTGGTCTACATAGTGAGTTTTAGGACAGCTGGGGCTACAGGGAGACCCTGTCTCAAAAAGACCAGAGGGAAAAAAGTTAGATACATGACTAAAATCATGTTCTGGTAATAGTCAAAAAACTAATCTTAGGTAACTACGATGAAGATATTAATGAATACATTTCTAAGTACTTATTTTTATTTTTACTATATATGTTCTGCCTGCATGTATTTAAGTGCACCCATGTCATAAAATGGTCACAGAGGCCAGAAGATGGTGTCAAATCCCCTGTAACTGGAGTTACAGAGGCTTGTTAGCCACTGGGAACCAGACCCAGGTCCTCTGCAAAGGCAGTCAGTGCTCCTAACTACTGAGCCATCTCTCCAACCCCCAAAAATGTATCTTAAAAATAAGCTTTTGGGGCTAGAGAGATGGTTTAGCAGTTAAGAGAACTGACTGCTCTTGTAGACAACCTGGTTCAATTTACAGTACCCACAGGGCAGCCAACAACCTATAACTCCAGGCCCTCTTCTGACCTCCGTTGGTATTGCACAACACAGGTGCACCCAACTACATACAAGCAATACACTAACACACATTAAATAAAAATAATTTAAAAAGCCTTTGTTATCTCACCATTTCAACATCTTGTTCATAATGAGAGTTTTGCACATACTCTTTCCTTCTCTGCCCATTCAAAATGATAGCAACGAGGGCACAAAAATGACTAGAAAGATAGAAGACCACAAAATAGAGGTTTGACATCACCACAGTTAAGAATAAGTGGCAGCTGGGCGTGGTGGCACGCGCCTTTAATCCTAGCACTCGCGAGGCAGAGTTCAAGGCCAGCCTGGTCTACAGAGTGAGTTCCAGGACAGCTGGGGCTACAGGGAGACATTGTCTCGAAAAAGACAAAAAAAAAAAAAAAAGAATAAGTGGCTACCTCAGACAGTACTTAAAACAGTAATGATGATAGCTGACATACTTCAAAGGACAACTTAAAAATTACATTTATGTTCCCAAATCTCAGCAGTGTACTTTTAACCCAGTTTGATGGCCAGTTACTTGGCCTCTGCCTTTTCCAGTTTGGCAATGTTAGCCACAGATTCTGGACCTAAAACATTGTCTTCCCAACAGGTATCATTACCTGACATCGTAATTAGTCCTGAGCTTGCATGTGTTAGCTAGCCAGAGCACCTCTGTCTTCCAAGTTAGCCTGTGTGAAGGCAACAGTGGTGCCTATCTTGTGGACCAGCCTCCCAAGCCTGGTCTTCCCCTTAATGATACAGTAGAGGACTCCCATCTTACAATATAGGGCAGGCAGAAAGACCACCAGTTTAATGGAGTCAATCATGTGCGATCACCACTAACTGAGCCTTCTTGTTTTCCACCAAAGTAAGTACAGTATTGAACCCTGCTCAAAGGACAGGTGGTCTCTTGGTTAGGACGTCCCCTTTTCCAGCAGCTTTCTCCCCAGCATGGGCCAACAGCCTCTGCTGGTTCTGCTTGTCTCTGGCCCAGCACTTGTGGGAGAGCATAAGCAACTGTTTCAACAGTCCTGGACTGGGGTGAACTGGTTAAATGCAGGTGTCACGTTCAGTAGCTTAGAGATGATAGTCCTTTGTCACTCCAACCAGATGTAAAGGGGCCATTTGATGAAGTGGGTAAGGTCTCTTGGCTGGATGACATGTTCAATGTCAAAGTTCTTAAACCCTTTTCTCAAACAGAGGATTCAGGACCTTTTTCACATCCTGCCTTTTCACAACCGCAGAGGCTAAGGCCACCACATCCCCCTGCTCTTCTTTCCTTTTGGCATCTTCCTCAGCTGAAGGAGACTGCTAACTAACATTTATTGAGCATTAACAAGTATCAGATACTGCTCTAGGAACTTTCCCATATATCAACTAATTTAATTCTCAGCTAAACTCAGGAAGTAAATACTGTTTTATCCTCATTGTACAAAAAAAGAGACAGAGGCACAAAGAACTTAAATAATGAACCTAAAGACACACACCAAGAAAGTGATGGTACCAAGAGAAAGCTCATATACTCTTAACCACTTTGCTATACTGGATGGCTCTGGTTTTTATGTCCAGAAATTCCTGGGGCTAGTGAGATCAGTTATTTTAAAAGCCTGGCTACTGCAGAATCTGGACTCTGTGCTCAAGGTTAAAGGATGCTTCATATTGCTGAAGTCCCATTTTCTGGTGTCACAGAGTGACTCATAATACATAGCAAATGCCTTACCATCCAATAAAATAGAAAAGCACTAATTTTAATTATTTGTAACAAATTCATTGATAATGAAGTTTTGCGGCAATATAGACTATGAAAAATCAGAAGATAAAGCCAAAGTATAAACACTAAGAAATTACAATTTTTAAGTATCTAAATGTAATGAACCAGTAATGTGTATCAAACAAGGTATCTTTAAATAGAAACAAAGTTTTGACTTGATCTGCCTACAAATTCAACTATAGGCCCAAAGGAACCTAACTATTTCTTCTAAGAGTACTGGATCAATGTCCATTAATCCAATGTTTGTCAAAACTTCATGGAATACAATACTACTTAAACTGGTTCTCTTTTTTTTTTGTTTTTTTCTTAACAATCTGATAAACCTTCCTGATTTGGATATAGAGCCATCACTATATAAAATGACTGTTAGACATTCACAGAAAAATGGAACTCCATGATTCCTAGACTTAGATATTTATTATAGCAATATTAACTAAAGGACACCTGGTGCTCCAGTCAAGTCCCAATGTTATCATTAATGGAATCCTATCATATCTGTCCCAAATTAGAAGCTGGGAAGACAGCTCAGTCAGTAAAGTACCTCCCCAATAAGCACAAGGAACTGAGTTTGGATGCCTAGCACCCATGTAAAAGGCACCAGGCACAGCAGCATGTACCTGTAATCTCAGTGCTGGGGAACTGGAGACAGGTGGGAGGGACCCTGGGGCTCACTGGACAGCCAATATAGCTGAACTGCTGAGTTCTACAGTGAGAGATCATGTCTCAAAAACTAAGGTGGAAGGTTAACTGAGGAAGACATCTAAGTCTACCTTTGGCTTCTAAACACATACGCACTCTCATGCATGTGTGCCACATCAACACACAAAGTTGTGTATATTATTTTATCTTAGCACAAGTAATAAGGTACAAAAACACTGTACTCAATAGTGAAAAAACTTGTTTAAAAGTGCAAGTCAGTGAATCTACATATTAAGGATGACTAAGGTCACAGATTCTCTTAACTTTTAATGTGAATCTCAAAAAACACTTAGAAACCATTTAAATTTAAGAAAGCAAAATCCAGAAACATTTTTCCCAACCTACATAACATTCTTTTTAAAAAAAATGTTTAGGGGCTGGAGAGATAGCCTAGTGGTTAAGAGCACCGACTGCCCTTGCAGAGGACAGGGGTTCGATCCCCAGCATCCACATGGTGGCTAAGAACCGTCTGTAACTCCAATTCCAGGAGAACTCCAGTTCCAGGTAATCCGACACCCTCTTCTGACCTCTGAGGCATTGCACGACACGGGTGCACAAACCTACATGCAGACAGTACATTCAATACACATACAAAAATAAATTAAAAAAATAAAAAATAAATAAATAAATAAATAAATAAATAAATAAATAAATAAATGTTTAAGGGGCTGGAGAGATGGCTCGGCAGTTTAGAGCGCCGACTGCTCTTGCAGAGGACCCGGGTTTGATTCCCAGCACCCACATGGTGGCTAAAAGCTATCTTTGACTCCAGTTCCAGGGAAATCCGACACCTTCTTATAACTTCTGCGGCACTGCACGACACGGGTGCATAATCCTACATGCAGACAGTACATTCATACACTAAATAAATAAATAAATAAATAAATAAATAAATAAATAAATAAATAAATAATAAAAGTTTTTTAATGTTAAGAAAGTAAAAAAAACAAGTTCTATGACTACATTATAGTTAATTTACAAGTGGAATTTAAGTCAGGAAGTGAGGAACGGGTCAATTACTTGGGTAACTTAAAATTTCAATGAGAAGAGAAAAACCTGACAAATATTTCAAGGTAGGAAACATCAAACAGAAGAATTAACATCTTATTTGCAAGTAAAAGCAACACAATTCCTGATTGTCATGATTTTTAGTCATAGCTATATTATACATACAAATCACACTGGTTCCTTGGGCTATGCACTTAGGCAAAGTATATTAATGCAGGAGCTCTGACATCAGCAATGGATTGTTCTACCAGGGGGATGTTGGCCAGGGGATCCAAGGCCCCACAAAAGGTAAGGGCTCCTTGCCCCTAAGTTGGGATACCTGCAGGAGGAGAGGCGATAAGACCCTGCTGCCGAAGACCTGACGTTAACATGGGAGGGATGTATTGAGACCGCACATGCAAGGGTACAGATGGCCTCTGGAATGCCAGAGAGTGTTCCCAAAGGCCACTAAACCAATAAAGCAAATACGGGTCTCCCTGAGTCAAGCAAGACTCCACCATCAGCACCAGCTACACTTCACCTGCCTGGAAATACTGTGCAGCAGAGGCAGCCATGTGCCTGTATATCCCAAATCTAATTGGCTGTTGGCTCTCTCCTTGGAGGAATAACCCATGGCTGATGCCACAAGCCTACATCCTCTACAGGTTAGGAGATGTCATAAGCCACAGTAAGACCCTGTTATATTTATCAGGGGGTAAAAATATAATTCATGAATTAACATATCATCCAAACATATGTGTCTATGCCAAAGTAACCTACCATAACTATTAGTGCTGCTTAAATACCTATATATCTAATTGCTTGTGCTTCATTAGTAGGATCGAAAGGTTACTCCTGAACAAACTGTCAGCCCATGAAAGGAAACAGCCAGAATTGACCAGAATCCAAGTCAACAGCTCCAGAGAGAGAGGACAGTTTTACTTCTCATCCACCTGTGCCCCTTTTCTAAGCCTAGGGAACAATCTGCGGAAGAGGGGGCGTGGTAGAATGTAAAGGCTGCGATTGGGGTGAACGGTGAAACTACAGCGATGTAGTCTGGACACTCATTTGATCAACTTGATTGAACAAACAACCTGTCAACCTCCACTGAATGGTGGGACTGTGGGGGTTTGGGCACAACAGTCTATAGATTGGTTTTGCACGAAGGATGCTTATACTCATGGATTATCACTTATAGCTAAAAAATGAAAAAAAAAAAACCTGAAAGATGCAGGACAGTTATGGCAGAATACATGATCTGGGATGGGGTGGGGGTGGGGGGGAAGGGAAAGGGAAATATGCCTGATCTGAATTGGAAAATGATGTATAAAATGCACAAACCATCAATAAAAATTAAATTAAAAAAAAAAATCACACTGGTGTATTATTGTACTAATGTCTTTGCCATTATTCTAGATGACACCTTTCCTGAAATAGTTTTTTACCTATATATTAGCAACTATGGACAAAGAATACAATATCCTTTCATTAATTTCAAAAGCAAATATAAACATTTTCAAAATAAAATAGAAAAAAGGATAATACCTTGCTTCTTCTCTGAACATTCCCTAAATCTCAAATTTTAATTAAAAAAATTAATTTACCTAGTCAGTTACAACCATATATTAGATTTTTGCATTTCCAGATGTGTTAAGGTTAGCAATCTTATTTTATTTTTGAGACAAGGTCTCTTCTCCCTGGTCTAGAACTTGCTATGTAGACCAGTCTGGTCTCAATCTCAAAGCTCATCCTGCCTCTGCCTCCCAAGTACTGGAATTAATAAAGTGTGCCACCATGCTCAGCCCTCTCATTTCTTTCTAATACATTACACATGTTAACTTCAACTGTTCATCTTTATCCTTCTGGATCAATAAGGTTTTTTATTTAATATCAAACACAAGAAACAACACATTGAACATTTCCTCAGCAGATGAAAAAGTGACAGGGCGACTACTAAATAATGAGAAGATAATAAACCTGAGTTTAGGATGTTATTATTTATAATCCAAATAATTTCAGTTACCAACTGAGTGTCCCTAAAAGATATACTGATGTCCTAATTCCTATTATCTTGAAACAGGACTGAAGGTAGAAATAAATCTCACTGCATGTATAACTAATTCAGGTGAGGTCAATTTACTATAGGGTAGGCCCTTAACCTGAATGGTTTTATATCCTTATAAAAGACAGACGCCAGGCATGTTGGCACATGCCTTTAATCCTAGCACTCGGGAGGCAGAGGCAGGTGAATCTCTGAGTTCCAGGCCAGCCTGGTCTACAGAGTGAGTTCCAGCCCAGCTGGGGCTACAGGGAGACCCTGTCTCAAAAACAAACAAACAAACAAACAAACAAAAAACAAACAACACAGACACTCAAAAAACAGCCATGTGACCATGGACACAAAACCTAGACTTGCATCAACAGGTCAAGAAGTTCCAACTGTTGACTGAAATGCCACAAGCTAAAAGATTCTCTTGGACAGATTTCAGAGGTGCCATGACCCTGACCACACGTTACAGTGGAGAAATTCCTGCCCACAGTTCTGTGAGACAATAAGCTCAAAGATATCAAGCCTGTGGCAATTTTGTTATGGCAGCACTAAAAACTAATACATCACCATTCCCACTAAAACTATAAAACCAAGTTCATATGCAACTTCTGAATCCATTTTTGGCTGTCAGAAAACCATTACCACAATCTAACTGAAACAAGGCCAATTGTAATATAATTTTTACAACACAGCATAGAAATCTTTCTAATCTGACAATATTAAAATCCTACATGTTCTATAGAGTATCTCCTCTACTGGGAAGTACACAAACACATTGACAAGCAAAACTTAGAAATAAGTTACCTTGTGACTTCTATAGCTGACAATATCAACCTCCTGGGAGGTCATGCTTTGGCAAACTGGCAACCAAACAAGCTAAAAGTAACCAAATCAAAGAAATAACCCCTCCATATAGGATAAAATAATTGGTAGTATAGTAACATGTTATTGGTCTTTCAGCTCTGCCACACATGAAATTAAGGCTTTCTGTTTTTCATTAATAAAAATGAGAGCAATTTAAAGACAATACTATAGAAGAATACAGAATACACACTATTCAATTGTTATACTAGTGTTATAAATTGGATCTTCAATGTCCCCCACAGGCCATGTGTTAAAGGCATAGTCCCAGCCTGGAGTGCTGGAGATGTTGGGACCTGTAGAAGAAAGTTCTTTCACTGAATGTCTTTCCCTTGCCCTTTCCTCTCCCTTTGCTTCCTGGCCACTTTGCAGTAAGCAGCTTTGCTCTATCACATACTTCCATATAATATGCTTCCTTGATACAGTCCAAACGCAAGGAAGCAAGGTGGCCTATGCTACCAGCAAAGCTACATCCTTCCTCCTTGTGGTTTGTTTTTAATGTTTTTAGGTTAATGTACTATATAATGGGTTTCTTCAGGGCATCTTTAAATAAACAGTCCTCCTCCCATTTATTTTTCTCAGGCATTTTGTCAGACACTGAAAAATTACCAACAGCCAGCATTATAGGAGAAAGAATACTGTGATGGACTTTCATCTCACTATTAGTAGTTAATAAAACATCACTGATACCAATGGGTAAGAAAAGATGTAACTAGAATCTGATTATACCTGGAAACATATAACTGACTAAAAAAGAAAGGAAAATGCAAATACTATGTTCAATAACAAATATAAATACAACTAAGTAATCAATGAAGAATTTAAAAATGTAAGTCCATTTACAAAAGTTACATAGTTATGATTTTTAAAAAAGCATTCATTACAGACACCTTACAGTTCAGTAAGAGAATGGAATGATATATTCTAAGTGCTGAAAGAAAAAAAATCAAACTGCCATCTGAGAATACTGGTTATTCTTCTGGGTATAGCCAGCATTTTGCCAACTTTCATAAGTAAGCAAAAACAGATCTTAAAATTTGTTTTAAAAGAAGTGAAAAATTGAAAAAGCACTACAGGACATGCGTAAAGGGGACTTACACTAAAATCAAATGACTCTTAGCCAACATCACAAAATCAAAAGTACAGAACTCAACAGAAGAGCATATAAACATCCCCCCCAAAAGAGAATCAAACCTACTAGTGGGGAAAAATGTTCTAGACCAACCAAGAAAACAGAAAACTCATTAAATAAAAGATGAAAAAGATAATACTGTAGTAATACCAAAAAATAGGAATATAATTTAAGGGCTACAATGAATACACCCTGACAAAATAGAAAACAAGAAATGAATACAGCTCTAGATAAATATGTCCTCCAAAAATCAAACCATAAAGACACAGGAAGCTTGTGTAAGCCAGTAACAAAAAACAAGACTTAATTAGTAATAAAGTCTTCAGAGAAAAGCTCAGGATGGGAAGACTTCGCTGCTGAATTTTACAAAACCATCAAATAAAACCAGTCCACCTCATACTGTTCTAAGGTACAGAATGTTTGCAACCCACACTATGAGGCCAGTACTACATGACAACAAAACTAGGTAAGAACATAAGAAAACTACAAACCAATATCCAAAATGAGCAAAAATGCCAGCAATTCAAATCCCACAGCATAAAAAAAAAGAGATCAGGTGGAATTCTCCCTAAGCCACAGAATGGTCTGACTTACAGGAATTTAAAAACACAATGCATTGTGTCAACACAATATAAACTAAAAAAAACACTATCATCTCAAAAGTGGCTGATAAAACTGAACAACCTTTTATGGTAAGAACTCTGAAAATTTGAAAAGGAACAGAACTTAGCACACTAAGAACTATATATGACAAATCCTGAGTCCACATCATATATGAAGAAAAGCTTCAATCACTATCCATGCAATCAGGATGCTACCTACTTCTGCTAGTAAATTCCATAAGAATGCAGGATAAAAACCAACATGTAAGTCAAGACCTTTTTTGTACATCAATAATAAAGTGGCTGAAGGGGTAATGAAGAAAGCAAGCTTACTCACAGTAGCTACAGGGCAGAAAGAACCCCACAATAACCTAAAAGCTAAGGGAATGGCCTACCTCATAAAAGACATACAAATGCCCAAGTGTATGAAAAAATACTTATCACTATCTGGGAAAGAAAAATCTTAATGATATATTATTTTATCCAAGTATGAATGGTCATTACCAACACGATAAAAAAAGTAATGTTCATGATGATCTAGAGAAAGAAGAACTATGACATACTCTTGATGGGAACGTAAATTCTTATCACATTATGGAAAAGAAAGATGGTAAAAAAAAAACAACTAAATAAAACATAGAAAAATCACAACATTCATCTGACCCAGCAATCCCACTATTGGGTATGTATCCAAAAGAAATGAAATCGGTATGCCCAGGAACATTCCCACTCACAAATTTACTGCAGTATTAACAACACTTAAAACACGATGAAATCAACCAAGATGTCTACCAACCAATGAATGGATAAACATACATGCTCACATATTTGTTCACATATATGAACACATACATGATCCCACAGGGAATATTATTCACTCATTAAAAAGTTAAATTCTGCCATTTGCAGTAACATGAATGGAACCAAAGGAAATTACATTAGATGAAACAATTCAGGCGTAGAAAAGACAATTTTCACCTCTTCCCTTTCCATTTACATGGAAGCTAAAAGTTTGTGTCAAAAAAAAAAAAAAAGTAGAGAATATGCTTAGCAGAACCAAGAAAGGGAGGGATAAAAGAGAGTAGTTAATGCATATAAAGAGAGAATAGTTAATGCATACAAGGGTGCAAGTAGAGCACAGTAAGATAACTTTGGTTGAAAATAATATTTCAAGAGCTGAAGAGATGGCCTAGCGGTTAAGAGCACCGACTGCTCTTAGAGAGGACCCGGGATCGATCCCCAGCACCCACGTGGTGGCCAAGAACCGTCTGAAACTCCAATTCCAGGAGAACTCCAGTTCCAGGGGAATCTGAGACCCTCTTCTGAACTCCGCGGCATTGCACGACACGGGTGCACAAACTTGCATGCAGACAGTACATTCAAACACATACAGAAATAAAATTTAAAAAAAAGAAAATAATATTTCAAAAATTGCTAGGAGGGTATTTTGAATTTCCCAACTCAAAAAGGTGGCACACCTAAGGCAATACATAACCCAAATACCCTAACCTGAGGACTGGACATTGTACGCAAGTACTAAAGGGTCACATGTATCCCATAATATGTCTGCTAACAATGTATCATCTATTAAAATATAAGAGGAAGAAGTAGCTAAATACAAATATGCTTTTTTTTTTTTTTTGTCTTTTCGAGACAGGGTCTCCCTGTAGCCCCAGCCGTCCTGGAATTTGCTCTGTAGACCAGGGTGGCCTTGAACTCACAGAGATCCGTCTGCCTCTGCCTCCCAAGTGCTAGGATTAAAGGCCCAGCGAAAGTAAAAACTCTTAATATGGTACTTTTTATTTCCTAAAAGACATCTTAGTTCATGCGTTAGTCAGAAGAAATAGTCACAATAATAATCTGGCAGAAGCACTTACTACTTATTATTCTGAAAGTGGAAAGTAGTATTTATTCACTGATTTTAAGCACCATGTAAAAGTAAACTAATACAATTTAATATTTCAAATTTGATTTATAGATTAAGTATTTAAAGTCACTGTTATTTGTTTTGCATACACCAAATTTCTTAACATCATACTAGCATTATTACTTTAATGATTATCATGGAGGAAAATCAGGGGCTATTCAAAGAACAAGGCAACAAAGGGAAAAAAATATCAGTGAAAGAATTAGCTAAAAAAATAATTCTTTAGACTGTTTTATACAAAAAGTAAACAAATAGTATCTGTATAATGAGCAGTGTTTAGTATTGCTATAATATTTAGACTGTCAAGATCCAACAGTCATTCAGCTTTTATGCTCCTAATGATAAGGAAAAGCACCTTGAGACTAAGACTTTCAGTGACTACAAAGGAGAATCAGAGTTTTAACCTTTGAAATTCTTTCCAATTTAGATAAAAAAAAAAATAGACCATGTCTCAGTAACTGCTTTTCCTGGGAAGCAGATATGAACACATCCAATGTTCTATGATTTGCTTTAAACACACCTACTGACACTCTAGATTACCAACAAAGTTGCCAGGAAATCCCTCCATCCTTATGCCCAAAGGCTCTCTTGGTGGATACCTCCATGCAGTCTCAGGCTCCACAGACTGCAGGGAGGAAACCTTCCTTTACCACTCAGGGCTGTAGTACATATCCTGTTTGATTCTGCCTGATACTAAATATCTATGTTTACTGATGGTCCAAATCTACACATATGAATAAAATATTTATGACCACCATAAGAAAATAAGGAAGTCAGGAGCATGACTCAAGAGCCAAACTGCCTGATTTCAAGTATTTTATCAATCCTGTGATCCTAGGAAAATATTTTGTTTCCACCTCAAAAGTTAGAATAACATTCCTAGAGCTGCTTGAGAGTAACAGTATCCAGTACATGGAGATCTCCCAATAATTATTAGTGAATTATTTGCGAAGAGGGTTAGAGGGATAGCACAGAAGTTAAGAACACCTACTGTTCTTGCATAGGGCCAGAGTTCAGTTCCCAGCACCAGCACTCAAGTCAGGCAGCAAACAACTGCCCCTAACTCCAGCTCCAGGGGACCCAACACATCTTCTAACCTCTGTGGGCACCTGAATCCATATTCTCATTCTCATTCCTTCTCTCTCTCTCTCTCTCTCTCTCTCTCTCTCTCTCTCTCTCTCACACACACACACACACACACACACACACACACACTACAGCACACCAAAATAAAATAAAATAAAATAAAATAAAATAAAATAAAATAAAATAAAATAAAATAAAATTAAAATAAAATAAAATAAAATGCCAGGCATGGAGGCACAGGCATTAATCCCAGGACTGTGAGTTCAAGGCCACCCGGGTCTACCTAGAGAGTTCCAGGCCAGCTGGGGCTGCAGGGGGACCCTTTCTCAAAAAGAACCCTGCAACACCACTGGTAAGTCTACCACCAAAGCCAAAGCTTAAATTGATTAAATATCATTACTCCCCAATCCTACTTTAAAAGGGAGATTAAATAGATTATTCAGAACACAAAATACATTAATTTGGATTTAGTTTCTATGGATGTTTGAGGAACAATTTATTCCACTGCTATACAAGCCTTGATAAATGTCTGATGTGCTAGCTAGCCATCTGTAGGTGTTTAAATTTACAATAATTAAAACTGAATTATAAAATGGCCCTATGTGGTCAGTTCCCACATGTGGCAGAAAACACAGTACTGTATTAAGTTCTTCTGCTCAGCAGTGGAATAGGAATCCTATGGTGGCATATCTGCTCTACTAGACTCCACTCGGTCTTGCTTCCTGGTGAGTGACAATGGGAAAAAAAAATGCTGATGTGGTGCTGTTTCCAGGTATGGAAAGCAGGACACCAAAGTTCATGTAAGGAAAGGTCAAGTAAGTGAATTAATTTCATCTCCAATACAGTCTCTTCATTAGAACAATGTTTCACAGTGTCTACCTACATTATTTCCAAGCATAAAGGAAGAAACAAAAAGGTGATATGGTAGGGGGCTGGGATTCAGTTTTCCCATCCATCCCCCAGTACACTCTCTTTATGAAAAGGCTTGATTACCAACTAAGCCAGCAGCTGTGCAGGGAAACAAGCAGGCCCTGCTTCTCCCAGGCACATCACCATGGAACACGAGGAACAAAGAGAATGACGGAGGATATGCAATTTGACCCCAGAACTCTGAAAATATGAAGGGTTCTTTTCTCATCTTAAAGAGTATAGGGGATAAAGGATCTGGCTGACCCCAATTATATTCTAGTTATGAAATCACTAATGAAGAAAGCCATCACAAGTTACTAGAAAATATATGGTTGTAACTCTTGCCAAATCTGGATCAAAAGAATTGAAAGAACTTTCAATTAAAAGTCACCTAAGGGAACTGGAGAGACAGTTCAGCAGTTAAAGGAACTGGCTGCTCTTGCAAAGGACCAGGGAAAGATTCTCACCACCCACATGGTGGCTAACAACCATTCAATTCCAGTTTCAGGAGATCTGACACTTTTCTGACTTCAGTGGGCATTACAGGACATGGCTGGACTTACATACATGCAGGCAATACACTCATACACATAAAATTAAAAAAAAAATAAGTCACGCACACACACACACACACAAAAATAAATCATAGTCTGAGATAACCTGGCTCAAAAAATTATCTGCTCAAAGTGCCCTCGAACTAAATAGTTTTTTTAATGTTTTAAAATTTCCTTTAATGGCTATGCATTCACCATGTAAGTACTGGTGCCCACGTGCCATGGGATGCGCACAGAAGTTAAAGAACAATTTCGAGAAGTCCTTTACTTCTTCCACCATGTGGATCTGGGGATCATACTCAAGTTGTCATGGTTAGCAAAAAAGTCCCTTTACCTGTTGAGCCCTCAATGGCCCAATTAGACCCTACTATGTCCTAACTAGCTTCACTTCAAGAAAAAATGTTTTATGTCCTAGGAAATTGCTATATACCTAATCCTCAAAAATTTGTGGTTTGCAAACAATATTTTTTAGAAATTCTTATGATCCATCTGATCTGCTGGAGATTTGTTTCATTTTAGAAGATATTAAAATTACTTCAGTATTTTCAAAAATTCAGAATACAATTACTTTAAAAAGACATACAGAATTTGTAGATCTAATCTTTCTTTTTTTTTTGGTTTTTTCGAGACAGGGTCTCCCTGTAGCCCCAGCTGTCCTGGAACTTACTCTGTAGACCAGGCTGGCCTTGAACTCACAAAGATCCGCCTGCCTCTGCCTCCCAAGTGCTAGGATTAAAGGCGTGCGCCACCACGCCCGGCCCCGTAGATCTAATCTTTCTAGCAAAATATTGCATTGATATTATTAGGAAATAATGGTCTAATTGGGCTACATATATGTAACATTATAACCTCATTGCTCTTACCCTACAGTAATTACCTGGATCAATGGTATGCTGAATGAATTAAAGAAATTAAGGCAGGTGTCAATCAACACATGTTATACATCATATAAATAAACTTAAGGACATAAACCTCAAAAATCATCTTAACTAAGGCTGAAAAGGCATTCAACAAAGTTGAATGACAGAAGTCCTGAGGACATTAAGAGTAGATGGAGCATACCTCAAAATAATAAAGGCTATGGCTGGTACACACCTTTAATCCCAGCACTTGGAAGGCAGAGACAGGCAGATCTCTGTGAGTCGAAGCCAGTCTAGTCTACATACATGAGTTCCAGGCCAGCTGGGGCTACAGGAACACCCTGACTCAAAAAAAAAAAAAAAAAAATAATTAATTAATTTAAAAAAGGCGATATACAACCAATTTTTAGACAACATTATACTTAACAAAAACAGAAGATTTCCTCTAAAATCAGAAATGAGACAAGGATACCCGCCTTCCTCTATGACTCAATAAAGTGCTTTAAGTCTTAGCTACAGTAATTAGACAAGAGAAAGAAATAAAAGAATAAAAATAAAGTCAAACTATCCCTACTTTCAGATGATAGAATTGTATTCTAAAGAATCTACTAGAAATCTTAGAGTTAATAAATACAGTGAAGCTACAGAATACAAAATTGTTACTAAAAAAGTTTTGTACATATCAACAATGAAATTTCAAAGGCAGAAATAAGAAAAAGTCTGATTCACGATAGCTTAAATGAATAAATAAATAACCCAGAAATAAACCTAACCAAAAGGAATAAACCTCTAAGATAAAACCTCACGACAATAAATAGAAATCAAAGAAGATACTGGATGATGCAAAGATATTTTATGCTTCTGGACTGGCAGAATCAATATCATGAAAATAGCTGTATGACAAAAATTAATCTACAGATTTAGTAAAATACCTATCAAAATTCCGATGTCATCCTTCACAGATCTAAAGGAAACAATCCAATAATTCATATGGAACCACAAGAAACCATGAATAGACAAGCAATCTTATATAGTTAGAACATAGCTGGAATATTATCACAGTACCTGACCTCAGATTATAGTATCAAGTGACAAAGACAGCCTGGTACTGGCTTAAAAACAGACCCTGGAACAGAAAGGAGGCAGAAATAAACCAACAAAAATATAGGCACCTAATCTTTGACAAAACAAGCAAATCCATGAAGTAGAAAAAAGCCTATTCAACCAATGGTTCTAGTAAAAGTGGACATCCACCTGCAGAAACATAAAATCAGAGCAGTTATCTTTTACCTTGTACAAAAAGCAACTAGAAGTAGATTAGAGACCTTAATTTAAAACCTGAAATACTAAACTACCAGACTCAGAGAATACTCTGCAAGATATTGGGGTGGGGGCTGAAGAGATGGCTCGTAGTTAAGAGCACTGGCTGCTCATCTGGAGGACTGGGTTCAGTTCTAGGCATCCACAAGGTGGTTAACTCACCTATTAACTCCAGCTCCAGGGGATCTGACACCCTCTTGTGGCCACTGTGGGCAATGCAGGACACCAGTTCACATACATGTAAGCAACATACTCAACACACATTTTTTTAAAAAAAGGTATTGGGGTAGGCAGGAACTTTCTGAACAAAACTTTAATAACATAGGAACTAACCTCAAGAATCAACAGGTGGGACTACATGAAATCAAGAAGTTTCTACACAGCAAAAGAAACTATCAGTAGAGCAAGCCAGACAGCCCACAGAATGGGAGAACATCTTTATCAGCTCTACTTTAGACAAAGGACCAATATTCAGAATTTACAAATAACTGCAAAAATTTAACAAAGAAACAAAACTGCCAACCAACAAGTAACTAATGAAATGAGCAAACAATTCTCAAAAGAAGAAACAAAAATGCCTCAAAGAGGACCTGGGTTCAATTCCCAGCACCTACGTGGCAGCTAAAAGCCATGTGACATGGTGGCTAACACCCATCTGTAACTCCAGATCCAGGGAATCTGACATCTGACCCCCTCTTCTGACCTCTGTGGGCACTGCACAACACAGGTGCACTTACATACATGCAGAGGCAATACAGTCATACACACAAGATATTTTAAAGTATTCAACATCCATAATCATCAGAGATATCCAAATTAAAACTACTTTGAGATACCACCTCACCCCTGTCACAGTGGAAGCTATCGTCAAATGTTGGAGAGGAAGAGAAAGGAACTGCTGGAGGAAGTCCAAATTAATGTAGCCATTACATAAACCAGTTTGAAGGTTCCTTAAAAAATTAAAAATAGGGGGCTGGAGAGATGGCCTAGCGGTTAAGAGCGCCGACCGCTCTTACAGAGGACCCGGGTTCGATCCCCAGCACCCACGTGGCGGCTGAGAGCCGTCTGAAACTCCAATTCCAGGAGAACTCCAGTTCCAGGGGAATCCGAGACCCTCTTCTGACCTCCGCGGCGTTGCACGACACGAGTGCACGGACCTGCATGCAGACAGTGCATTGATACACATACCAAAATAAATAAAATTTAAAAAAAAAATTTAAAAAAAAAAAAAAATTAAAAATAGAACTAACATGATCCAGCTAAACCATCCTGGGCATATACCTGAAGGACTTCATATCCTATCAGAGATATCTGCACATTCATATTTATGATGTCTATCAAAAGGTAAACAGATAATTGAAATGTAGTAGTTCTACAAGATGGAATATTACTCAGCTGTAAAGAAAAAGGAAACAATGAAATCATGAAAATGGATGGAGCCAAAACATTCTCCCATGGGTACATACATATTTACACCTGATGCTATCACAGTATCTCAGGCAGTTTGATGAACAGCATTCTCTACACTCAGTCAGAGCTGAGTACAAGCCTGGTTTCCATCTCTTACTTGTATGTCTTTATACTAATTCAGAATTTCTCAAAGATTTATTCTCAATTCTAAACTAAAAACTCAAATATCAAATAATACATGCAAATTACCCAGAATAGTACCTAGCACACTCAACAAGTAATACACTTGACATTACATTCAAATGTACATACAAAGCTGCAATTCAGTGGCACTTGTCAAAATTGATCACACACAAAAAAATATGAGAATGGAAAACTTGAAAAGTATTATAATCATACACTGTGTGTGAAACAAAAAAAATCTTTTGTTTTATAAATTATACAATCCAAAAACAGAAAATCGGTTTACATTAGGGTTAGGAATAAAATCAATCCATAAAAACAGAAACAGCTCTATCTTACTGAATGTTTTTAACAAAGTCCAACTGCCATTAGACTGTTAACATTTGTTTTAAAAAATATTTAATTTTATGTGCATTTTAATTTTATGTGCATTTAAGTAGGTGCACCCATGTTGTGCAATGTCTGTGGAGGTTAGAAGAGGGCACTGGATCCCCTGGAACTGGAGTTACAGAAGGTTGTTAGCCATCATGTGGATGCTGGGAATCTAACCAAGGTCCTCTGCAAGAGCAGCAAGTGTTATTAACCTCAGAGCAATCTCTCCAGCCCCCCACATCTTTTCAAAAAATATTTTATTAATTATTTCAGGGACCACTGAGGAAGAGGGGTGGAACAGTTGTAAGAGCCAGGGAGGAGGTGCATGACCATATGGAAATAGAGTCTACAAGTTCCTGGGACCTTGCTCACATGAACCTCCAGCAATGGTGTCAGCATGCACAAGACCTATGCAAACTCAAGCAGACAAAACCCCAGCCCCGAACTGTAGAAATAGGCAACAAGCTCCAAGCTTAGTCAATGAATTACTGGCAGCTGAATACTGCTGGACGAGGAAGAGCAGACTTTCTTAAAGGGAAGGACTCTACATAGGCTGAGACTAAACCCTAGTGGATGAACTTGCACTGAGGAACCCCTGGAGACAGTAACTTGACATGACAAGCCTTAACATAAATGATAGAATGTATGAATTCCAGGAGGCGAGGGGGTGCTATAAGAGGGTGCCAGCAGGGAGGGGGGGTATTATGATGATTAAGATTGATTCAGATGTAGTGTTTGAAATACACAAAATTCAATTAAAGAATTTACAAAAATTTATTTTATGTGTATGAATTTATTGCCTACGTATGTGTAAATGCACCTATGTCGTGCAATGCCCATGGTGGTCAGAAAAGGCATAGGGTCCCCTGAAACTGGAGTTACAGATGGTTGTTAAGCACCATGTAGGTTCTGGGAATTGAATCTGAGTCCTCCGCAAGAGCAGCTAGTGTTCTTAACCCCTGAGTCATCTCCCTAGCTCTAGACTTATTAGCATCCTAAATAGGTAACATATTTCTCAGAAATACGTTCTTAGACACAAACACTTTGCTCTACAGTTATTCACAACTTCTCTGTATAAATGTCCAGAGAACACCACTCTATGTACTGGCAGTTATTTGCAGCTTGAGTTTTGCTATTCACAATTAGCAGATTATGTATAATAGGACAGTTACAAATATATTATTTGTCTATGCTTAACTGAAAAGTGTTATAACAAACTAATAAATGGGACATCAGTTTAGACTACCACAAAAATATATTTAAATAAAATATAAGCGCCTTCCTATATAAACAGATATCATCTAGGAATCTTAAGCCAAATAAATACACTTCCCCCACAAAAACGTTTAAGATTTCTTTCTCAAAACACTAGAACTCTCAAGTCAAATGTATTGAAGATGCCAATAATAAAAAGAATCCTGAACAAACAGATTCTTTTAAACAAAATCCTTCAAACTGCATTCTGAGTTGGGTACCAAGCTTACTTTGAACCTTTCAACTCTAATAACCTCCAGGCAAAAAGGACTATAACCTCGGGTAGGACTCAGTTCTTGAAACGTATGCTCAATAAAAAGAGGAAAAGAGGACCCAGGTATTGTACACTGCTTGATTATAGGACTGAAATAAAGGCAGAAAGATTACAAGTTTGGGACCAGTCTAGACTATTTATGGGAAAGCTATTTTTAAAAAAAAAAAAAAAAAAAAAAGCAGGAAGAACCAAAGGCAAGAAAACATCATGAGGGAAGAACACAGAACAAATATCTCAGTACAGTAGCTGCTATCCAGTGGCCTATCTTAAGGCCTTAAAAGTTTGCTAAAACTAGAAAAACATATACAAGATTTCAAAATTACGAAGTTTTAGATTCTTTGTATGTTGGAGTTCTAACTTAAAATTCTAAATTAAACACATTTCTAATTTTTAATATGGCTAGCAGAAAATTTCAATTAAGATAGTCTAAGCCGGGTGTGGTGCACCCCTTTAGCCTCAGCACTCAGGAGGCAAAGGCAGGCAGATTTCTGAGATCCAGGTCAGCTGGAGTTCTAGGGAGACACAATCTCAGATAAACAAAACAAACAAAAAGGCAGTGGTTTGCATCAAATAGGCTAGAAAACTCTTCTGAATCACCACATAAGTCTATAACATTAGAGGATTTTCCTCATTTGTAATCATCCTAGAACCAGTCTGAAAAGAAGGGGAGAGTTTTGCAGGTTACAGGCATCTACTAGCCTGAGATTTCAGTGTTTTCAGTCGTCCTTCAATGTAGTTTCATGTTGCATCTGCAGACACCTAACAGCAGTAAAGAATGCAAAATAAACATGAACAAACAGTTTAACTGGAAAACAGACCAGAAATGGTTATGTCATTAGTTCAAATACCCTCATACTTTTACCATGCATCCAACAGATAAGCATTTTCATTCAAGAGAAATTCACTATAGGACTACCATAAAGCCAATCTCATCTTTACAACCGTTAAGGCCAGCACTGAATAGCAGGGATCCAGTTCTGGTTAATGCCAAGTGCACTTTTATGAAACTGTTGTCTATCACTGTGCCTTTGAATTCATATACAGCAGCTGGACAAGTAAACCTTAGTAAACTTTCACTAAAACACAGAGAAGAACATTTTTGTACACACTAAGCATTTAATATTAAGGATAACACCATCTTGTTAAAGGATAAAGTAACAAAAACTTAAAATACTTCATTAAATTTGAAAATCAGAGTACTAACAGATTTATAGACAGATGAATTGCATCCAGATGATCATCCTACTTCAGTCAACCACTGGTAACTTATCCATGTCTCTAGCCACAACTCAAGATATAGACTAATCACTATAGACTAACCACTTTAAAGTTACTATTGTTTTGTTTTTCTGAGACTGGGCAAGAGCTACCACTCCTAGCAAAATAATCCATCACCTTCTACAAAAGCCCATTTTTTTCTTTTCAGTACCCTACAAAGGCTTCCTATGGCCCTTCCTGACAGGATCCTCACCTCAGTTTTCAGTGATTTTTATCAGGTCACTTTATGCATTTAATCACCTTGATTTTCTCCCTACAATCTTCTATTTCTGACACTTCCCCTCTGTTTGAGCAAACCTATTTATCTGATACTCTCAACCCACACTTTCTCCAAGGTAGCTCCTTTAATGTTTTCCGCTTCTTGTATCCCCAGCAACTGTCAGTCACAGCAGAAAAAAAGGGGCTTCCTGGACTCAAGGCAAAATGGTGAGTAGACATTTATTGCCAGTCATGTAAGCAGCTCCTGAAATTCTACTTTCAAATGTAGGCTTCAACTTTCTGGGGGCAATCTTGTCATTTTTCTCCCACCCTTCTTTCCTAAACAAGTGACTTTTTTTCATTTCCTACAGTGATTTACATTAAACATAATAATTCACATTTGTAAAACTCTGGAGGTTGAAATGGCAGTGGTCTCCAAAGCAAAATATTCCTAAGCATTTTTCTGAGGAGTTGACTAATAATTTTCAATACGTGTTTGAAGCAGCCCAAACAGCACAATCTGGCCAAAACTGTTTCCTTTCTCTTTTAAGATTTTATTCATTTATGTGTACAGGGATACATATGAGAACATGCCTGTGGATTATAAATTCTTGAAATATTTGTCAAAGAATGATCAAGAGTCCCTTGTACCTAAATCTTAAGAAATGTTTCCCAGAAATATACATTCTCAAGCACACCAAATCATAATCCCTTACTCTGGGTTACTGTTGATTACAAGAACCTCCAGATTCATTAAGCTCAATAGGAATGCCACCTACATGCAGCATCTCAGTACAGGGCTCCTAAAATTTATCATACAAACTGGGTATTCCTGAAGCTGAAAAAGAATTTAGAATTACTTACACCAAGACAACAGATATGAACCAAAGTACATGGCAAAGCAGGTTGTTTGGCACTAATCTCAGAACTTTCAACTAAATTTTAATTTAAACTATTCAGAGTTTGCATGACATGGGTGCACAAACCTACATGCAGACAGTACACTCATACACATAAAAAAAAAAATTCAGAGTTGGTACAAGCTCTAAAATATAAAGAACATGATGCCTGTATCCAGTCCTCCTTTGTTCTAGTTTGAAACTGAAGTCTCCTCTATTAAAGGACTCCTTGTAGGAGGATGAATTTGGGGGAATTAACTGGACCTAGTTTGAATCTGAAGTCTCCTGTATTAAAAGACTCCTTGTAGGAGGATGAATTTGGGGGAATTAACTGGACCTGGGAATAATGACCTTCTCAACAAGTGGTAGAAACCAGGAGGTGGAGCCAAACAGGAGAGAAGTCTCACAGTTAAGTACCTACCAGTGAATGAAACAAAGTCATGAAGGAAAAGACTCCACAACAAAACAGGACTGACATAGGCTTCAAAGGACCACCGTTTGGAGGATAAAAGCCATTCTGTGCAAGAGAAGGTAAGCAAAGATACAGAGCTAAAAA
The DNA here is from genome assembly GCA_009823505.1 of Rhizomys pruinosus. Taxonomy (NCBI): domain Eukaryota; kingdom Metazoa; phylum Chordata; class Mammalia; order Rodentia; family Spalacidae; genus Rhizomys; species Rhizomys pruinosus. The sequence continues at coordinate 2,270,369 of VZQC01010206.1, forward strand.
AAATATTATAGCAAGAGAGTAGAAAACAGATCACTTTTGGTAGATAATGAAAGACAATAAAGCTAAGTTAGAAGTCAAATGCAGAAAATTTTCATTGAAAATCACTAATATCCTGAGGAAATTTCATAGTCAAAAGACATAATACAATGTGATTTAAGTGATTAAGAGATAAGAAGCTGAAGTGGGGAATGGTTTCCCTCATTTGTGGATGCTAGTACTAAACCTCCCAATTGAAAGACAAGCTGAGTAACATTATTGTTATCTCTTTCTATCTGAAATCAACTGTGATGTTATAAAGTGAAAATCAATCTTTCTCTCTCTCTTTCTCTCTCTCGGTATTTTTGAGACACGGTCTCCGTTTAGTCCCAGCTGGCCTGAAGCTGGCTCTGTAGACCAGGTTGGCCTTGAACTCACAGAGATCCACCTGCTTCTGCCTCCTGAGTGCTGAGATTAAAGGCGTGCCACCACCCCGGCGAAAAGTGAATCTCCTGACATAAAGTGAATCTCCTGGAGTAAAATGACTGGCGTAAAGTGAACCTCTTAACGTGCCCTAGAGTTAACTTACCACATACTTTCAGACATGGTAATTAATATATATGGGTGAAAAGTATACATCCATATTTTAGAGAATATGGGAAAAAATATGAACTCCTAAACATGAAAAAGAGATAAGAAGCAATGAATGATAAAAGCAGAACAGAGATCAAGAGAGAAGGAAGCACTGAACACAAAAAGGTAAAGAGAAGGAAGAGACACTCTGTGATTATCAGCTGAATTAAGAGAGACATAGGAAGGCGATCAGACAATTAAAATAACTCTCCTGGCCACTAGGCAGGATCTCTATGAAATCAAGGCCAGCCTGGTCTACATGGTAAGTTCCAAGAAGGCTGGCAGTACAGGAAAGACCCTGTCTCAAACAACAAAATCAAAACTGCAGAAAAACTAAAAAAAAAAAAAGTACAAAACCGGCCATATGTATGTGTATATATGTATGTATGTGTGTATGTAAATATCTGTATATATTCTAAAAATAAAATGGAATCCATAACAAAGGAAGATAAAAAAAAATATGACACCATCAGGATTTTAAAAAATCCTTACAATAAGGAAGAGGTTAATAGGAGATTAGAAAGAAAAGGCACTTTTTGAGATAATAGATAAAAAGCCTATAAGGAACAGTTTTTTTTGTTCCTGTAAATAAAACTGACTAATGAAAACTATCACAGAATTCACAAAATGGCATTTATAGTAATGTGTTTGCTTGCATAATAACCCTCCTACCTGAGGTTCAAATTTACTGTGAGATTTCAGAATAGAGGAGCTATAAAAAGTAAAATAAGGAAAAAGTATTTTTGCATAACAGACATATACACAATAAAAAAATGACATATATTTGAAGCTGGGGAGATAGCTCAGAGGATAAAAGCGTACTAGTGTAAGAACTGGAGTCTGAACCCCTAAGCCCCACATAAATAAAAAGCCAAGAGGTTTCACAGGCCTACCTTTAACCCCATCATTCTGATACAGGTACCCTTCAAAGCAGCAAGCCAGCTAGCTAGACTAGCTGAATTCCCCAATTCCAGATTCCTGGAGTTCCTGCCTCAGTGTAGAGTAATCAAGGAAAACACTCAATGTCAACCTCTGGCCGCCACACATACACAAACATGCGAACATGAATACGCATACGCATACAAGCAAAAAATAAAAGTGACATAAACTTACTCACAATAGACCTTACTTATAAAAAAAAAAAAACTTAGATTATTACTCATTACTTGGTGCTATAACACTGTAGTTTCCCTATCATTACACTGTGTAATACAGACCAGCAATTTGCAAATGGAAAGATGAATCCTCTACATACTTGACATTTGAATGGAGGAAGGTTTGGCAGACACAACACAGAGGGAATATATTTAGGGTCCAATGATGTTCATTATCTTCCAAGACACATACCAAAAGGTAGCCCAAATACCTAAGATGCCCCAATGGGAAACAACAGATAGAGAGAAAGAAGGCTGCTTGCCTATCTATTTAGAGACTAACAAAAGGGTTAATTTTTTTTTTTTTTTTTTTTTTTGAGACAGGTCTCCCTATAATCTCCAGCTAGCCTAGAACTCATGTAAACCAAACTGCCCTTGATCTCAGAGATCTACCTACCTCTGCCTCTCGAGTACTTGGATTACAGAGGTGTGCCACCAGCCCCAGTAAGAGGGTAAGTTTTTAAATTCAATTCTTATGATAAACTAATTATGGTAAAAGTTAGCCTACCAACTTAATGTGTATCAATTTAATTCCAAACTTTAAAGAAATATATCCTATGTTCAAGAAGGTATTTCTGTTATTCTAATCCTAAGGATTATCTCTCCACAAACAAAGAAATGACTAGGATATGTCCTACGTTTTAAGTAACAGCTTCAGTAAATTTTCAGAATAATATACTTATATTGAATATTTCCCAAGGGAAAGCAATTTAACTCGAAATGTGTTTTGTTTTGTTTCTTTAAAATTAAGAGGACTAAGAGATGGGCTCAGTGGGAAATGTGCTTACTAGCCAAGCACAAGGACCAAGTTTGGAGCTCCTGTACTCAAATAAAAGCCAAGTGTGATGGCTTATACCCGCAACCCCAGAGCTGATGGGGAAAGGGGAAAGTGCAGAGACAGGAGGATGCCAGAGGCTCAGTGGCTCAACTGCCAGCTAGTTTAGCCAAAACAGCAAGCTCCAGGTTCAGTGAGAGCTCATGTCTCAAAAATAAAGTAGGGCTGGAGAGATGGCTCAGCGGTTAACAGCACTTGTTGCTCTTGCAGAGGACCTGAATTCAGTTGCCAGTACCCACAGGGGTCAGGCTCACACCACCTTTAACTCCAGCTCCAAGGAATCTGAGGGAAGTGACAGGCACGTACATATAGACACATGGCACATAATTTTTTTAATCTTAAAAAATATATATATCAATAGAGAAAACTGCCCTAAGTCAACCTCTGGCCTCCAGAAGCAAGTGCTTGCGTGAGTGCACACACACACACAAACACAGAGGCAAGCACCCACACACACACACGCACACAAAATAAAATAAAAATAAGTTAGAGTAGTAAGTTCTATACAGACAATAATGGCAATATATTAAAGTACTATTAATTCACTGAAACATACCTAAGTTAATGATTCTGAAAAGGATATTAGAAAACTGACTCACTATCTGGAGGGAAAAGAGGAGAAAAAACTGCTAGACCGAGGGGGGGGATACAATTATGCACTTGTCCTGCATACAACAAGTATTCCACAGAGGACCAAATACTCTAACAGAAACCTGTGAAAGTCTTTCACATTTAAACCCCCAAAGGATAAGGAAACAGGAGGATAAACTTGTCTTCAGAGATACATGTCCACTAACAACACATAAAGATAGTCAAGTTTTAAATGTCTCCTACTAGGAAAAGCATCTTTGAAGCAGTTTTGTTAAAACAAAGGAGAGAAGAGAAAGCAAGGCAAGAGAGGAGGGGAGGAAGAGGAGGAAGGGAAGAGAGAGAAGTGGAAAAAAAGACAGAAAATTCAGCCTGACTAGGATCAAGCCTCTTAAACTCCCAAATTTATAAGATACACCAAGGAAATGTATGATACTAAATTACATGACAGGAATTCAATAGGCAAAATACAGACTGCAAAATATTCAGCTAAGTTTCTCTAATAAGGAAACTGCAAAAATGAAAAGAGGTTGAGAAATCTTGAGTTTAGAGGATACCAAAGTCTCATCAATTAACTTACCTACTTTACAATTTACCTACTTTATCTGGATACTGCTTCAAGTCTGAGAGTAAACAAGATCTTCACAATACATTTGTAATTTTTGTAAAAATTTACTTTATTAATTTTTGTTTTATGCATATTCATGTTTGGCCTGCATGTATGTAAGCGCACCATATGTGTACAGTGTCCACACAGGTGAAAAGAGGGCAGCAGATCCCCAGGAACTGGAGTTATGGCCAGTTGTTAGCTGCCATGTGGGTGCTGGGAACCAAACCTAGGTCCTCTATAAGAGCAGCAATGCTCTTAACTAATGAGCCATCTCTCCAGCCCCACATCTGTAATTAAGAACAATGACTAATTAAGAAACTACTTTTTTGTTTTTTTGGGTTTTTTTTTTTTTTGGTGTTTTCGGGACAGGGTCTCCCTATAGCCCCAGCTGTCCTGGAACTCACTCTGTAGACCAGGCTGGCCTTGAACTCACAAAGATCCGCCTGCCTCTGCCTCCCAAGTGCTAGGATTAAAGGCGTGCGCCACCACACCCGGCGAAACTACTTTTTAAAGTGTGTTAATGACCTTGTAATTAAAATTACTCTTTATCTTTTGAAAATGATTACTAAAATATCTGATTTTTACAAATAACAATGAGATCTGCTTTGCTTTAACATGGTCAAATGGGTGGGGAGTGCAGAGAAAACAGGACAGCTAAGGATGAACTACTGCGTCGGGTTGAAGGCTGGCTGGCAAGTTCTTATACTAGTCTGTTTTCGTCTGCGTATTTGGAGTTTTCATAAGAAGATAATTGAGAAAAATTAAGGAACTCCAGCAAAAAAAGAAACTGATCATTTACAACATGATTATTTTAGGGTTCAAAGAAAGAGCACACACAATAATTTAAAGGAAGCCCTTCAACAGAAACCATGATAGTAAACATGAGAAAATTTAACAAAAATGTCTAATTTTTTCAGTTATTGTTATAAATAAAGAAATCCTACAAGTACTACAATTAAAACTGCCACTGGATTCTATAAATCACATACATGCCTTAAATTTTGTGTTCAAAAGTACTATTAATTCAGGTTTTGCCTTGTGATACCAAGTAAACTATACTGTAGAAGCATGTATATCATAAATTCAACAAATACCCTTAGAAACTAACATGAAGCAAAAACAAAATTGTAAAGCCAGTGTCTTATTGCGCCCTTTCCATTTTACTGTCTCCTGTTTAAACTGAGAAGACTAGAGAAAGCATCAGGAAGCCATAAAAAATATGCAGCACAATCTTTTGAGATCCATTCTCTTGAGGATTCTGAACAAATGGATTCATGACCTACTAAAATTTAATGTGAAAAAAATTACAGATTTGTAAGGTTCCTTTAAGATTTTAACTAGCAAACTACAAATAACCACCTCCGAAAGGAAATGAATGGGCTTTATAAAAAGACTGACAAGTGAATGTAAAGAAAAATCATCATCGTGATTTATAAGTAAAGGAAAATAACATAAAGACATAACAAAATTCCTGTTTCCCCAGGCCTTTCATTCAGACCAAAGGATGTGGAGCTATACTCCCAAAAGCAATTTCAGACTACAGATGTCTTTATTTCTCCCCAGACAAGTTGGATGTTAAACAGAATGACAAAGTATATTTGCTCTGGGACACTGAATCAGGAAAAAAAAAAAAAATTATAATGACATAACTGGTCAGAATTCCTCCAAACAGGCTGACTAAACCTCAAGCAACAAAAGAGCACCACAGTACTGTGATTCCTTCCAAAGTTTTGTTGCAAATATCCATAAAAATTAAAACCATTATTATATACTATACACATCAACAGCCAAACAAAAGGGACTAGACTTATTTTTTTAGTCTTTTTGAGATGGGGTCTCCCTTTAGACCCAGCTGACCCGGAATTCACTATGTAAATCAGGCCAGCCTTGCACTCACAAAAATCTACCTGCCTCTGCCTCCCAAGTACTGAGATTAAAGGCATGCACCATCAGCCTGGCTTAGATTTTCAAATTTTGAAAGACACTAAAACTTTGACACTTATCAGTGATATTACACTTTTAATCACAACTGACTATCACAGGTCTCATAAATAAGCTTGTTTATACATTTTTATAAAAGTGATAAAATACTAACAGATACAAAATCTCAAAAGTTTAGAATTTAATTCTGCACTTAAAAAAGATGTCAAATACAGATTGAAATCACAAAAATCAATTTCATCATTAAAATGAACTATATAAATCTGGCAGGTCACTTAGAACATCCTGGTTTGCTAGAAGAGCCAGCTCCTCTTACAGATTTACTTATTAGAAAAACAAATCCCCATAATATCTGAGAATTTGTATAAAAACAACCTTTAACTAAACTATATATAAAGAAAACTTGTTTTTATTTGTTTTGGTTTTTTTTGTCTTTTCGAGACAGGGTCTCCCTGTAGTCCCAGCTGTCCTGGAACTCACTCTGCAGACCAGGCTGGCCTTGAACTCACAAAGATCCACCTGCCTCTGCCTCCTGAGTGCTAGGATTAAAGGCGTGTGCCACCACGCCCCACTAAACTTGTTTTAACAAAACAAAATTAATAGGAATCTACTATAAATCCATTGTCTACAAAACTCAGGTCTGGTACCAGTACTAAAAGATTAACACAGACACATATTACTATCAGCTTTAAAACGCCCTTAAAATCCTGTGCACCTGGGCGCTTTCTCCAACAAAGCATAAAAATTCTTAGCTGAAAAATTATTTTTCAATTTCAAAACAATCCTTATGTATAGACTGTTTCACAATAAGCCAGAAAAAAAAAATACAGAGGAAAGCCTTATACAAAGACTAAAAGTTAGAAAACAGGGGCTGGAGAGATAGCCTAGCGGTTAAGAGCGCCGACTGCTCTTGCAGAGGAGCCGGGTTCGATCCCCAGCACTCACATGGTGGCTGAGAACCGTCTTTAACTCCAGTTCCAGGAGAATCCGACACCTCTTCTGACCTCCATGGCACTGCACGACATGGGTGCACAAACCTGCATGCAGACAGCACATTCATACACACATTAAAAAAAAAAAGTTTAAAAAAAAAAAAGGTTTATTTTTTCCATTATGAGCATATTCATTTACCACCGTACTTAAGGAGGAAAAAGACCAGAGAGCTAGCAAACTTGGGAATACAATCTGAAAGCAAAACTCTGCACCCCATCCCACCCCTAAAAGAAAAGAGCTAGAGAAGCGAGGAAATGTTCTTTCCAACTTTACCACTGGAAACGTGCTAGGTCTAAAACCCTACAGTCAATGCTCTGAGATACTTTCAGAGAGAAGGCGGCTAACAGAATACACTTATACTATGCATGTAACCACAGACCCATCATCAACTCTGAATGCTTTTGCCAGATTTTTCAAACAATACTGTGTAAAGGCAAAAATGCTTACTTTCAAATCTAAGGTAAACTGATTCATGTCTTGGATCTCTCATGTATATGCACTAATCTGTAACATTCAGCAAGTTTCTCACCAAGTCCAAGACTCGACTTCAAAAATTTAAATAAAAATAAAAATATTCTAGTTTTTGAGGAGTTATTAAAATTTATTTTTAGTTTATGTGTATGAGTGTTTTGCCTAAATGTGTGTAAGTGCACCAGTGCATGCAATGCCTGGTGGTCAGGGGAAGGGTCGGATGCCCTGGAGCTGGAGTTATGGATGGTTGTTGGCCACCATGTAGGTGCTAGAAACAAAACCCAGGTCCTCTCCAAGAGCAACCAGTGCTCTAACTACTGGGTCATCACTCCAGCCCTTGAAGTTTCTGCATTTTAAATACAATACTGCACTAATAGGTTATTGAACTATGAAACCTAGTGTAGTGCCAGACTAGTGCTCAATTATTTCCTCTTTAAGAGTAAAAGCCATCTATTCACAGAAGTATATATACCCTTTGTGGCAGAGAAATTGATTTCTCATGGAACGCCCATAAACTCCCTCACATTTTTCAGGTACCTTGCAGTTAGTCAAGGCTGTGAATCCAATTTATACCTTATTTCCAAACCAAAGCACTTAAATGTGGCATATGAGCCCTTCAATACTCTTGCCTAATCACATGTTCCAAGTGACATAGCTACACTATACAACCATGGATCTGAACTTATATGGGAAGGGCTACACAGAAATATCCCTGGACCCACACTGCATGTCATATGAAAAATACGCCTATATATGCTAAGCCACTAACTCTCCTAAGCTTCTTTGTAATCACAGCACAGCTAGCAAAATTTAATGTTTCCATTTACAGTCTTATTGTCCGCTTACAGTCTTAAATGGTTCAAAACAAAATACACATTTGAAAATAGCACATCTTATGTGTACTAAAGGACATATTTTCTGTGTGATTCTATATATCTAGAATGACCAGAAGGATTAAAAGTGGGAAAATAATCCATTATACACTGAACTTAAAAAGAAACAATACTTGTAATTTCATTTTAAGAGAAAAGAACTTTATATTTTTATTTTTTCTGTCTTTTTGAGTCAGGGTCTCCCTGTAGCCCCAGCTGTCCTGGAACTCGCTCTGTAGACCAGGTGGCCTTGAACTCACAAAGATCTGCTTGCCTCTGCTTCCCAAGTGCTAGGATTAAAGGCGTGCACCACCAAGCCCCAGCTAAGAGGAAAGAACTTTAAAATCAAGAGTCTAAATGTTTTTTGGTTTTTTTTTTTGAGTAAGCACATAAGTTATAAAACAAAAAAAGACCAATGACCTCAAAATAATACCTGAAAAACAAATGAGCAATTAGCAAACAGGTGAAAAGGAATGCAAAGCAGGAGCATAAAACCCCTTTTTACCACAGGTAGCTGTCATTACCACTGTAATAGCAAAAGCAGTACTGGGCAGTAAGTACTCATGTAAACACTGGAGTCCCAAGAGCTCTGAGGACAGATGGCATTATTATTATTTTTGTTGTTGTTGGCACAAAATAATTTGGTAGCAACACCAAATTATGAGCCTGCCTGAAATGACATACGGTTTCTATTTATCTGATTTAGTATGAATATTTATAAATCTTTGTACAATTTTCATCTGTCTGACTATGTAGTACTGAAGTAGATATACATAAAACACAATAATCATATCAAGTTACCTTTCCAAACCTGAATAGTCCCTGTATACTGAGAAGCATCAGGGTCAAAAATCTGAAAGAATTCTGCAACTGTGACAGTAAGAGGACATCTTTCCAGCCAAACTGTGTCCAGAATGAAATTAAAAAGCGAATGAAGACCATGGCTTTCTAGACAGTGTGTGTGATTGAGTCAGTTGAAATGGTTTTCCCATGGTACTTTTTCTTGTTTTGTTTTGTGGTTTGGGGGACTGACCCCATGCCCTGCATACACTAATCAAGCCCTCTACCACTGACCTGTATCTCTGGCCCTCCAAATTTCTCCCTTATGTGGCTTTAGTAAGCCTAGAAGAACATAATACACTGAATCAGCCTAAAGCCATACACCATGCCAATGGTATTAACAGCTGTTACAAGCATTTCTGGGATCAAAAGACCATAATTTAACAGGTAGTCATGGTTTTATTTCTGAGGCTTTACACGTTAGACACATTTAAGCTACAATACAGTACTGGAAGGAGATGGGGAAATCAGGAAAAAAGTGGAGGTGAATGTATTTAGGCAGGCATCACCAGGAAAATAGTCAAAAGTGATCTAGTGATTCAAGGGCCAGAGTATCTACAGCAGTGTTTCTCAGTCTCAGCACTGATGCTTTTGTTCTGATAATTCTTTGCTGTGAGAGGCTGTCCTTCCTATTACACAATACACAGCAGCATCTCTGACTTCTACCAGGTAACTTTAGTGGCCTCCTTCACCAATTCTCAAGAACAGCAATGTCTTCAGGCATTGGCAACTATCCTAAAGACTGGGATCTTTGGGGAGAACAAAAACTCCTAGTTCAAAAACCACTGATGCAGATGCAAAAGATTAAAGGTTTAAACACACTTCATCTTCTAGAATCTAGACCTCTAGCAATGTGCTCAAACATAATTCCCTACTGAAAGAAGTATGGTGAGGAGGAGGAGGAGGAGGAGGAGGGGGAGGAGGGGGAGGAGGGGGAGGAGGGGGAGGAGGAGGAGGAGGAGGAGGAGGAGAAAAAGAAGAAGAAAAAGGAGAAGAAGGAAGCAAGGAAGAAAGAAGAAAGAAGAAAGAAGAAAGAAGAAAGAAGAAAGAAGAAGAAAGAAGAAAGAAGAAAGAAGAAAGAAGAAGAAAGAAAGAAGGAAGAAGAAAGAAGAAGAAAGAAGAAAGAAGAAAGAAGAAAGAAGAAAGAAGAAAGAAGAAAGAAGAAAGAAGAAAGAAGAAGAAAGAAGAAAGAAGAAAGAAGAAAGAAGAAGAAAGAAAGAAGAAAGAAGAAAGAAGAAGAAAGAAGAAAGAAGAAAGAAGAAAGAAGAAAGAAGAAAGAAGAAAGAAGAAAGAAGCAGCAGCAGCAGCAGCAGCAGGGTCCTCTAAACCTATAAATGGCTTTCTTATATTTTTCTTTCATATGTGTAGAAACTGCTTGAAGACCAAGTTCTCCTTTTCCATCTGAATGCCTAAATCAAGTCTTTCCATAGTTCCTGATAATTAAACATATCTAACTGCTGTTACATATCACATTTAAGATGGGAATAAGGTACTAAATGATTACCAGTACAAAAGAGCTCAATGTGTACCATGCAAGTAGAAACTCTCCATGTCACTTTTTAAGGGCACTGTTTTCACCGCTTTCTACCACATGATCTGCACTACTAAGAGAGGGCAAATGAAACTAAGACCTTTGGGGGAAAAGAACACTGTTTTTAGTTCAACAGCCCCAATTCCTGCCATACTGGTATATGGGGAATAGTAGTAGAATTACTGTGAATATTAATTTCCTTTTATAATCAAATTAAAAACGGTAGCTTTGAATCATCTTAAATATCACAATTGAAATAAGAACAAATATATAGGATTCTTTAATGTTTTCTCCAATCCAAATAATTATTTTGCCTAGAATTCTATGCTGTTTAGAAAACGATTAAACTATTCTGAATTTCACAAATATTCATATAATCCCAATCCTCAATAAAATTACAAATTCTTAACGTTATTTAAAAGGATATAAACTTAGCCATCACTCCTACTTAGAAATGTTTTGTTCTATTTTTCTGGGCAAGTATAGCATTCCTTTGTTAAACTATCATTAACTTTATGCATATCTTTTGCTACTATTTAGTTTGCTTGAGGGGTCATGTAGCTCAGACTAACCTCTAAAGTCATAATCCTATAGCTGTGGTTTAGGATTACTGATATGTGCCACCATGCCAGGTTAATATATATTTTCCAAGAGATCTACTGTTTGCTCATCTATGTCCACTGTTTTTAAGCTAATTTTCATTTTCTAATCTAGTTGCAAAGAACTGGTTTTACTAACATTAAAAACAAGCTGGAGAAAATGCCAGCCAAAGGGGATGTTGTAAAGTTGCCACTCCAACTTTTATCATGCTGAGCTGCTTTACTAACACGATTTACACTGTTACAAACTTTAAATATATTCATTTAATCTTCATAACAATGCTATTAAGGGGCAGGGGTTGTCACTTTAATTTTCACTTAACTGAGGAAATTGAAGACAAAAATACTCCGTAACTTGTAAGTAGTGACATGCTAGTAAGCAGCAAAGCACCAACCTAGTCCAGATAAGTCTTGTTTCAAGAATATTTTTTAAGTTTAATACACACACACAGAGCAGTAAATCTTATTAAATGCATATTCAAATTCTATACCTCTGATGAACAGATTAAAGAGCAACATTCTAACACTTCTATCTCACCTGTGATGCATCACACTTCATCTATCATATTAAATGGTTGAAAGCATAGCAATCTTCAGAAGAACAAGTAAATCCCCAATTGAGCTTATGACCATATTAGGGGTTGCTGACTTCTCATTTAAAACTTAGGCTTCTGTTTTTACTTTTCTTTAGGAGTAAGTTATCAAAATTTGCAAGCACCCAATTTCAAGTTTTGTTTGTCAATATTATTATAAACAAACTGTAATACCTACCCATTCTCACATATAAAAACCATTACAAATATCCTTAAATTATTTGTCTACTTTATCACAGATTCCATCTGAACATGCTAACGAGTATTTTAGTTTATTTGTGCTTTTTCATACAAATGTATAGAGGATGGGGGGAGGACAGGGGACAGGGGTGGGGAAGTGAGATTACTACAGGCTAGGTTAGAGAAACAGCACCTTTTTAAACTTGTAGCTCTACAAATGGTGCCTACAAGACAACAGGCTAAGAACAGGCAGGGAAATGCCCAGAACACCGTTTCTTTGACTTTCACTGGCACAGTAATTACTTACACCCTAAACTGAAATATTGGGATAGCAAGAGTATGAATTCAAATAAACAATCAGTAGATGGTTAATCTTCATGGACAACTTAGCTGGATCTGAAATGACCTTGAAGACACACCTCTGGGCATTTCCAAAGAGGTTTAACCAATGACAGAAGGCCTGTCCTGAATGTGGCTGGCACCATCCCAGTCTCCAAGACTGTAATACAACCAAATCACAGGAAATAACGTCTTTATCCAACGTTTTACTATGAGGAAAATAAAGTGACCCTATCAAAATATAATCAAACATAGTTTGAGACAACACAATTCAATAAATCAATATTTTGACCACTCAGTAATTAGATCTAACTATTAAAGAATACTAATTTAAACAAAGAAAGGAATTTAAAGAGAAATCTTCTTAGTCTGAGTAAATCTGAGTCTTTTCTGAGTTTTCCTGAACTTTTCCTGAGATGCTCAGATATACTTTAAATCTTCCCTGAGGAAGAACTTCATCTGTCATGTATTTTGGCAAGCTTGTAACAATCCTACTGAAACCATAGTGGAATTCTGATTAAATAACTACACATAAAAGTCAAAAGTATTAAGTTTCTTACAATGTATTTCTTACATGTATTTTAAATGTATGTATGAATGTAAATTTAAAGTACACGATCACCATAAAGCTTAAGAGACTGATTCAAAAATGTACTAAGAGAACATCATGACTCTTTGACAGATTAGCAAGAAGGCAAAAATACAATATAAACTTGGGCATCTGACAAAATTCTACAATGCCTCCACTAAATATTCAATATACAAAGCTCCTATCTGGGATAGAATTAGACCTTCTACCTAGAAATTACTAGATAACAAAAGTATCTAGATATTTTACCTCTCAGCCATATGGGGGGGGGGGGAGCCTATCCCCAAAGAAGTAAGAAATACCTTCTAATCTCCTACCAAGACTTGTGTTTGTTTTCTCTAATCACTTACCCAGCAAAAAAGGAACTCAAGATACTAAAGAACTAAAGAACTGAAAGCTGTCACCTTAGATGGCTGACAGTTATCAAATGTAGCAAGGAAAAACATAAATTACTGTGCTATGCATGAATATGCCTGAAGTTTCACTATTTCACTAGTCTAATCAGAAGTGTTAAGCATTATTTCATGGACTGATAGGTAAAGAGAAAAATAAAAAACAAGTTTCTTGCTCACTGAGACCTTCTACTCCCTCTAAAATAATTCTCAGTGACCTTGTGAATACATTCCTGGTTTAAATGTGTAAAGCTGTTTCTTCACCAACTGCAGCACTGAGCTAATGCTCAAAGGGTAATGAACACATGTCTACCACAATCTGGAGGTTTATTCTTGCATTCACCCGGGATTGTATTATTTGTAGGAAAGTCAACAAGCTTTTAAAATGTTGGGCCTTACATGTAACTTAAAAATACCTTGAGAATTTTTTAACTGACAGATGTTTACATCTTTCATAATGGGAAGAAATCAGAATATAATGCTGCAAATTAAGTGATTCTTACAGACAGGGAATTTAACGTGACCTCCTTAAATAGCTACAGATTTGACACACCATTTAGGAGGCTAAAAGGAAATACTCTGATTTACTTAGTCTTTAAAACAGCACTGTTCAGAAAAACTGTAATCTAAATCACACATATTTGCAAATTTAATCATTAAATGATTAAAAAAATCAATTTTATTAACATTTTGAAACAGAGCTACAATATTTATCATTTCAACATGTAACAACTATTATAAATTTCTGTGCTTTGTATTGTACTAAAGCTTTCAAACTCCAATGTGTATTTCACACTTTGTCAGCCTATCATTTTGGACTAGCCACAAATGAAGCAGTCAACAGCTGCATGTGAATCAGTGGCTCTGGTATTAGACAGCGTACCTCCTAAGTAATACTTTGAGGCTGAGCATAGTACGACCTGCTTATAATTAGTTCACAGCTCCTTTTTTTTTAATTTTTTTTATTGTTATTAAACTTTTCCCATACATCATTTCTCAATCGAATTTAGAGTCACTTCCCTTTCCATGTCCCCCACCCCACCTGAGTCCCTGTACTCTGCCATACGTGTCTTACATCTTTTTCTGCACAGCTGTTTTTTGAATAGAATGGTTGTGACAACATAACCAAAACTATTAATTCAATGGAAAATTCAAGATCAGATCACCTTATATGAGGATCTGGTTAATACACACAGTAAGAAGCCAATGGATTACACTTTATTATGTTTCAAGCAGACTCAAGAGATGTATCTGATCAACACAAACACAAAACTTGCAGCAAAACAGATTAAACACTAAAATATTTTCCTATTAATCCATAACACTGCCTCGATTATGTCGCGCCAGTCACTCTCATGAGCAAATTATTTACAATTTAGCTCTAAATTGAATGACTTTTATAAGCTATATAATCACTGTTCAAAAATAAGCAAAGTGCTATACTAAATGAAATAAAAAATACTTGAAAATTTTACCTACCGGGGACTTTTGATGCATCTTAAGCCACCCAACAATCTTAAATTATTTCACCTGGATTCAGTGACATTCTTGACACAATTCCAATTTACTTACTGCTTACTAAGAATTTTCTCAAGTAATTAGGACAATTGCTTAAAATGTAAATAATTCCAACAATGCATTCACAAGAAAACAACAACTAAAACCATTAGCTTAGCACATAAATTTGTCCTCAAGGCAAGTTACTGAATTAATCAAGCAGAAGCCACTGTGGTTTTTACTGCATTTCCATTTTGTAACACCACTCCGCAATCTCTACATTTGGAAGGTCAGTTTAGCTGGTACACAAGGAGTAACTTTAAAGCTTAAAATTTTAGAAGTCAGTGAAATATACCTGTGAACATACATGTCCTATAGAAATACAGGAGAAAAATCAGCATCATTCATACCAATCCCAGAAGAACATTCACAGTTCACACGTACCATACATGCTAAAGAGTATCTTTCCTCCCATTTTTACTGACTTCACCTGGGTAATTTTTGTTTAGTGCACTTCAAAAGACCTAAGGAAGCACTGAAGCCAGCTTCTTTGGCTGCACATACATCCAGGCACCAACATTAATCTCTTAATATTTTTCCACAAATTAAAATCAAGCCAACAAAATTCGTCTCTTACCTGCAGTTAGGAGGCGGATCAAGAGTTATTTCAGCTAGCTCCTTCTGAATTCTGTTAGTGAAATGAGAACAGACAAAAAGGACTTGAGGTAGTCTACAGAATAAGCGGGAGATTACACTGCCCTCTACCAACATGCAGTTAAACGCAAGGCTGGCTCAGCCTTCAGTAATGCTAACATGGCTGCTTCCTCTTTGTTCTCAGAGGCATAACCCAAATCCCTTAACAGAAACTTTACAGCTTTTCTCTTCACTTGCTACTGTAAATAAGTCACTCATTTACACCTGGTTTGGGAAATAGTCCTCCAGGACTACTCAGTGAAGGGCATATAATCCATTTTAAAACACTTTTTACCCAAGAAATTCTCTTTTCAAGCTTATATGCAAATGAGACAAAAAGGGAGGAGGGAAAACACTGGAGTGTTTGACGATGACTTCAAGTCACTTTTTACTACCGTAAAAATTAACAAACTGCCACAGGAGCACATTAATACTTTTGGCAATTTTATCTGTCAAAAAAGTTGAAAATTTATGAATATCTTTGCCAATGAAAATTTTCAAATTGGCATTCATATTAAATGTAACTGCTTTGATTTTAGGTACATCTTTAAATTCAGTAAACTGGGGTGGGGGGTAGAGGGTAAGAGTTAACAGGTAAAAGGCAACCCCTGGAATTTTCTTCAGATTTTGGATACTTTCAGAACTTAAGATGTGTTTAACATGCGCCACAAGATTACAACAAATTGAGGACTTTAAATTATTTCAAAGATTGTTGCTGGCCAACAAAATATTCTAAAGCAAGCAATAGCATTTAATTTGATGGTGGAAATCCAAAAAAAAAATAAGTTTATAGAACTATAAAAATGGAACATTTGATCAGTTTTCACAGGATTTTTCCTTCATTTTGAACCAATTAAAAAAAATCAACAAAACATACTGTATTAGGTAATGCTATAAGGCACATTTCATTATAATTGCTAGAGTTCTACTAGACATTCCAATTCCAACTCTACTGAGGAAGTCCCCCTAGCACCACCACAGAAAATAAAAGGCAACAGGAAACAACTGATCTTTAACTTAGACTCAATAAAATGTTTCTTCTGTTGTTGCATACCAACCAACCTGTCAAGATATAGCCATACATTTTAGAATAAAAAGGCGTAAGGACAGGGAAAGTTTTCAATCACTAAATGTCATCTAAAACTGTAAATGAATTTTCTGCTTTATTTTCCCTCACAAGAACAAGGCAAATAACCATAATTTACCCATAAAAAGTTATACCTGTGATGCTGGATTTAAAGTCTTGGTTGTAAAAAATGTGAACAAATTTAAAGCATAATTTAAGATGTGCTGTCAAATAAGAGCCAAGCCTGGCATTTACCAATTTTTCTGGTAAATATTATCATTTCTGATCATCAGTTTTATGAAGAGCAGTACTGCTGATCTCTAGAAACGTCAATTTCCTCAAGTATGAGTCACAAAAGGAAACTCTCCAATGTACCATCTAATTTGGGTTCACCAAATTTTCCTTGCCAATTCCCATCTGTCAGAATGTCAGTCCCAAATCCAGTTGGGGCCACTCTTCCTCAAGTTACTAAACTACAGAATAAAGCACAGTTGCTTGAAAGGAACAATAATTCTAGTAAGCCTGCTTATGTACCACCTACAAAATGACAGCTCGCTCGTTCAAGTTAAATCAATTTTGATTAAGTATTTCTGAACTACTGCTCCTGACCTTAAATCAACAAAAGCCACCCAATAGGGGTGGAAGACAACTTGACCGTG
The DNA here is from genome assembly GCA_009823505.1 of Rhizomys pruinosus. Classification (NCBI taxonomy): domain Eukaryota; kingdom Metazoa; phylum Chordata; class Mammalia; order Rodentia; family Spalacidae; genus Rhizomys; species Rhizomys pruinosus. The sequence continues at coordinate 2,287,420 of VZQC01010206.1, forward strand.
TGCCTAATCCTCCTTTTAAGCATTACCTTTTAGCACTAGTGGATAACTTAGCAGTGGTTTTGCTAGAGAGTTTGGTGTTTTTCTTCTGCTGGGTGGCAGAAGGTTTCCTTTCTTCCTGTTCCTCTGGCTCGGGAGCGGCAGGGTCTCGCTGGTCTGCATCTGAACTGCCACTACTGGTGCTGGGGCTCTCATCATCCGACCTTTGCCTATCACTGGACATCTTGGTGAAGTTATCGCAGGGAAAACTTCTAAGGAAGAAAGAAATGGAAGAGAAATGTTCAATCTTAAGGTAATCAGCAGGGTTTTCCTTCTTTTTAATGAGCACCTACAATGGTATTTTAGTGAGAAGGCTTGGAAAGTGTCCAGATTTCTGGTAGAGCAAGGTTACAGACAGGGAAGCTGTTGTGTCTTCCTTCTAACGCCAGCGTTCAGGGATTTACCGAACTCAAGTTAGAAAACCCACTCACATTTTTTTTTCCCTGCCCCTTGGACAATCTATCAATTGTCTACTTTCTCAGAGGCATGAAACAGATTTGCCAGGGAACTTGGGCAATGGGCATTAATAAGATATGAGGCACTGTAAATAACAGATCTCGCTGAAAAATGTTAAAAAGTCACTAATTCGGTCTAAACATTGACAGACACTGGTGGAAGCTACCAAATTCCCCTGCCAGAAGAAAACATACCCTATTAATCTCCCATATGCTTATTTAAGGTGGCGAGTCCTCCTCGGAGCTCGCAACGCCTTTAACTACAACACTCAAAAATTTTAAAATCAACCAGCCAGCCGCCCTGCAGCCGTCCCCACCGCCAGCAGCGAAGATTCACCCGACCAGCACGGAGCTGCCAGCCAGGGCAGAGCAGGATCCCAACTGCACCTTCCGCACGGCTCCCGGGGCCGCCGGGGCTCCCTGCTCGATCGCTACCGCACGGACCGACATTTTGTCAAAAAAAAAGAAAAAAAAAAAAAAAAAAAAAATCCTGCAAAGGCCGGCCAAAAGCCCCAGGGCAAAACAAACAAACAAACAAAAGCCCTCCCCCACCCCCACCCCGCAGAGAACTGCAACAAATTCCCGCGGCCCGCGCGGGGCGAGCGGCGGCCGGCGGCGACCACGCAGCTCCGCGGCCCTTTGTGGGGAGGGCCGCCCGGGGACCGCGGGCAGCGCTCGCCGCGCCGACCGCCAAGTGATGCGGGAGCCCGGCCGGCCCGGCGCGGCTGGAGCGCAGCGGCTAAGGAGCGCGGCGGCGGCGGCGCCCGGCGCGAACAAAGCTGCCGCCCCCGCCCCCGCCCCGCCGCGCCCGCCGCCCCCCACGCGGCCCCCGGCCCCGCCGCCTTACCTCGGCCGCCCGCCCGGCCCGCTCGCGCGCCGCTACGCTGTGGGGGAGGGAGAGCGCCGAGAAGCCTTCCTTGAGGAAATGGAGGCAGCTGGGGGGGGGAACGGGGGGGGCGGGAAAAAAAGCCGCCGACGAGGCTCCGGCCGGGGAGTGTGGAACATTGAAAGTCGGAGGGGGCTGTGCAGTGCCCGGCTCCGGCCGGAGGGTGGCGCCGCCCCGCGTCTTCGGGAGACGCGGGGGGTGGGATCCGCGGGCCGAGGGCGCGAGCCAGCGGCCGACGACGCGAAGCGACGCGAGGCGAGGCGAGGCAAGGGACGCGGGAGCCCCCCGCGCGCTGTGGCCTCCCGCCGCCGCCCGGCTCTCCTCCCGGCGGCCGCGCAGTCAGCAAGTTCCGAGCGAGCGCGGGGGAGGGGCGGCGGCGGCGCGCGTGCTCGCTGCTTGCCTGGCGGAGGGGCGCGCGCCGCTCCTGCGCGTTCCCGTGCTGTCTCGTGCGCGCGCGCTCTCTGTCCGTGCCTCCTTTCACCCCGGGAGGGGGTGGGTAGGGGAGTGGGGTGCGCACGCGTCCGCCCGCGCGCGGCCGGGACAAAGAGCGCGGCTGGGACCCGAGGGCTGGCCCCTGCGCCCTTGGCCGCGGAGCCGTAGGAGGAGGCGCGGGCGCGGGCGCGGTCTCGCGGGGCTGCCGGGCCGCGGGTGGCTTCCGGCCTGGGCCCGCCTCCCGGGCGATGCTGCCCATTGGACTACCCGCCCCCCGGGGCTGCAGCCATGCGCGGCCTGCGCTGCGGCCGCCGTCACCCCGGAGTTCCCATACCTGGGCGAGGGCCCTGGCGCGCGCCTGGGCTTCCCCGGGGCCCAGAGAGACCGAGATAAATGGGTGTTATTGAGGAGGCCAGGCACGCAGGCACAGGCAAGCTGCCTCTGGCTCTAGTGAGCAAGAAGGGGCCAGGTGGAGTCCTGGGCTCCAAAGGAGGTAGAAGGGACTTCGCGACCAGGGGACCAGCCTCTGGTAATTTGGGGCTCCCATGCTGCAGCTCTCGCTGCCAAAGGGGATTGCCCTCCCAATGCGCAGAAAACTTAAAAAATCCAAAACTGTTTTTTAAATGTCCCGCTTAAGATGTAAAAAGTGGAGGCAAGGAGTTTGGGTCACTATAACCAGCCAGTTTCTTTGGGAACGATCTACCTGGCACGTTTGGTATCAGTTCTGGGCAGAGAGGCGCTGGGTGCATGTAGGTCAGTTCCCACGCATAAAAGCTTCAGATTAGACTGTTGCTATACTTATGCCACTCTTTCTGCAGAATCTTCAGGTGGAGGATTCTGCAGTTTTTGCCCCAGGCACAAAGTAGACTGAAGTACAGAAACTTCCTCTTTGCAGCCTAGATCTTCCCCAGTTCCTGAGAATTACTTCCAGTGATGGATCCTCAAAGGAATTTGTGCATTCCTCTCCCACAAGTGTCCAGGGGCAGGGGTGCTGGAAGAACGAGGTCACAGAAGAGGCTAAAATGCCAGAATCATAATAGATGAGCCAATGTTTAAGGAAAGAAAGACTGAGGGAACCAACACATTTTTTTTCCTCTAAATAAAAAAAGCTGTGTTTTGTAAAAGGGTTACTCACAAATGTAACCGGCAAATTACGTTTCCCGTAACTTCCAAAGACAGGCACGTTCTGTGAATTTAAACGAAAGGACTATATAATGCTAGGTACAAGACACACACTTTCAATTTACTGTGTCCAAAGCAGGTATCTCCACTTCCTGTCAGGAGCGCCCAGTCTGGAAGAGGAACCCATTACCAAGTTCACCTGGATGGTAAAGAGGAAGGATATTCCAGTCAGAACAAAGTATGTCTCTCCTGATTCAAGAAGTATCATGGTGGTATGGTACTGGAGAGTTGGCTCAGTGGTTAAGAGCATTGACTGCTCTTGCAGAGGACCTGGGTTCAAATCCCAGCACCCCACATGGTGGCTAACAACCCTAGGTAACTTCAGTTTCAGGACCTTCTGTCCTCTGAGGGCACTTCTTGACACAGGTGCACTTACACACATGCACATGTAATATACACATAAAATAAAAACTTAAAAGATGTGAAGAAAAAAATAAAGAAGAAACATGGTCTGTATGTGAACTGACACACCAACGCTGACTTCAACTGGATGAAATGACACCCTTGAGAAGAGTTTGTTAGTGGACTATAATCAGATTTTCTCAGCTTTACATTGATGTCAACGGCAGCAACCAGCCAGTTAGGAGTTTGGGAATTGTTGTTTGCAGTGGGGAGCTATGTTATATGTTAAAGGTGACTTCTTTGGGAAAATGTAAATCCCAGCAATAGCCTGAGGGCCCAAAGGCCAATTACTGATTAGATTTGAGCTTGGATTTTAGGAAGCCTTCTATAAAAGAAATGGCTGAAAGCAAGGGAAGTGGATTCTAATCCTCATTTTGACAAGTTTGTGTGCAACTTTACAGTAGTTAGATGTCTTAACTTAATTTTACTATGAAAAAGGAGATTGTGTCCAAAGTTCTAACTTCTCTCTTGCTCAAAAGTTCTGTGAATCCTTGATGAGTTTGGAGTCATGGAGTCCCACTCACCAGAGTCTGTAGGAACTACCAGATGCTTAGGAAATTGGAAATGCCTGTACCAAGCTCAGTTTGAAGTAGGACAGCAAGAAAATAAAGATAAAAAACGAAGTTCTGCATAAAAGGCGCAAAATGGGGGCAGAGCCAAATTAGCTAGCATTAATAACTAGCAGTCTAGTTAGTGCAGCTCGGAGTTGTGGGCATGGGGAATGGAGCAAAAGAGGTTTCACTGGACTGAGCCTAGAGGGCTCTATAGGCCTAGTGGAAATATACACAGTAAAGACAATGCTCTTGGCAAAATATCTGAAACTAAATTGGGGATTCAGTAGTAGAGTGCTTGCCCACATGCACAAAGGCCAAAAGAAAAGCAAAAGGTAAAACTTAACAGACTTTTAACAAATAATAATGTCCATATTGTTAAAGTCACCATGAAGAAGAGGAAAGGCATCTGGTATGGTGGTTCTCACCTTTAATCCCAGCACTCAGGAGGAAGAGGCAGGTGAATCTCTGTAAGTCTGAGGCAAGCCTGGTCCACATAGCATAGCAAGTACCAGGCCAGCTGTGGCTACGGAGAAACCCTGTCTCAAGAAAGACCAAAATAAATCAGTAGAAGAGGGAAGGCTCTGTAAATTTACAACAGGACATGGCCTGTTTCTACAATGTTAAGAACCCATCTTCCCTTCAGCTGACTACCAGGCTAGTCAAGTGTTTTTTTCCAGCTGTGCTTCAAGGCACAGGAGCAACTTGTAACATGTAAACTGTTTTTAACAATACATTCTTCCTTATAGGACACCGTCTTTTGTACTCAGGATTTCTTTTTGTTCTTGTTTCGTGATGTCTATCTTTGAAATAAGGAATCATGATGTACAAGCACTATGCAAATTATTCCCTAAGGTACCTTAGTAATTTTTTTCCCCACAAGGCTCCACAAAACAGTATCAGAAAGAGGACATCAACTACAAGAAGACTGTTTCTCTCCATCTCTTTTTTTTCTCTTGTTTGTCTGGGGTCCTGCCAGGCTTTCAAAATCCTAAGAGGCTCCAATGTAAGAGAAAAGAGACTGAACCCAAGTGCAGCCCACATTTCCCCAAGTGCCTGCTCTCCACTTCCACCAAATATTGTTACCTTAATGGTCTGATTTTATTTTGAGGGCAGATAAGGCAATCCCTAGAATCCTTTACATTTCTTTAGTTTGGGAGATATATTTTCATGCGCCTTTCAATGGCTCTCAATTATCTAATTACACACGCAAGCACACACGCACACATCATTTGAGTTGCTGAAGAAGTTTCTGAATTGGGTAATTGTGAAGCCAGGGTGAGACTTAGAAATCTAAACTCATTGTCAAAAATGTAATTCACACATAATTGACAACTTCTAGAATCTTTTTAAGGTTTTCATCCCTTGTAGTTAATTCTGCATGCACTAGTCCTAGAAATAAATATGTAAGCAGAAACAACTTGATGAAAGATTCCCCTACATGGCTTGTTTTCCAAAGTAAAGTATGAGAACAAAACTCATAAGCTTCCCTAGGTCTTGTAATTTATCAAGGCTTGTGAATGGAAATGTAGTGCTCAAGTCACATTCTGCTTCAAAAGGTAAATACAGATGAGAAAAAAAGTAAAAACGTAATTATGGATTTTTAGAGAGTTCTGTTTGTTTCTTTTTACTCTAACTTTTCTCAGTGTTCCTTCCTTTTATCTCTTTCCAGTTTTTGACTTTCTGATGCTTATATTCCATTCACTTGTAGCCTTCTGTCCTCAGGCTATAAAATTTTGTCTTCTACCCATATTCAGTAAACTATATCTGTTTACTACGAAGCCACATAAATTCCAGCTTCAGTTGACAAGGCCCAATCTGTCATTTTTATTCCCAATGTCTTTGGACTCTGAAGGTCCGTTGTGCTGCTTAGCCTCTGGGTATTCCTCCAGGCTGCAGAGCTGAATCCTCATGATGGGCAGGTCTAGAAACCTTGGTTTGACTTCACAGGCTCCAGAATACCTAATGGTTATCATTTTATTTCTTTGAGAGAACCTCAGTACCGAAAGGGGCTCCTTAAGGAATTCAAATTCATGAAACAGTGAGGATTTAAGCAGAGCAAAATACATGAACACAAAAAGTTTTTTAATTTATTTTACTTATTAAAAAATTGGAAACATGGGGCTGGAGAGATGGCTCAGTGGTTAAGAGCACCGACTGCTCTTGCAGAGGACTTGGGTTCTATTCCCAGCACCCACACAGTGGCTAAGAACCATCTTTAACTCCAGTTCCAGGGGAATCCAACGCCCTCTTCTTACCTCTGCGGCATTGCACGACACGGGTGCACAAACCTACATGCAGACAGTACACTCATACACATAAAAATAAATTAATTAATTTAATTTAATTTAATTTAAAAAATTGGAAACCTGCTAGTAAGAGAAAGGAAGGAAAAAGAAAGAAAGGGGGGGAAGGGAAGGAAAAGGAAGGGAGAGAAAATGTTTTCAAGCATAGTGCATAGTGGTGTGCGTTCAGGAGGCAGAGTATACACAATGAGAGCTTCTCTAAAAAATAAATCCTAAAATGATATCTGTAACGTTGTAGCAGAGTCTCCCTTCAAATGAACCTAACAATATCCCTCTCATAATAAAATTTTTAATTAGTATTTTTGCTGGCAAACTGGTGTTTTTTTAATCCCCTTTGTCCATTTTCAGGCTTTGTAAAGTTGATACAACCCTTTGGAAACACAGGTTTAAAATTCTGTTGTCTTTTTTTGATTTTACAGGGTCTCACTATTTAGCCCTGGTTGGCTTAGAACTTGCTATGTAGATCAAGCTGGCCACCAACTCACAGAGGTCCTTTGGCCTCTGCCTCCCAAACGCTGAAATCAAAGGCATGTGCCACCACATTCCTTTCAGTTTCAGAGTTTTAATAAGAGCCTTAACTATATTCTATCCATTTAAATACATATGTCTTGCCAGGCATGGTGGTTGAAGCATTCAGGGGGCTAAGGCTGAAGGATTGCTGAAAGTTCAAGGCCAGCCTGGGCTACATAGCAAGACCCTATATCAAAAGAAAAATAGAAAAAAAATACAGCTAAAGGAAGCATTCTATTAATAAATGTGGGGAGAAATATCATTGAAGAAAATGGAAATATCCAACTATAGGAACATAGTTACATAGATTGATTCACCCACACATTGAAATTTGTTGCTATTGATGATAGACATGAAGAATAGGCACAAATACAAAAGTAGAGTTTGATAAATGTCAATAAAAAACCAGGATTTTGTCTAGTTTATTCACTGTGAAACAACAGTTTCACAATGCTCTATCACCAAGTAAGCATACAATAAATATCATTGAGTGGATATGGAAGATATTAATCTTGTGGAATAGTGTCCTTTCAGAATTTTTGTCTTGAAAGTACACTATTCCACAAGATTAACTATTTCATAGTTAATCTTGTGGAATAGTGTCCTTTCAGAATTTTCATAGACTGTGAGCAGCCTCTTTTTTCTATAGTCACTATTTTTTTCTACTTTAATGAGCAAGTACTACCTTTACAGAGAGAGGGAAATGGTGTGAATAAATACACAGGTATGAATTTGGTGGAAACAGATGCTGTTTAACAAATTTCTTAGATTATGTTCCCATATAAGTTGAAACATGAAAATTTAGGCAACTGTTTTAGAATTTGTCACAACATTAAAGTTGATAAAAGAAAACAAGGGAAGAAAACTATTTTTAAACAATGAAAAAGCCAATTACAAGATTTAACATATAATAAATAAGACATTGTCAAAAGTACAATATATAAGAGGCTTGCGCAATTAATTAAAAATGACTTTAGGTAAGTACTCACCAACATAAAAACAGATTAATGATATGTTTGTACCATACATATATCAATGTAGAGATGACTTGAATAGTTAAGTTTACAGCTGGCCTGATGGTGCCTAACTTTCAGTAGCGGAGGCAAGGCCATCTCTGTGAGTTCAAGGCCAGTCTTGTCTACACAGGAACATCCAGGCCAGCTGGGGCTACAAAGTAAGATTCTGTCTCAGGGGAATAAAAAAAAAACCAGAAACAATTATGCTTATAATGGGAAGCTGAGGCATGAGAATTCCTGTGAGTTCCAAGCCAGCCTGGGGTACAAAGAGACTCTGTCTCAAAAATAAATAGGTTAAGTTTATGAAAAGTCACTTATTAAAAAAATCAGAATGATTGGGTTATTAATCTAGATAGAGAGAAGTTACAGCATACAAAGCACTTGGGGAGTCACAGGAAGAAACACAAATGTGACCAGGCTCAGAAACTGAATCCTCAAAGAGGAAAAAAAAAAACAAAACAACAAATGACCCACTCAAAAGATGAAGCAAAGAGCCAAACAGTGACTTCACAAGTGAGAAATTAGAGATGGCTGAGAAACATCTTTAAAAAAGTGTTCAACATCACTAATCATTAAGGAAATGCAAATCAAAACCACTTTAAGATATCATCTCACTCCAATAAGACTGGCTAGGATCAAGAAAACAAATGATACCAAGTGCTGGAGAGGCTGTGGGGAAAGGGGAACATTCATCCACTGCTGGTGGGAATGTAAACTCATACAGCCACTATGGAAAGCAGTGTAGAGAACCCTTGGAAGACTTGGAATGAACTTGCCACCTGACCCAGCCATACTACTCCTGGGTATGTACCCACAAGACTCATCTTACCACAGAGACACATGCACGGCCATATTTATTTCAGCTCTCTTCACAATAGCAAGGAGCTGGAACCAACCCAAGTGCCCCTCAACTGATGAATGGATAGAGAAAAGGTGGTACATCTACACAATGGAGTTCTATGCAGCGGTAAAGAAAGATGACATCATGAACTTTGCAGGTAAATGGATGGAGCTGGAAGATATCATGCTGAGTGAAGTGACACAGTCCCAGAAAAACAAAGAACAAATGGTATCCCTCATCTGTGGATGCTAGCACCAATTACCTAATTGTATGGCAAACTGAGCAACATTAATGTGAACTGAAAACAACTGTGCTCTTATATTGTAGAATCCCTTAAAAAATAAACAAATAAAGAAAAAAAAGAAACTGAATCCTCAGCATGCCTTCTTATGAACATCCACAAAAAGTTAAAACAGGACACTAGAAAAATGACTTTTACCAGGAGTAGCGAATATCTTATACAGTCTTGTATAAGCTTAGAAAAATATCAGAGCATCATATAATTAAAGGACATGTTAGAACATCAAGGTTTATTAAACTACGTATAGAAAGTATTCATCTTGTGCTGTATAAGGTAGCAAATGCCCTAAATCCCTGCACCCAGAAGGCAGAGGAAGACGGATTGCTGCAAAAGCAAGGCAGCAGGCAATGCTCTACAGAGCACATTCCAGGCCAGCTGAGACTATGCAGGGAGATCCTCTCTCTCTCTCAAAAAAAAAAAAGTAATCATCTTTGGGTTAAGATATGTGTGTGTGTGTGTGTGTGTGTGTGTGTGTGTGTGTGTGTGTATTAAAATGAGGTAGTACATCTCCCCCACCCCCAAGTCTGAAAATTGTAATGTCAACTATCTGTAAGAATACTACAGGAAGGTGCCACTCCACATTACTGATGGCATTGTGAATTGGAATAATCTTTAGGAAAGCAATTTAGCAATTGGTTTCAACAGTTATAAGAATGTTCATACCCTTTAACCTGGTAATTCTACATCTGGGAATCTATCCGAATGAAATAATCCAAAATATTTTAAAATCACATACTTCTGACAATGTTTATCTCCATGTAATTTATTCTGTGTAAAAATGGAAACCACTCAAACTGTCCAACATAAGGGCTTTAGTAAAATATGGCTCATTCACTTGATGGAATGTGATATATAATATAAAATGATGAGAAGTGTAACTATCATTTTTATCAACAGTTCCTCTTTTGGGGGGTAAATCTGTTAAATCTGTTTCTATAAGATCACCTCATCTACTGCTTACTTAATAAAACTAACCAAAGATGTTGGGGATCTTTTTTAACTGCTATTTTTATGTAAAATTATCATGCAGATTTTTCCAGGATAATTTACAGTATCTCATGTGTAAAACCAGATAAATGTATGTTTCTTCTTCAGTAAGCAATGATGTATGCTCAATATTTATCTGCAAAAATATATAAAAGAGATTTGTAGAGAATATGCAAACAGTCATGTTGGATTAAGGAATCTATTTACTTGTGATTCTGGCTACCTCTTTATTGTGCAAATGGTTATTTAATTGGAAAAGACTCAGTATGGAGCAATATGCTTTCATTTGTGGATGCAAATAAAGTAGTTTAATTTTACATGATAAGCAGGTTTACATTCAAGTGTATGTCTTTATAACTAAGGAAGAACAACAAAATATCATTTAAATGGTGTGTTTCTGTGTCATGAGAAATACTTTAATTTTTTCCATTCTATCCTAAAGACTCATCATAATTTATGAAAGATCTCAAAAGTGCATCTAGTAAAATGTCAAGGTGCATATGATTTTAACCTCTCTGGGTTGTAATACCCCAAAATAACTCAGATAAAGTGAACAGCAGAGGGATTCGAGTGGATTAAAACAAAAGTGAGAAGTAATGTTCAGTAAAAAGGCTACTCAGGAGGCTCATAAAGGAATGACTACTTAGTACCAGTAATTACAATTAAAAAAAAAAAAAGCTGTTGAAGTATGAGACTTTTTCAGCTGAAGAAATTAAGGATTAGAGACACTAAATGCCAGCCTGTATTCGCTAAGTTTGCTGTGATAAAATACAATGCCCAAGGACCTTATAGAAGGAATCATTTGGGGGGCTTAGGGCTCCAGAGGGATGAGTCCATCATGGCAGGGAAACGAGCGCAGAGCACTCACAACTTCAACACACACAGGATGGAGAGAGAAAGACTAAACATGAGTGGCAACAATGAGCTTCCAAAGCCTGCCCCCAGAGATGTGCTTCCTCCAGCAAGGCCACACTTCCTTAAGGTCCATGACCCTCCCTAAACAGCACCACCACCTGACCGACTGTTCAGACACTTGGAACCTGTTGGAGGCACTCTCATTCAAACCACCACACTTTCCTCTCCTCGATTCCTAAAGGTTGCTCCTGACAGAATAATAGAACTTGGGAAGCTGGGCACGGTGGCTCAGGGCAGAAATCACAGGACTTTGGAGGCTGAGACAGGACTGTCATGGGTTCGAGGCCAGCCTCAGCTACATAATGAATCCCAGGCTACTCCCAAGCTACACAGTGAGTCCCTGTCTCAACAACTTCAGAATGTATGCCTATTCTATTATATTGATTATATCTACCAATGTATATTCAGTTTCTTCTAACAATCTTTTCTTACCTCTATCCATAACCATGAGAGGCTTTCTCTGTTATGGTAGCATAGACTTGGTAATCCTTTTACAGTCATTCATAACAAACTGCATTTTCATACTCTTTATCACAGTTTGTAGGTAAATACTTATTTGTGTAATCCTTTCTTTAATATTCCCACTAGATTAAGGATAGGACACATATGTGCTTGGCATATAATGTTTAGTAAAAAATTCCTGAATTGTGAACCAAATGAAAGAAATGTTATGGAATAGTAAGGAATTGCTTTTTTTTTTTTTTGGTCTTTTTGAGACAGGGTCTCCCTGTAGCCCCAGCTGTCCTGGAACTCGCTCTGTAGACCAGGATGGCCTTGGCCTTGAACTCACAAAGATCCACCTGCCTCTGCCTCCTGAGTGCTAGGATTAAAGCCATGCGCCACCACACCAGGCAGAAATTGCTTTTTTTTACATGGCCTAAAGTAATTGTCATGAAAGGTAATATAGGCCAATCATACACAGGTCAAATATATTTAGAGAAATTAAAGGACAGTACATTTGTACATTCAAATAAATTAAGAGTTTTTGGTATATAACACTAACCCTGGAAGATGTCACAGAGAACCATGTACCTTTTTTCTCACAGCACTCCTAAAAGAACCATAGTCAGAGAATGAATACTGGACCTCTAATGAATATAGGTTTGCATGTGTCAAAAAATATAATAAGGCAAAAAATTTCCCTAACCTACTTAATAAAATTTTTGTTTGGGTAAGATTAGTTTCTATGTTTTGTTTTGTAAAGCATAGACACTGGCAATTAAGATGAAAATCAATCTCATGTTCACTGAAGAGGATTTTTTTTTTTTTTGGTCTTTGTCAGACAGGGTCTCCCTATAGCCCCTACTGGCTTAGAACTCTCTATATAGACCAGGCTGTCCTGGAACTCAGAGATCTGACTGCCTCTGCATCCTGAGTGCTAGGATTAAAGGATTAAAGGCAAGTACCACCATGCCCAGCAAAGAGGTTTTTTTTTTAAAGATTAATGGAAACAAAACTATTACTTATAAACCAGGTGTGGTGGTGCACACCTTTAATCCCAGCACTCAGGAAGCAGAGGCAGGTGGGTCTCTGAGACTGAGGCCAGCTGGAGTTACATGGAGATCCCATCTCATAAAAAAAATGAAAACAGGAACAAGCAAACAAATGAAACTGTGTTCCTTATTTGGTCCAGCTTTCTCTACCCTCTTAATGAGAAATTGTGGTCATTCACACAGAAAGCAGCAGCTCAGACTCTAGCTCTGGTTATAATACTCCTTCAGCTTTCTAGATGCCATTCAGTGAAATGAAGGAGCCACTTCATGACTCTGCAGAGTCCTAGCTCTAGGCAAGAGAGACAGGGGGCCTCAGACAGAGATCTCTGGGGACAACCTTTATTTGACTTTGGCTTACACCTGAACCTTGGACACCCAAAACTCTAACAAGGCCTAACCCTGGAAGTCCAAGAACTTAAGCCCACCAAGTAGGTCTTCTTTCTCTTAGTGTTCTGCCTCCCAAAATTGGGGAATAATCAGAGGGAGTTCCTTTCCAATTCTAGAATACCAGTGATTTATGCTCTTGCTTAAGTAAAACATGTTGGACTTGTTTTTAAAGAATTAGGTCAGCAGGCCAGGTGTGGTGGCACCCACCTTTAATCTCAGCACTTGGAGGTAGATGCAAGCAAATCTCTGTGAGTGCAAGGTCAGACTGGTCTACATAGTATAGTGAGTTCCAGGACAGCTAGGGCTTCAGGGAGACCCTGTCTCAAAAAAATAAAAATAAAAATAAAAATTAGGCTTGTAGTGGGCTGAAGAGATGCTCAACAGTTAAAAACACTAGCTGCTCTTTCAGAAGGCTCAGGGTTCAACACCCAGGATCCACATGGCAGCTAACAACCATCTGTGACTCGAGTTACAAGGTATCTGATGATGCCCTCTTCTTCAGGCATTGCACAACATGGGTCCACTTACACATATGCAGACAGTACACTCATACATATAAAAAATAATAAATAAAATAATTAGGCCAGCATATTTTCTTTGGTATTTTTGAGACAAGGTCTCCCTTTTCATCCCAGCTGGCCTGGAGCTCATTCTGTAGACCAGGCTGGTCTCGAACTCACAGACATCCCTGCCTCTGCCTCCCAAGTGCTGGGATTTTATTACATAAAATCAAGTACATAAGATCCAAAAGGAAAATTTACATGCTTATTCAGCAAATATTGAGTATTCACCAAATGAAATGAGAAAACAATATTTTTGAATGCAGGTGACAGGTCTTTCAAAACACACACACACACACACACACACACACACACACACCAAGCACTGAAGATTTGAGCACTGATTGAAGTAGATGGAAAACAAGTTCTATCTTTGGATAATTATATGGTTAAAAAGCAGCAGTTGAATTATTTTCTGCATTTTGGTAAGTTGTCCTTTTTAAAGGAGAATAGAATGTAGAAAGCAACCCTCAAGCTGAGATACTTAAGGTGTTGTGCGCTTACCCCGTCCCTGCTATCTATCACCTTTGTGTCGCCAGTGCCTTGCATCCTGTTGGATCTTGGTGAACATTCCTTTAATCAATACAGCCAACACTTGTGTAGCAAGGACTATCCTTTCTACTGTCCTTTGAATACCCTGACTCATAGAATACTCTCAATAACCCAATGAGGCAGAAATTGTTATAGATTTCTGTTTCAAATGAGGAAACTGGCACACGTAGAGATAAAGCAACTTGCTCAAGGTAATATGGCTAGTCAATGGTGACTTCTGGTTCTAGAAGCGACTCTCTGGGCTTCTATGCTGTGCCACTCCTGAAGAAAGAAGTGGTGTTCCAGCGGAAGGGACACATAAGAAGAAGTAATTAGCATTGTTCTTGGCCTCATAGTTGACAATAAAGGATAGAGACCTTGGGGACAAACTGACAACCACTGAAGTAAGAAGTGCTGTGGCTTCTGAAGTCCCAAGGGGATGCTTTGGGATGGTTTTTGTACTGTGAGGTCAGCAAAGACTGTCCAGTGAGAAAGAGACATTTGTAAGGACGCTCCTGAAAATAAAAATGTCAGACACAGCTTGTGGTCCTTCTGGGCAATTCTACCAGTCCTTCTGTCGTTCACTCTCTTCATGCCATTTGCTTCTTTGTCTTCATTTTTCTCTACTATCCTCTTTGGCCCGCTATACTGTTGACCTAAATTTTAAATCATTCTATATGTCAAATCAAATGAATATTTCATATCACTCTTGCCCTCCCTCCACTGCTATTAAAAGAAAACAGCTGCAGGGTGTGGTGGTGCATGTCTTTAATCCCAGCACTTGTGAGGCAGAGGCAGGTGGATCTTTGTGAGTTCAAGCCCAGCCTGGTCTATGTAGCGAGTTCCAGGACAGCTGGGGCTACAGGGAAAACATGTCTCAAAAACACACACACAAAAAAAAAAAAGAAAAGAAAAGAAAAAAAGAAAACAAAACAGCTGAAGTTACTTCAAAATGTACTTTGCTGGTGTGCAGAGCATGTGTTTCAGTAACTCTTAAGAGAAGGAAAGTCTCTTGTACAAAAAAAATAAAAATAAAAAAATAATAATAATAAAGAGAAGGAAAGTCTCTTAATGTTGATTACAAAGAATTTATTATGAAAAATTAAATGTTAGTACTTTGTAACTTCAGTATTAGAAGGCATGGCCCAATGTTAAATGCAAAATATTTCTTTTGCTTAAGAAAAATGTATTTTCTTCTACATTTAAAAAATATACCCCAAATTATTTGGGAACATTTTAACATTAAGTAGAAATTTCATAATGGGATCAAGAAGTTCATGTATACTTAATGTGAGCAGTTTATAGAATGCTGAAATTTCTTACTTTCTGTAAAGAAAACTAAAATACTGCTAAGTTCTATGTGTGAACAAAACTTTGTAGGCAAAGAGAAATAATAGTTATTTAAAGGTGTTGTCTGGGGAGCATTCCAAACATCACTAGGTAACCTGTACCCATTCCAATACAGATAGAATTTGGATTAATAACTTAATCTGAGTACACTTGCTGTAGTAAAATTTAGTTTAAATATATATATGTACCTAGGTCTGTATATGAACAGATAATCAATGCTACAAGAATAAGCACTTGTTTGTGAAAAATATTGCAAATGAGGATCAACACTGCAGCATCCCAGCCACAGAGTGTGATAAGAACACCCATCTGAGTGCTGCAAATATGGAAGAACTGAAAGCCAGTATCAGAGGCTGGCATCAGGAGCTCTGTTGCCTATGCTGTGTAGCTACAGTATGTTTTGGTGCACTATGTGTGATATAAAATTTAGATCAGAATGTGGCATTGTAGAGATTGATTTGAGGTGAAGGAATAATCCTCATCTCTCTTCGGCTTTTTAGTACTGATTTACTTCAGTGGCAGTAGCTTGTGGAAGTAACAGATGTTTGAGAATATCCATCCACTGATATCAAGTCCCAGTAGGTGATGCTTTCCTCTTAAGAGGTCATATTTTCCTCTTATACAGTGTTTGCTATTGCAGTTGCCAATTGTCTGTTTAGAAGATACAACGTTAAGGAACTGTGTAAAGTGCAGTATTGATGGATAATTATGTGGACTCTGAACCAGAGGTAAATATGCTAATTAGAAACAGCAATAATGCCAGATATAAACATCATAGTGACTTACATTATCTGTCCTGACAGCATCATGATCACTTCTCATCAAGAAATTGTAATTTTTCTTTTAAATTACTTTATTAGTATACTGCTTGAACTCTAAAAACATTTAATAACAACCATTACCAAGAATAGAGGTGACTTTAAATCACCATAGAAGAAAGTTATTGAGGAGAATAGTTTCAAACTATTAAATTCTACATGGATAGATTAATATTATTATTATTTGGAATCTCTTCTACTTGCTGTACAAAATCTTGCTTTTTTCCATAGGTGTTTTTCCAGAAAGAGTAACATCAGAAATTCAGATAGCCTGTTATAGTTGTTTCCTAAGTCCACGTATGGGAGCTAGTTTATCTTACCTAAAGTTACTTTGGCTCTGCAAAAGATTATTTTGGCAGAACTTTTATTAGTATGTCAAATTGTCTTTTAAGAAACATGGTTAGAATTACTGCCCAAGATGGCAAGTTATAAATTTCAAACCTTGTACTGCACACTCCTATCACCCTCCCCAAGACAGTAGTATGGTTTTCTGGTGCTGTGATCCAAACACAAATTTGTTACAGAATTCCAGAAACAAATAAGATAATTTTAGGAGCAGAGTTATAATGAGATAATGATCTGGTTCTAGTTTGGTCCATGAAATGGCTAGTATATTTGGCAGCATAACTAAGTCTCCATTATCTATGGTGTTATGAGAACAGATATAATATAAACATCAAAATCTGTAGCTAATTCAAAAGTATCACTGTTAAGCTGTTTGAGTCAGCCTTCTTTCTGCAACTCCTAGATGTGTTTTCTATTATGAATCTTTATGTTAGTGGTTCTCAACATTGACTGTACAAGAGAATCATCTGGGGATGATTGGGCGTTTAAAAACAAACCCAATGCCCAAGCCCATGGCGTATCTATTAAATCAATCATAAGCCATGGGAGAGCCAGACAGCAATGCTTTTTAAAAGTTCTTGGGGGCACATGCCTTTAATCCTAGCACTTGGGAGGCAGAGGCGGGGAGAGCTCTGTGAGTTCAAGGCCAGCCGGGGCTACAGGGAGACCCTGTCTCAAAAAGACTAAAAAGAGAGAAAAGTTCTTCCAGGTGATTCAATAAGATGTTCAAGTTTGAGAACCATTGCTTCATCAAAGTTCTTGGTAGGGATGCCAATAATCAGTGAAGGAAGAAACAGTAATACAAGAGTGACTATTTGCTAAATTAAGGAGTGAATGAATGTTGGTGTTTGGTTTGCAATAAACCAATGATATATACAAGGGGATTATTAGGGTCTTTTCTCTGAATCATTTGAAAATCATAACTTCAATTCTATCTATAGTCTGAGAGCATATTTCTAGATTTCAGAAGCAAATATTGAAATGAAATATGTCAATGTTAACCCAACAGTTCAATTTACAATAATTATTTTAAATTGGTAGACTTCTTTCAACAACTATTTTTATTTCAAGGGGCCTTTAAAATATTTTAATCTATAGATTACAGTTTGGTCATGACACAGACTGGATAATTTTCAAGTGGTAGTTAATTTTAGCCATTTTCAGCCAAGGGGGAAAAATGGTGAATCTACATTTTGTGCTCTTGCTCTTTAAATTATGATCATTTTCATAAAGTCTATTTTCCTCATAAGAATTATCCAGTAAGAAGGTAAAATTATAGAACATAGAAAGCAGGAGGGTCACAGAGCAAAGCAAAAATCCATGTGGATGTGGGAAAGGCGCCTGCCTACCTGTAGAGAGGAGTGGAGGACGACTGGGGTGTAAGGAGGACAGAGGTGTGGAGAGGAGTGGAGGACGACTGGGGTGTAAGGATGACGGGAGTGGGGGGAGAGCAAACAGAATGCAGCATATACTTTTTTTAAAATTTTATTTATTTCCGTATGTGTATGAATGTACTGTCTGCATGTAGGTTTGTACACCTGTGTCGTGTAATGCCGCGGAGGTCAGAAGAGGGTGTTGGATTCCCCTGGAGCTGGAGTTCTCCTGGAATTAGAGTTTCAGAAGGTTCTTAGCCGCCATATGGGTGCTGGGGATCGAACCCGGGCCCTCTGCAAGAGCAGTCGATGCTCTTAGCTGCTATGCTATCTCTCCAGCCCCGTGCAGCATATACTTTTATTAAAATTGTCAGAGAACAAAATCAACGAAAAAGAATATTTTTTAACAAATTTTCTCTGACTTAATTTTAGTAAATTGGAAGCGGTTATTTATTTGCTTAGGTATAAATCCGTGCAATTATATAGAAAATTCAGTAGAGTCAAATAAATGAGAGCTTAAAACTGAGTTTGGCCCTTCAAAGCCATGTTTCCTAAAACACATCACTTACCTAGCTCAGGTGCTCATAGTTTGGGATTGTAGCAATGTTAATTTTCACTGTTAATTTGACTGATTTGGAATAGCTTAGGTGACACACACCTCTGCACATGTATGTGAGGACATTTTCAAAGAAGTTTAACTGAAGAGGGTAGTCCCACCCTGAAAATGGGCAGCACCATCCCATGGACTGGGATCCCATATTGAATAAATGGGGGAAAAGGAGGAAGCCTGCTGAGTTCCAGTGTTTTCTGCCCCCTGCTTCCCAACTGCAGATGCAATGTAACAAGCTCTGTGTTCCTGACACTATTCCTTCCTGTGCTGACAGACTGTGTATCCACTTAAACCATGACCCAAATGAAATCCTTCTACATTGCTTCTTATCAGGTATTTTGTCACAGCAATGGGTGAGGTAACCGATACACTATTCTGTATAAAGTTGTGTGGGAAACTGGACAAGGACATTTGGACAAAGCCCTTACCATAATGCCTGTTGCAGAGTAGGCCTTAAATACATGGTTGGCTGTTCAAGCAGTGTTTGTTTGTTTATAAAAGTCAATCATCAACACTATTGACAGCTACAGAAAATTGTTTGCATAGTCTTAAATTTAAGCATAGAATGACGAGGAGAGTATGAGTTTCTGCATAGGTACCCTCCTGGCTGTGTAAGTTGAGTGCTTAACCCATCAGTCTCGTTTGGTAACTGAGCAACCATGTCCTATGCTCCAGACCTGAGACATGTGCAATATGTATTTCAGAAAAGCTCAAGTCATCTTCCATCATAGCTCATTTTGGCAACCACTGAAGGGTAGGAACAAAGAATGACTATGTTCCAATAGTCTCCCCATTACTTGTATATATCATTTCATTGAGTCTAACCTGCACATTTTAACACCTCTGAGATAAAAATGTACCTTCCAATTGATAATGTCTTAAATCACTCTCACCCAGGCTGCATTTGTGAAGCAGTTGTTATCGCCTGGGACTGCATGAACTTGTCTAGTGCTTTTTATACTGTTGTGATGTGTGATAAAAATCCAAACCCAAGTAAGTTTAAGAAATTTCCTTTCAAAAATATGAGACAAAAATTTCAAGTCATAAAAAAGTATCATAGTTTAATTGACAGATTTTTTTTCTCTCCATTCTGGCTCACAAAATAAGGACACCATTTTAGAATAGCATCTTTAATTTGATGTCACAGTTTATGTCATTGTTTAGTTGACAGTTTTTCCTATAACTTCATAAAATAATGATGTATTCTTAGAATTGAATTTTCAGTTTTATATAGCATAGCAAAAATGAAATGTTAAGATTAGTCATATGGGGGTTGGAGAGAGAGCTCAGTTTTTTTTTTTTGTTTTTTTTTTGTTTTTTTTTTAAATTTTATTTATTTCTGTATGTGTATGAATGTACTGTCTGCATGCAGGTTTGTGCACCCGTGTCGTGCAATGCCGCGGAGGTCAGAAGAGGGTCTTGGATTCCCCTGGAAATGGAGTTCTCCTGGAATTGGAGTTTCAGACGGTTCTCGGCCGCCATGTGGGTGCTGGGGATCGAACCCGGGTCCTCTGCAAGAGCGGTCGGTGCTCTTAACCGCTAGGCCATCTCTTCAGCCCAAGAGCTCAGTTTTTAAGAGCACTGGCTGCTCTTACAGAGGATCTGGGTTTGATTCCCAGCACCCACATGGCAGCTAACAACAATTCAGAACTCCAGTTACAGGGGATCTGACACCCTCTTCTGATGTCCCAGTATTGCATGACACAGGTGCATTTACACATATGCAGGCGATACACTTATATACATAAAAGATACAATTTAAAAGATTATTCATACTTATCAAATTATGGAGCACGATTATTAAAGGATTCATAATTATTAATACATCTAAGTAGTTATTCGTTAATCTAGAAACTAGTTGCTAGACATAATGATACAATCTAGTAGAAAGATGTTTATATCTAATGATTATTGTGTGCTTACTCACTCTTCTCAGTTCTTGTCATGTCCTTAGAGTTGATTTTCATTCAGCCCTGAAAGATAACTATTACAACTGTCAGGATGTGGATCAGGTGGTTTGACTTCAGAGCCCCTGACCTCAGGAGCATTAGTGACAAATGATCATCCTTGTCCCCATGTAACAAGTTTTGGGAAAGGAAATACAGATAATCAAATAAGGCAGAATAAGGCAGCACTGTAACTCTACTATAATGGAGTTAGAGACAAAGCACAGAGCTGTTAAAAAGAGGATCACCTAAGTTAATCTGTCATAACATATCCCTGTATACTTGTGGCATTAATGCTTGTCTGGTAACTAGTTTATAAGCTCAGCAGAAGGCAGGAACCTTCTCTTTTTGGTGGAAAGCCAGAGCTCTTTAATGGCTGTGGCATTTTTGGTCCCAGCACTCTGAAGGCAGAGGTAGGTGGATCTCTGTAAGATGGAGGTCTGTCTGCCCAGGGAATTCCAGGCCAGCTGGGGCTACAGAGAGAGACCCTGTCTAAAAAAGACAAATAAGAACCTTATCTGTTGGCTCACTGTGTAGCCAGTGCCTAGCGCCCAGCAGAGTGCTATTAGTTGTAGCACATAAAGAAGGCAAATGGAATTAATACTTGAATAGACAAGGTGCACATGGATGGTTTTTGTGAATTTGGCAATGGGAAAACCTGTTTGCTGAGCATTTGCAATGTTCATAATTTATTCTAAGGAAATAATAATGGAAGTGCTTTATCTGTGTCATGTGCTATCAAGGTTACATTTGTTAATGTGGCACAAAGCATAATGTGTCCCTCTTGTCTCCTGTAGATGTTTGCATCCTACTCTCTGGAATCTATGGATATTTTACGCTACACAGTCAAAGGGAATTAAGATTGTAGATAGGATTAAGGCAGCTAATTGTCTGGTCTTCAAATGGCAGGTGAGCTTGGCTTACCCAGGTGGGAGCAATTAATCATAATGATCATGGGAAGTAACAGCACGAGGGAGAAGAGTGGAGTCAGAACAGAGGAGGTGGTGTAAAGGCAGGAAGGATTTTTTCCCCTAGAGCCTCCAGAAAAGAAGACCCACGTCAGATCATCAACCTACAGAATGATACAATAATAGATCATCGTCCTAAATTTGTGATTCTTTGATACAGTAGCACTAAGTCCAAAATGCAGTTAATTTTTTATGTCTGATTGTATGCATTAAGTGATTTCTAAATTTATGAATTTCATAAATCAGTAGATTTTCCAAAAATTATGTTGGTGATAAATGCTGGCTGCGGAATTTGCTGCTTTATCCTACAATTGTCTGAGAAAACCTCAGCAGACTACAATATAGTTTTACACAGGAAAAACTATAACATAAGAATAAACAAATTACTTTTGAGAAAACTCATTATACTGTGTTTATTTTTCTTGCCTTATCCAAATATTAACACAAACATTCAATACCAGTTTCACTGTGTGGTCAAACATTGAGGAACTCATATACTACATGAACTTCATTGATTCTAATATGTGAATTTTAGAGTCACCAAGAAAAAGAAAGACTGGTAAAACAACAATAAAACTCTTCAGATTATGGATTCTGAATACAGAATTCTCAGGATCTTGCTATGTAGCCCAGCTAGTATCAAATGTGCAGTCCTCTGGTCCTAGTTTCTCAAGTTCTGGGATTAAATGCATGCAGCACTATGCCCCATTATAATTACTTTGCTTAATTTATTAAATTCCTTTCTTCTTTCTTTCCAGTTACATGCTAAATATACTAAACATGCTGTATTAGTTTCTCACAGCTGCTATAACAAATTACTATAATAGTAAAGCAAGACACATCCTTTTACAGCTGTATAGGCTGGAAGTCTGAAACCAGTTCTATGCAATGAAGTCAAGGTAAGGGTTGGAGTGTGGAGTAGACAGAGGCTCTGCGACAGAGCCTGCCCCCTTGGCTTTTCTAGCTCTGGAGTTGCAACCTGGTCTTCCTAGGACTGTGGCCCCTTCCACTGCCTTTAAGGCTAATAACATCTTTACATCTCTGCCAAAATAGTGTCATGATCTGCTGTCCATACAACCTCTGCATCCCTCTTTTTAAAAATACTTGAGCTGGGCTGGAGAGATGGCCTAGCGGTTAAGAGCGCTGACCGCTCTTACAGTGGACCCGGGTTCGATCCCCAGCACCCACATGGCGGCCGAGAACCGTCTGAAACTCCAATTCCAGAAGAACTCCAGTTCCAAGGGAATCCAAGACCCTCTTCTGACCTCCGCGGCATTGCACGACACGGGTGCACAAACTTGCATGCAGACAGTACATTCATACACATACAGAAATAAATAAAATTAAAACAAAATACTTGAGCTACCAGTAGGGTCCAGATAGTTTAGGATAATCATCTTATCTCAAGATCTATAATTTAATTTAATTAGCTCTCTTTTGCCATATAGGTAACATTTGTTCATTTTAAGTTCAGACCTATGTTTCTTTAGGGCCATTTTATAGTATCATTACTTTTTGTCAATGCTTAGTTTGTATACACATTGTATTGCTAATATATTTGTTTTAAATTTAAGTAGGGTTATTTTCTATCTCAGAACCATAAGTTATCTATTAAAGTTGTAACATATTCTAAGACATGTAGAATTTAGAAGGCTGTGTTTTTAAATACCCACAAAAAGGAGTCAATACATTTAAACAGTTTTGATGACTATAATAACTTGCTTTCTTTTTTCTGTACAATGTCATTTACAGAAGGCATTGTCCCAGATAGAAAAGTATAAACTATGTGGGAATAGTCTATATTCATGTCGAAGTGTTCTCTGAAAATCCTAGTGCAAAAGTGACACTCAGCCTGCCAGTGCAGAGCCGCCAACCGAGACTCTCAACAGAGGCTCAGGCACTCCCCTCCTCAGCAGCTTATTTCTGAGATCAGCTGTCACTGAGGCGTAAAAAAAATGTAATTTAGAGAGCAGTGAGGGCCTCCTTTTCTCTGCTGTCAGACAACTGGAGAATCAGTTTTACTTAGGGGAAAAAACTCATTGGAAAACCCTATTTGTGACTGACACTAACCATTGCGGGCTGAGTGACCCTGGCCTACCCAATGCCCAGCTAGCAGCTGAGGAAGAATTTGGGTAAAGGAAGGATTTATCTGGAAATCATCAGTTCTTTGCAGAAGAAATAAATGGATAGAGTACTTAGAAAAAATTCATTATCAATGGCTTCAGATTCATTTACAGGTACCCTGGGATTCCAAGACACCTCTAGGAGTTTCAAGGGTAGTTGGAGGAGACAGAACAAGTCCTGCTCTGGGACTCTCTCCCCAAGTGTATTCAGAGCAATCCACTTTGATCCATTCCATAAATTGTTAGGATCTGTCTGAATATTTATCTTTAAGAATGCTTCAACTACCTTTTTAAAGTAAAAAGCAATTCTAAAGGAAAAGGAATTATTCTAGTTCTTGGTTTTATACACACATGCACTCATGGATGCAGTAACAATGTACAGGAAAGCGGTGGCTAAGAATACTAGAGATGGCCTATCAGATAAGATCGAGAGATGGCCTAGCGGTTAAGAGCGCTGACCGCTCTTACAGAGGACCCGGGTTCGATCCCCAGCACCCACATGGCGGCCGAGAACCGTCTGAAACTCCAATTCCAGGAGAACTCCAGTTCCAGGGGAATCCGAGACCCTCTTCTGACCTCCGCGGCATTGCACGACACGGGTGCACAGACTTGCATGCTGACAGTACGTTCATACACATATGGAAATAAATAAAATTAATAAAAAAAAAAAAAAGAGCGCCGACCGCTCTTACGGAGGACCCGGGTTCGATCCCCAGCACCCACATGGCGGCTGAGAACTGTCTGAAACTCCAATTCCAGGAGAACTCCAGTTCCAGGGGAATCTGAGACCCTCTTCTGACCTCCGTGGCATTGCACGACACGGGTGCACAAACTTGCATGCAGACAGTACATTCACACACATACAGAAATAAATAAAATTTAAAAAATTAAAAAAAAGAATACTAGCTTTGTAATCAATCGACCCATGTGATAACACCATCTCTAAAACTTGTGTTGTGTGATATTGAGCTTGTTTATTTCAACCCTCAGGTATAGAGAGGCTAGTGCCTACATTTGTACCATGGTGATGATGATAATTGCCTGATTTCTCACAGGAGTTTTATGAGAATAGAAAGACATATTACCAGTAAAAACTTGGCTCAGTTAAAATCAGGAGGAGGACAAGGTGACATGCCGTAGTAGCTATGTTCCATTTGAGTTGGACAATATAGCAGCATGAGGAAAGGCAGCACAGGGCACAGGGGTAAGAGAGGAAAGATAAACACTATCATTATTCATAGGCCATTATTATTATAAAAATGCCAAAAAAATCTTTGCAGAGCACAGATTCTGCAGCCAGTTATTTCAGTTTCAGATACTGACTTGACACATAAGTACCTGTTTGGCTTAGGCTAGTTCATTTAAAAAATTTTCTTATGTCTGTTTTTATGTTTAAAGTAAGAATAAGAACAATAATAGTCCTCACTAGGTAGTGATGAAGGCTGGGTTTATATATGCAAGTACTGATACAGAAGCACTGTACGTGGTTGCTTCCATTGTTAGCTTTTCAACCAAATAATTAGAGTTACAGTGGAGAAGGCATCACTATTAATGGGTTATGCTCCTTCTAAAAATTTTTAAAGAATGCACTAAATATTGAAAATAAGTTCAACAAAATCTGTGCACGATATTTATGGAAAATATTACATATTCATAGAAATAACAAGATCTAAAATGAAACAGCTTATTATATTTATGAGTTATAGATTGACTAATATAAAAATATCAGTTCCTGGGCTGGAGAGATGGCCTAGCGGTTAAGAGCGCCGACCGCTCTTGCAGAGGACCTGGGTTCGATCCCCAGCACCCACATGGCGGCCGAGAACCGTCTGAAACTCCAATTCCAGGAGAACTCCAGTTCCAGGGGAATCCGAGACCCTCTTCTGACCTCCGCGGCATTGCATGTCATGGGTACACAAACCTACATGCAGACAACACATTCATACACACACGGAAATAAATAAAATTTAAAAAAATTAAAAAAAATTAAAAAAAATATCAATTCCCTCCAAATTTTCTCATAAATTCTTTGAAGTTCCAATTAAAATCCTGACTTAATCCTGGTATAGAACTTGGCAAGTCAACTATAAAATATGTCTGAGAAAGCAAAAGGCTAAAAGTGGCCAAGACAATTCTGAAAATGAACAAATTTAAAAAAATGTGTTCTAGCAAATATGAAGACTTAAAGCTGTAAGGCAACATGATATCACCAGAGGCTTCTTTGACATAACAGACTGAAGATGAACAAGTTAGTTGTTCAGATCAGTGGGGAAAAGCCAAACTTTAATAAATAGATCCAGATCCCACCCTGTGAATAGGCTTAGCCCCCAAGCACCACAGCCAGCCAGACAGCTATGGTGCATAGTAGCTTTTCACAATGCTGGCATTTCATATATCAGAAAAATTGGATTCTCCCTCACCTACACAAAACTAAGCTTTCAGTGGATTAAAAACCTATGTGTGAGATATAAAGCTTTGAAATTTGTTGAAAACTATTTAGAATTCTTTTCACATGATAAACTTATTTTATCAAAAGATACCATAAAAACTGAGCAGGTGGCTCATCAGGTAAGGGCACCTGTGGTGCAAGCCAGGAGTCCTACGGTCAGTCCCCAGCACTCACATGGTTGGAGGAGGGAACCAATATCTGTAAGTTGTCCTCTTACCTCTGTGGCATGCACACACCCACATATACACAGAGACATAACTAAATAAATACATTTAATGAAAGAATTTTAAAAATTGAGCAGGTAACTCAAAGCCAGATAGAAGATATTTATAGCACCAATAAAATCAATATCCTGTACTATCTAAATTCCACTGAAAACTACAAAGAAATGGCAGCTAGATAGAAAATCATCAGAAGCAAAGAGCAAGCAATTAACAAAGGAGGAAAAACATTGAGAATTAAATAAATGAAAAAGTTAATCTCACTAACAGTCATATCCACATCATATAACTGCTAAATGGGCTATTAATGCTGAAGCTTGGGTTTCTATGAACTCTCTGAAGGGATACAACACATAGTGAGAAAACGGTACAGTCTGGCCTATTGTTTTGTCAATTCCAAGGGAGATTCAGAAAAAAGAATAATAGATGTGAAAACATCGTGAAGTCTCAAAAGTGCTCCACAAAAAGATTTATTGACAATTTACATCATATTAGGGAAAATCTAATATTTGGGTCAGTTTTATTGAAGTGTGTCTCATGGTGAGTTCAGACATTCCTAACTGTGGTGGCAGGAAGTCCAGACCAAGAAGCCTTGAAAGTAAGATCTCAAAGACTGTGCTGGTCCACCCATCAAGCTTGCCTGTTGCTTATTACACTAGGTAAAAGATTATTTTATTTTTAATTATGAGTCTGAGTGTGTGGCTAGGAATGGGTGCCCTTGATGCCCTAGGAGCCTAGAGGATTGCTTAGAAAAGGAGTTTTAGGCAGTTGTGAGTTGCTTTTACAGATTCCTGCTCTTAACCACTGAGCCATCTCTTTAACCCCCATTCTAGCCATCTATCTGTTCTATTAAATGTATCTCTATCTATCTATCTATCTATCTATCTATCTATCTATCTATCTACCTATCATCTATCTATCATCTATCTATCTATCTATCTATCTATCTATCTATCTATCTATCATCTATCTATTTATTTGAGACAAGGTTTCCCTCTGTAGCCCATGCTGGCCTTGAACTTGTGGTCCTCTTGCCTCACTCTGGAATGCTGGGATCACAGGCATGTACCACTGTACCTGACAGTAACCTACTTCATAAAATGAACTAGTCTACAAAGAGCTAGCTAAGTTAACGCAGCAAATATTATTAACACTATACAGACCTTAAAGCACTTCTATCTTTAAGAGCTTGATAACATCATCAGATAACATTTTTAGGATTCTATTAACATTATGTGTTATCTTTTTGTTGTTGCTTTATAGCTTTCTGTTGTCACTTAACATTTTTAATTAACTATTTTTAAACTATAACAGTACGGGATGCTCATACTTGACATGCTTAAACAGAATAAAGGGGTAAAGATAAACGTAAATTGAAATTGTTTGCTATTTCTTTAAGCTTACCGCATTGAATCCAAATAATTAAGAAAATTTAATATTTTGATATTAAAATAGTATATTATAATAAAGAATAATAATCCTCATTTAAAATAATAATGGGTTTGCATTTCTTTTTTTTATTTTATTTATTTATTTTTTATGTTATGAATGTACTGTCTGCGTGTAGGTCTGTGCACCCGTGTCATGCAATGCCGTGGAGGTCAGAAGAGGGTGTCGGATTCCCCTGGAACTGGAGTTCTCCAGGAATTGGAGTTACAGACGGTTCTCAGTCGCCATGTGGGTGCTGGGGATCGAACCCGGGTCCTCTGCAAGAGCGGTCAGCACTCTTAACCGCTAGACCATCCCTCTAGCCCTGCATTTCTTGATATTACTAAGCACCAGAGGGTCTAAAGCAATGGAATCATGAAAACTACCAGAATTTTTACTTTTCCTGCAAAGATCACATCTTCAATTGCTTGACCATAACTCTGGGTGTTTCCACACCCCCTTTTAAGGGTGTTGCTGCATCCAACACAGGAAATTCGTATATTTCTCTTTTGTGGACCTGTGATTAATAGCAATGTTAACTGAAGAATATCAGAATATTGATCAATCTATGCCAAATGATCCCATTGCTTTTTATGAGAATTAGCTACTCTGATGGCCTGCAAGTGAGTCTCAGGGTGATAAAAATAAGAATATGATTTAAAGGAGCTGGCGTCTCTTTCGTCAGTCACATACAGTATATGTCAGGCCTTACATGTATCCTTTTTCTTACTGTACACATACAAGGCTTATCACCATTCCACAGAAAGGAACAATTACTGAAAGATGCCAAGTAACCAAACTATAGACCTATACAAAGTGCCAAAGCTTTGAAATGGGCAGCCATTGCTACATGCAGTGCTCAGTAGGCATTAAGCCTTGCCATCGTCTCTGTCTGACATACCAAATGGAACCTCTAAAAGCACACTGTGTTCCATTAGGGACAGTTTTTGTGGTTATTAATATTATGATCTGAAGCAAATTACTTAAAATTATTTTTAAATCCTGTACTGATGTTAAAATGCAACAGACTTTCAGAATAAAATTAATCAGGATAGATGCCCTGAGAATCTATCTCAAAAAGCACTCTGAAATAATTGGCAATTTGGTGACTACACATTTTCTCTTTGCGCTGTAATGGAGAATGCATGGTTGTAGCTAACAATAATATGCGGATGAACTCCAAATCCTTAGCTCTAATGCCAGCTTCTCTACATGCCATTCTCTATACGCTTTTGTGTTGTCAGCCACCTTCCTAAGGGGCATACCTTACTTGTTAAAAAGTCCAATATGAACATCTTTTCCTCCTGTATCACTGGTGTACAAAAACCCTTCACAGTTTCAGACTTTGCACTTTTGTTTTCTCCCTTCATTCTTCATTCTACAATCTGTGGCCCAGTTTATCACAACTGGTCATCCCATCTTTATGGGCTCGTGTATTTTTCTGCATCATTGATGGGTTATTACCAACAGACTGGGTTTCACATTCTGTTCACACAATATTTTCAGTATGTGGAACACTACGTGGTTTATAACTAATATTTTTAAAAGAAAACATTTGGAAGTTAGCAAGCAAATGACGGAAAAGGCAAATGACACCTGTAATTGCTCCTGAATTTAGTGACAAATCCAGCCCCATTCCCACGGCTCATGCCTTCAAATGGAAACCAGCTCGTATTTTCTCTTCATTTTCCCTTTGGGCCATGACTTTACCTTTTCCTCTATATAGTTGCAGTAGTTCTTTTATTGGACTCTCTGCTCCTGATTTCATCCTCAAACATCATTCTACAGTTCTGACAACATGGTTTTTGAAGTCATATTTTTTGGACTATTTAACTCATGCCTTTCAAAATTCTAGTTTCTTCCTTTACCTTCTGCTCCATTCTACAAAGAATTTATCAAACTTGACTTTTTGTTGATTATATGGCAAGAAAGAGCAATATATGATAGTACTTTAAAGGAATAAATTCTTCAAGATTTGAGCATAACCTTTTGCCCTCTGAGAACCAATATTATTCTTTTTGTTCAAGTTATTTATTTTTATTTTTTTGTGTATGATGAATGTTTTGCCTGCATGCATGTAGGTGAACCATGTAATGCCCCCCAGGGGCCCGAAGACAGCATTGGATCCCCTGGAACTGGAGTTATCAACAGTTGTTAGCTACTGGGTGGGTCCTGGGAACTGAGTCCAGGTCCTCTGCAAGAGCAGCCAGTGCTTCGAACTGCTAAGCCATCTCTCCAGACCCCCCAATATTATTCTTAATATAAAATTATTTATGTGTATAGTGGCTCTACACTGATCAGCATTGGTTTCCAAATATGATCATGGGTCCCATTTCTCATGGATTGTGTGATTAAATGAGCTAAATCTGTGGTTTGATTTTTACTCTCGGATTTATCTACTACAATTAAAGCGGGTATGCCCTGAATGATCTCAATGAACACCTTGTTCAATGAGCTTATTTATTCTTATATTTATGACATCATCCATGAAGAATGGCATTATTTTGTGTGTGTGTTGTGGATTAATAACAAAAGAACAAAATTGAACAGTCTGCAAATACTTTGACATTCACATTCTCAGGATGAAGTTTACATTTCCCTGGATCTCTTTCAGATTGATTGTGATTGTAGATATAAATAAAGATGGTTGCTGGTATCATGGAACATGCCTGTAATACCAGCAGTTGGGATGCGGAAGGATCAAGAGTTTGAGGTCAGCCTGTGTTATATGAAAACTTGTCTCAAGAAACCAAAAATAGGGCTGGAGAGATGGCTCAGTGGTTAAAAGCAGTGGCTGCTGTTGCAGAAGACCAGGGTTTAGTTCCTAGCATCACATGGAGGCTAACAACTATAACTCCAGTTCTAGGGGATCCAATGCCTTCTTTCTGGCCTCTTTGGGGATTGCATGTATGTGGTGCACTTACATGTGTGCACGTAAAACATTTATATGCATAAAATAAAAACAAATAATTTTAGGAGTGGGTATTTGAGACAGGGTCTCCCTATAACCCCAGCTGTCCCAGAACTTGCTCTGTAGACCAGGCTGCCCTTGAACTCACAGAGATCCACCTGCCTCTGCCTCCCAAGGGCTGGGACAAATAAAAATTTTTTGGGGGGGATAAATAAAATTTAAAGCCCAAAATATAATAAAAACTCCAGAGAGAATGTTCTTTGTTTAAATTTTCTTTCTTTTATTTTTTATATATATTTTGTACAAGATTATCAAATCTAGACCCATGTCCCCCACCCTATCCCCCCAACCCACCAGAGCTCATGTATTCTGCCAAACATGCTTTTCATCTCTTTCTCAGTCTTTCTCGATATTCTCCATGTGGAAGTTGACTGTTTTGAGCAGAAGTTCACTGTTTCAGTCAGTTCTTTGATGTAGTCTTTTCTGTTGTTGTTGTTGTTTCCAATATGCATCACTCCCAACTGCTTGGACAAAAGCTCAAGGGCCCTGCACAAGAAATACTTACAACTAGGTAATTGGCACTAGCATCCACAGATGAGGGATACCATTCGTCCTTTGTTTTTCTGGGACTGTGTTACTTCACTCAGCATGATGTCTTCTAGCTCCAG
The DNA here is from genome assembly GCA_009823505.1 of Rhizomys pruinosus. NCBI lineage: Eukaryota > Metazoa > Chordata > Mammalia > Rodentia > Spalacidae > Rhizomys > Rhizomys pruinosus. Next base: position 2,318,421 of record VZQC01010206.1, read on the forward strand.
CCATTTTCCTGCAAAGCTCATGATGTCATCTTTCTTTACTGCTGCATAGAACTCCATTGTGTAGATGTACCACATTTTCTCTATCCACTCGTCAGTTGAGGGGCATTTGGGTTGGTTCCAGCTCCTTGCTATTGTGAAGAGAGCTGAAATAAACATGGCCGTGCATGTATCTCTGCAAGGGGTGAGTCTTGAGGATATATGACTAGGAGTGGTATGGCTGGGTCGGATGGCAAGTTCATTCCAAGTTTTCCAAGGGTTCTCCACACTGCTTTCCATAGTGGCTGTACGAGTTTACATTCCCACAAGCAGTGGATGAGTGTTCCCCTTTCCCCACAGCCTCTCCAGCACTTGGTATCATTTGTTTTCTTGATCCTAGCCAGTCTTATTGGAGTAAGATGATATCTTAAAGTGGTTTTGATTTGCATTTCCTTAATGATTAGTGATGTTGAACACTTCTTAAAATGTTTCTCAGGCCGGGCGTGGTGGCGCAGGCCTTTAATCCTAGCACTTGGGAGGTAGAGGCAGGCGGATCTTTGTGAGTTCAAGGCCAGCCTGGTCTACAAAGTGAGTTCCAGGACAGCTGGGGCTACAGGGAGACAAAAAGATGTTTCTCAGCCATCTCTAATTCCTCACTTGTGAGGTCTCTGTTCAGGTCTTTGCTCCATCTATTGAGTGGGTCATTTGTTTTCGTTCTTTGTTTTTCGAGTAGTTTATATAGTCTGGAAATCAATGCTTTGTCAGATGTTTCTGTGGTGAAGGTTTCCTCCCACTCTGGGGATTTCTCTTCACTTCCTTGATTGTTTCTTTTGATGTACAGAAGCTTTTGAGTTTAATGAGGTCCCATTTGTCAATTGTCAACCTTAATTCTTGTGCAGCTGCTGTCTGATTTAGGAAGTCTTTTCCTACGCCTATGTCTTGTAGTCTGCTGCCAACTTTTTCTTCTATCGCCTTCAGAGTTTGGGGTTTCACGTTGAGGTCTTTGATCCACCTGGAATTGACTGTGGTTCAGGTGGTCTTGGGAGATCTCCCAGAGAGAACGTTCTTACAAAGAGAAAGTATACATTAAAACAAGACATTTTCTCTGTTCTTCAGTGAAACACAGGTTCATAATTCTGTGGAATGTAGCCTTCTGATCTGATGAGCTGTTTAGACTCATGGAGGGCCAGTTGGACAGGGCAACAAGAAATCATACAAGAGCCTGAGTCCCTGATACTGTGTGGACTATACCAGTCCAACGCCATCTTTCCAATATTTTATGAGGTTGTAAACAACCTAGTTGTTTGGGTTTTCCCTCACTTATATATGAACTGAGTCCTGAGCAGTATATAGACTTAAGAACCCCAAAATTCTTAAGTGAAGGTCAAATGACACAAAAATAAGCTCTATAAATTAGAATTCATGGACTTTTATGTAGAAAAAAGTAGTGGCTAACCCAAGTTTTCACGTGGCATGCAGCATATGGAGAAATTAAATTCTGAAGATATATCTCTGTATCCTTATCAGGTGGACTCAGATTCCCTATAGAGACAGGAGCTAGACCCAGCAGGGAACATCATCCCACAGATTAAATTGATACCATTTGATTTAAATTTCATTAGCTTTATAATTTTTCCTTTTTATTTCACTTGGAAGTACTGTTTGTGTTCAGTTATAGTTTACTTTTCCCTTAAAAGAAGTATGTTTATTAAATTTTACAAACACTGACCAGGAAAGCTTGTTGGAATATTTGTTCTCCAGCCCCCAGAATGCGATTCAGTTGATCTCTCTTGGGATGTGGGAATCCATCATTTTAATGTTTCCAGTGATTGGAATGTAACTAATCTGGGAACAGTTCTGAGTTCTTCCAGGCTCAGCAGTCCTGTGAAGGTCCACCTCCACCCTCTTCCTGGCTTCTGTCTCATCACCTTGCCCCTCTCATTTTGGCACAGCATTAATGATAAACTTGAAGAGTCCCCAAAGTTCTGAGCTCTATTTCTACTCTGCCCTATGATACACATCCTTCTTCTACTTGAAATGTTTTGCTTAAGCTTTCCTCTATTTGGCTAAATGCTACTTATCCTTCTAAATGAGGCCTGGCTTCATGGGGAAACCTCTTAATGCTAACAGCATCCAGGGTCAACTGTTGTTTCTGTTATTTATTGCTCTTGTCAAAATGGTTGCTGCTGTGGGGATTTGAATGAGAATGACCCCCCAAAGGCTCAAGTATCTGAACACCTGGTCCCAGTTGGTGGCACCGTTTGGGAAGAATGGACAGGTGTAGCTTTGCTGAAGGAAGTATGCCTCTGGGCTTTGAATTTATAGGACTGCCCTTCTTCAGTTCCCTCTGCTTCTTATTTGTGGTTGAAGATGGAGCTCTCAGCTTCCTGATCATGCCTACTGCCTGCTGCCTTGCCTCCACACCACCATGAACTCTTATCCCTATGAAACCATAAGCCAAAATAAGCTTTCTTTTATACGTTGCTTTTGATGATGGTGTTTTAGCACAGCAACAAAAACGTAACTAATATATCTGCCCTATTAGATTTAAGTATTAAAGGATAGGATTAATACTGGTCTACTTGTTACTTGATTTTGTAGTGTAATGCCTGACCATTATGGAGACTGAACAGATGCTTTCTAAATGTATTAATTAAAATGAGAAATTGGATGATGGAGTAAATGAACCACATATTCTGAACATTTTAAGATATATGTAGCCAGATATGGCACACCTCATTAACACCTTTTCTTATGTATTTTGTTTGCATTGTGAGGAAGTTCACCAAGATTTTTGAAATAAATTTATATACAGCACACACACACACACACACACACACACACACACTAGAGCACTGTGGTTTACCTCGAGTGGATTATGGAAAGTTCTAGTGAAAATCAAACTATGTCATGATGTATTTTTGCACAGGTCAAATTCAGCATAGTTAGCAATTCCACGTTCAATTCCCAAAATATGATTGAGCCAAAATTAAGACAGAAAGAAAACCCATAGGTATAATGTGTCAATAGTTATTTTTCGACAGATTAGCCCAAAACTTGGTAGCTGAGGTTAAAAATATTTCTCATTTCACCCAGTTTCCACAGGCTAGGACTCTAGAAGTGACTTCGCTGGATAACTGGTTGGAGCTCAGTCATGAAGGTCTACCTAGCTGTTATACAGAGCTGTGGTCTCATCTGGAGAAGAAAACTAGCAAGTAGCCTCAGATGTACCTCCAAGATCACTCACACGTGCCTTTCACAGGACTCTCTCAGTATGGTAGCTGGCTTCCCCCAAATCAATTCAAGCAAAACTTAAGAGAGAACGAGAGTAAGAGTGTCCAAGATAGGACAAGTGATATTTTTATAATCTACTGTCAAAAGTGATATAACATTACATTGTGACATCATATTTCTTAGAAATGAATCACTAAGGCCTGTGTACACTCAAGAGGAAGTGACTGAACAGGGTGTGAACTTTTAGGTGCTAGAGATTAAACATAGGTTTTCTCTCATGCTAGGCAAGGATTCTATCAATAAATTATATCCCCCATTTTTACCTATTTATTTTATATTTTTTGAGACAGGGTCTCATGTTACCTAGGCTGGCCTTGAACTCATGATTCTCCAGCCTCAGTCTCCTGAGTAACTGAGATCATAGGCCTGTACAAGGACATACCACATGTCAGCCCCTGCTGCACAAGGCTATTTTCCTTTCTGTTCTCATCCATGTTATGAGTCAGTCAAGTGTCCACTTGGCAGACACAGTGCTCTGCTGGTTGGACTTCTAGCCACCAAAAGTGTGGTGAATTTCTTTTTAAATACTTATTCTCAAGCATTTTGTTATAGGAGCACAAATTTTTCTAAGGTACTTGAAATATATATATATATATTTAAATTGAGTACCCTTTAATAGGTATACATTTCAGAGCTAAATTGTCTAATTCTATTTGATAGAGGTCTGTCTTTAGTGCTCCAAAATTTTGATACTGTTAGAGAGAGGAATGCTGGAGGTCAAGGAGTTATTCCAGGCTTCTTTCTTAGCATCTGTAGTTCCATGCCTTGTGATGAAATCTCATCTTCATACAGCATTTTCTCTGTGTGTTTTTCTATGTATGTGTCCATATTTCCCATTTGAAGGACACAGTCATACTGGATTAGCTGTTTTTTGCCAGTGTGAGCTTAGCAACCCTATATCCAAATATGGTTACAGTCTGAGGTACTGGGGAATTGGACTTTAATGTATACATTTTGGAAGACTAGAACTCAATCTATTCTAAAACTCAAATTGTCTACTTGGGCTCATAGGCAGCAGTTAAGTACTATGTTATCATTTTAAATTATTGTTCCTGTTGCTCATTTTTTCATTTAGTTGGGAAGCTCATGTGCTCCAATAGATCTTTCAGAAATAACAAATCTAATTGGAGTGGATCATAGTGACTGGAGGGAATGCCCTAGGACCACAGGCTATTTTTTTCTATAATAAATATGCTATGATAAACATCTTTCTGCATGAAGGTGCTTTATCCAAATGAGAAAATTGGAAATGAAACATGAAGAATTGCTGTACCTCTTTAAGATTCTTGATATACTACAAAATGATTTTTTTCAAAAATTTAAGCCAATTTATATTCTCATTAGCAGGAGATGACATTTTATAGTGCTACCAAATTCTGGCTAAGTTTAAAGCTACTGCTGATTAAAAGTATGTGATTCACTGGTTCTGATCAATGTCAAGGTAACATTTGTCTGGGCTTTAAGAAGAGAAGAAAAAGAGGTCATGAACACATACCTGTTATTAGTTACATAAATTGTAGAGGAAATGGATTTAAACTCATGTAATAAGCATTCCAGTCTATTTACAGTGAATTTGTTTGAACTTCACATATGTTTCACCTAAATATAAAATTCTCATCTGCCCTACAATTGTCTTATTATTCTTTTTTCCTCAGAGAATTGTTTTTGATTAAGCCCTCATAATACTCCCAGTATTATACTGAGACATTGGCTGTATACAGTGGTTTCTGCCTGGTTGTCTATTTTGCTGCACTGAGAGGAGAGATACAGCAGTATCAGAAGTCACTAGAAGGGGATGATTCCAAGAACTTTTCTCTTCTAGTACTGGGATTCAGATTAAATAGGCCAAAGCTCAACATCAGCACAGGTCATTCTCCTAAAGACCTCTTTCATGGTGTTTCAGTACAGATGTCTTTATCCCAGAGCAGAACTCATTCCTTGCTTTGTATTTGCTGCATGAGAATTTATGAAAAGCCACTTTGCAGACATATGACCATCCTATCTTCTAGAATAGTTAAACAGAATGTAGAGCAATTTGGAGAAAACCTCTCTACAGTTCCTATTAAAATGATGTTCTGAATAGGAGCAAAAATAATGAGAAACTGAGAGGGAAAAGGGAAGATCACCTTAGAAAAGAAACGGATTCTGGAAGAATGAAAATGAACTTCCTCAAAGTGACAGGAAACTGAAATGAAAAACTTTAAGTTGAATTCCCTTATATTTGATTGCCCCGTCTAAAAGAGCTTTGCATTTTGAAAAGTATGCCCCTTTCCTTCTCTGTGAATGCTGTTAAAATTAATCTTGCTTTCATTCATGAAAACTTTCATGTGATCATCAGTGAGGTATGTTTTCATTTTTTCACATGGATGGAGACATTGGGCTTGGAGATTTCATTACACATGTTTGGAATTGCTCATAAGTAATACATTGATTTCCATTTAAGCATGAGGTTGTGATTATATACAACTTTGCAGATGTAAAATTCAAATTTAAATATAGAATTTAATGAGTGACACAATACATTGTTATAATCCATAGCAGAGTGAACTTGGACTTTGCTATGTTGATTTATTTTTTTTCATGAAGGGCAAGCATCCAATGATAAAGCCGGTTCTAATTTCTGGTGGAGTTTTATTTGAATGTGATATTGTCTTACTCAATTTGAGCTGCTGTGACACAATATTGTAAATGGTGGCCTCTAATCAACACACATTTATTCTCACAGTTCTGCAATTTGTGAATCCAAGTCATCAACAATGACTCTCTTCTGAGTTGCAGGTTAATGTCTTCTTATTGGCACTTACAGGGCAAAAAGACAGCAAGCTCACTCTCTGGTCTCTTCTTTTTTAAAAATATACTTATAAAGACATCAATTCCACTCACAGACATTCTCAAAGGCCCACCTTCAAAGGTTATCACAGAGGCGATATACCCATTGTAGATGGGGGTTGGTAAGATGGCTCAGCAGGTGAAGACACTTGCTATGAAAGTCTTACTGAGTTCGCACCCTAGAATCCATAGTGGAAGGAGAGAACAAATGCCTGAAATTTGTCTCCTGACTTACACAACATGCCTTCATGCACACACACACACACATACACAATAATAATAAGCAAAAATAATTTTAGAGAAACACAAACATTCCATCTCTGGGAAGCATCCACTGCTTTTTTGCCCAAGCAAATTTTATTTTCTTCTTCATCCTTACAAACAAATTCTCTCTTGTTCAAGACAGTAAGATGTATTACTGAAAATACTAATGTCTTAATGCCACCTGGATATGGATTAGCAATGTGATGCATATTTCTAGGGGGCAATTGGGAAGTTTATTGTGGATAGGTAAAAAAGTTTTAGCTATCCTAGGGTGCACATAAACACATTTGTTTTTTCACTGTATTCTTTCTTGATCTTTCGGATGTGAAGTGTGGGGGTAAGGGAATTCAGAATTGTCTGGTATCCAGGGGACAAAGAGCTTATGGAAGTGACTAGGCTGATGGGAGATAGAGATGGAAGGAGCCTGATGATGTCACCATGCAGGTCTCTAAACCCTGAACTGCTTACATCTAGCCAGTTTTCTGACATGGAAAACCTGTTCTGTTTAAGCCACTATGGTAGTATTCTTTTATTCATAGGTATACATGCTCAAACCCTGAACTGCTTACATCTAGCCGGTTTTCTGACATGGAAAACCTGCTCTGTTTAAGCTACTATGGTAGTATTCTTTTATTCATAGGTATACATGCTCCTAATTTTTGCTTCATGTCTTAACTACTCTTTGTCTTTTTCTATTTAGATGAACAATGCTTCCATGAAAGATAGTTTCATTTAAGATAGTGAAATATTTGCATATAACTTGTAAATTGCCACTACGCCAATTTTTCCAAGTATCATACCCTTACCCCTGAAATCCTGGTTACCCTCTTGAGGTCCTCTAGGCTTCTTGTATCCGGCATGGGATAAGTCAATGCCAGACACAATCAGAGGCCCCACACCCTTGCCCCAATGGGGGCCTATATTCTCCCATATGGGTTTAGCCTAGGTGCTGGCCTAGGTTGACAAATATTCTAAATGCCACCTCTGATAAAGAAGCAGTACTTTTTCAGAAGGGCAACCTTCCTGGTATTTCATATACTTTAAACTGTAACATTATATATGGTATATTTAATGCTTATTTACTCTTTTTCTTGTAGAAAGCCTTCAGAATTTTTCTGCTCTTTGAGTTTTAATAAGATATTAATAAATTTATTTTCTTTTATAGTATATAGTTAAAAGAACCCCAAAACCCAAGGGTATTTGGTTTTGTAATGGCTCTATCCGTGCTTTTCTGATGTTAGGGGTCCAAAGCTGTTTAATCCCATTTTCCAGCAACCAGCATCTTGATCAGGATCCCTCAGCTTTCTGCTTTACATCTACACTGTCTTAGCCAGGGACAGAGAAATTGTACTGGAAAGGCCTTGAGTCATCTGTATTTAATACACTCATTATCACAGAGGAGGCATTTCTTATTCTCTTTCCAAATGGCCAATTTTATAAGATCCCAGCTCTTTTCTATGCTAAATTTAAGCCAAGGAACATTTGGCTTCCCTCCTTTTTCCTTGCAGATTTCACAAGATTGGAGTCCTAAGGCCTGCATTTACCTTTCTTCCTATTCTTCTCTCTCTCTCTCTCTTTCTCTCTCTTTATCCTTTTTTTTTTTTTTTTTTTTTTTTGGTCTTTTTTGATACAGTGTCTCTCTGTAGCCCCAGCTGTCCTGGAACTTGCTACATAGACCAGGCTGGACTTGAACTCACAGAGATCCACTTGCCCGCCTGCCTCTGCCTCCTGAATTCTGAGATTAAAGGTGTGCATCCACCACCCCAGGCTTATTCTTCTCTTTAAACATTAAGAACCTTTATTATTACAGAAAAAAAGTGTGTTTTTTTTAACTTCACTGTATTTTACCCCTGTACTTTGTCTTTATCTAATAAAATCCAAAAAGTAAACCAATGTATTATATTACTAAAGGTCTTATAGTCCTTGAATGTAGATACAGAGGGGACAAACTTGGGAAGAGCCCAAAGACAGAACAGTTCATAAGATTTTTCACCTAGCCAGGTTTGGGATAAAATATATCTTCTTTGAAATGGACTTATCACTGGACAAGCTGCAAACTCTAGAGTCTAGTTAGAGGGAGGAGCTAAGGTCAAACCTAGCCCATGCAGAAAGTTTCCCACGATGCTGGGGGAAGGTACATGGAACTCTGGAACTCAGGGATGCCTCTGAGGCATATAAAAGCCCACCACGTGGGGCTGGGCACTCTCGCCATTCCAACATCATGGGCATGGAATTCATGCCAGAAGTCCAGGCAGCCATGTTGAAAAGAGGGTACTGGCTGCATTGCATGGTTTGTGTGAGTGTATGCTTTTCCGCCATCACTTTGTAGTCAAGCCTAGGAAATTCTCTAGCCTAAGCTTGGAGAGTCCTTTCCTTGCATATCTCTGCAACACCAGGATGTACCAAAAGTTCCAAAATCTTTCACAATTTTTCTTTGAATGTAACCTTGAAGCACAACCAAAATGGTGTGTGCTTTCTTGATCGTCCAGGCTGGGAACTGGCTTGATGGGAATGGGCTTAATGATCTTTCCCATGGGAAGCAGGTAAAAATTAGAGTAGGGGAAAATCTGGAGTGAGGACACCCAGCAAGGCAAAGTGTCCTTTCCGACCTCACTCAGGAGAGCGTTAGGACCTTGGACCCTAGAGCCACAGCACATTTCTGTCACTGATGATGTGTATATCTATTGGATAAGTTCTGTATTTACTCTTTTCAAGTTTCAGTTTATTTATCTATATAATGAGGTCATTAGAAATACCAAATTGATGAGCTTGTTGGAAGGGGTAAAATGAGATGACCCAACTAAGATGCTTTGCATAATAACTTTCTTTGCAAAGTGCCAATTAAATGTTAATTGTCATTATTAACAGTTTTATAAATATTACAATTGTCTTTTAATTTAAGCTGTGGTAAGTGAAATCAACTAAGAAGTAGATAATATCATCAAAATATTTCTTTAAATAGAATTTCTGAGGTACAGTTAACATATAATGAACTGATAAATAATAAATTGAGATACAATAAAAGTATAATATATAAAATATTTAAGGCATATTTCTTGGTAAGTTTTAGGTATATGTATTATGAAACCATGTCTCCAGTGAGCAAGTCCATCACCCCTAAAAATTCCCTATTATTCTCTCTTTTTGTTTTTATTATTATTATTTATTTATTTTTTGAGACAGGGTCTCCTTGTAGCCCCAGCTGGCCTGGAACTCACTATGTAGACCAGGTTGGCCTTGAACACACAGAGATCTGCCTTCCTCTGCCTCCAAAGTGCTGGGATTAAAGGCATGTGCCACCACACCCAGATTAAAGAAAGTTCTTAGCAGCTATGTGGGTGCTGGGAATCAAACCTGGGTCTTCTGCTAGAGCAGTAGGTGCTCTTCACTGCTGAGCCCTGTGACACTTTATAATCTTGCTCTTACTCTGTTTCCCATAAGCATCCCTAGAGAGCCACTTGTCTAGATTTTGTTCTTATGGTTTATGATTTTTAGAATATTTATAGATACCTAATACATTCTTATGTTCCTGGTTCCTTTCACTCATCATAACTGAGTTATAGTTATCTTGAATTGTATTTAATAGTTTATTCATTTTTATTACAAAGTAGCATTCCACTGCATCTATATTCTACAGGTATTCACCCATTCCTCTGTATCTATAGTCCACGGGTGTTCCCCATTCCACTGTACCTATATTCTACAGGTGTTCCCCATTCCACTATATCTATATTCTACAGGTGTTCCCCAGTCCACTGTATCTATATTTTACAGGTGTTCCCCATTCCACTGTATCTGTATTGTACAGGTTTTCCCTATTCTGCTGTATCTATATTCTACAGGTGTATCCTATTCTGCTATATCTATATTGTACAGGTGTTCCCCCATTTTGCTGTGTCTATATTCTACTGGTGTTCCCCCATTCCGCTGTGTCTATATTCTACAGGTGTTCCTCCCATCCCACTGTATCCATATTCTACAGGTGTTCCTCTCATCCTACTGTATCTATATCCTACATATTCTACAGGTGTTTCTTTTTTTTTTTTTTTTTTTTTTTTTTTTAATTATTTTATTGATGCTTTGTGCATTTCAACTTTTTTCCAATTCAGTTCAGGTCTATTTCCCTTTCCCTCCCCCCCACCCCACCCATCCAGATCATGCATTCTGCCTACTGTCCTGATTCTTTCTCTCAGTTTTTTTTTTTTTCATTTTTAGCTATAAGTGATAATCCATGGGTACAAGGCATCCTTCATGCACAAAACTATCTGCAGGCTGTTGTGCCCAAACCCTACGAGCCCCACCATCCCAGTGGGGGTGGTGAAGGTTGTTGTTCAATCCCAAGTTGGTCAACTGTGGTCCAGTCTACATTGCTGTAGTTTCCCTTCACCCCCAATCCAGCCCTTACATTCTACCACGCCCCCCTTCCCAGGTTGTTCCTAGGCTTTAGAAAAGGGGACACAGGTGGATGCGCGGGTAAAACGTCCACCTCTTCTGGAGCTTTTGTCTTGGTCTCTGGTCAATTATGGCTGTTTCTTTTCATGGGCAGACAGTTTGTCCCGGAATAACCTTTCAATCCTACTAATGAAGAACAAGCAATTAGATTATAGGTTTTAAACGTACAGCCTAATGTTATTTTTGTTAGGTTACTTTAGTAGACACATGTTGGTGGTAGTTATGTTAATGCATGTAATTACATTTCCCCCCATGTTAAATATGACAGGGTCTACTGTGGCTTATGAATCTTCCAACCTGTAGGGATGTAAGCTTTTGTGGCTCAGCCATGGGTTATTTCTCCAAGGGGAAGAGCAATAGCCAATTAGATATGGGATATACAGGCAATGGTGCCTGCTGCACAGATTTTCCAGGCAGGTGAGGTGTATCGTGCTGACGTGGAGTCTTGTTGTACTCGGGAGACCCATATTTGCTTTATTGGTTTAGTGGCCTTTGGTAACACTCTCTGGCATTCCAGAGGCCATCTGTACACTTGCATGTTGTCGTCCATACATCCCTCCCTTGTTAACGTCAGGTCTTCGGCAGCAGGGTCTTATTGCCTCTCCTCCTGTAGGTTTCCCAACTTAGAGGCAAGGAGCCTTACCTTTTGTGGGGCCTTGGATCCCCTGGCCAACATCCACCTGGTAGAACAATCCATTGCTGATAACAGACTCTCCTGTATTAATTTATTTGCCTGGAGTGCATAGCCCTAGGACTTTAGTATTTATTTTGTTCTGAACAGAGAGTAATCCTTCCAAGTTCCCATGTCTAGTAGTCAATTAAAGAAAGCAGTTTTACCGGTTTTAAAGAGATATACCTCTTCAATAGTTATCTCCATTTACAGTTGGAGAGACCTCATCATTGTCATATTTCTCCTTGTTCCTTGGTGGGAAGCAAGGAAGTTCTCTCTATCAAAACCTTTGTGGCACCTAGAAGGTAAGTTTCCTTAGGACTCATTATACTAGTTGTTCATGTAGGATCCACAGAGGGGTTCGGATTGTTTATGGCAACTGAGGCTTTTCTTCCTTGAATGTTCAGACGGGTCAGCCTTTCGTTGCCCTTTTTGGTGCATCCTACTCAATGCAAACCTGTATCTTTTCTTTCTCAGCCTGTAAGTTGGTGACTTTTGTCCTTTGGAACAAACAAATCTTTTCCCATTAGTTAGTTTAAGATTAATTGCAGGGGTTTGATTAAAAGGTTTTATGTCTTTCTGTATCCCCCCCCTTTTTTTTTAGCGTATAGTCTCCAGAAGATAGTTGTTATTATACATGACTATAGGGTGGAGTCAAGGCAAGATTTCATACAATTCACCCATGTTGTTTTGGGGTGACTATTATGATATAACTTGGGAAGCAAACTTAATTTTTACATTAAATCATCTTAAAGAGAGTGCTACAAGGTGATACTGTACAACAGAGAAATTATAGAGAACATTGTATTTGTGTCCAATCACAAAGTTTTTGCTCTACAGATTTTATGTAAAGCAAATTGGCAACAGCGATTATATATCCATTTAATTCAGATGCATTACCTTTTATTTCAGATTCTGTAACCAATGTTGTTAATATTTTACACATGTTTACTTTTACTTTTACTAAGTCCTAAAAGACACCATGTGTCCTGTAGAAGTGTCTAGGCGAAACTGGGTACTTGCTGAGCTCACGTCAATTTAATATCCTTAATCGTAGATATACACCCGTGTCCCTCTCACCCATCCCCCTTTCCAATTCACCATTTCAGTCCATTTTCTGATGCCGTCTCTTCTGTGTTCTTTTACTATGCCTCCCTCTCCATGAAAATATTTATCTCGGGTTGTTGGTCTAGCATCCACATATGAGGGAACACCATTGTCGTTTTGTTTTTCTGGACTGTGTTACTTCACTTAACATAATGTCTTCCCGCTCCATCCATTTACCTGCAAATTTCATGATGTTGTCCCTCTTTTCTGCTGCATAGTATTCCATTGTATACATGTACCACATTTTCTTCTATCCATCGTCAGTGTGAAGGGCACCTGGGCTGGTTCCAGCTTTTTGCTATTGTGAAACAGAGCTGCAATAAACATAGCTGTGCATGTTCTTGCAGTAAGTTGTGTCTTGTGGTATATACCCGGGAGTGGTATGCTGGGTCAAAGGAAGGTCATTTGAGTTTCTAAGGGTTCTCCACACTCTTTCCATAGTGGCTGTACAATTTTACATTCCCACCAGCAATGGATGATGTTTCCCCTTTCCCCACAACCTCTCCAGCACTTGGGTTCACTATTGTCCTGATCCTAGCCAGGCTTATTGGGGTAAGTGAATCTCCAGAGTGTTTTAATTTGCATTCCTTAATTATCAGATGATGAAACCTTAAGAGTTTCTCGCCCCTCTCTTAATCCTCCTCTGTGAAGTGTATTCAGATCTTTGCTCCCTCTTTGAATGATTCATTTGTTTTCTTTCTTCTTTGTTTTTTTGAGTAGCTTGTATACTCTGGAAATTAATGCTTGTCAGTGTATCTGCTGTGAGGTTTCCTCCCACTCTGTGGGTTTCTCCTCATTCCTTTATTGTTCCTTTTGATGTACCGAAGCTTTTGAGTTTAATGATCGGTCCCATTTGTCAATTGTCGATCTTATTTCTTGTGCAGCTGCTGTCTGGTTTAGGAAGTCTTTTCCTACACCTATGTCTTGTTAGTCTGCTGCCTAAGCTTCTCTTCTATCTCCCTCCAGATTTGGGGTTTCACGTGAGGTCTTGGTCCTCTGGAGTTGACTTTGTACAAGGTGAGAGGTAGGGTTTTAACTTTTCATTCTTCTTACAAGTGGTGATCCAGTTTTGCCAGCACCACTTGCTGAAGATGCTGTCTTTCTTTCCCATTGTGTTTCTTGGCCCCCTTGTCAAATATGAGTGGCTGAAATTGTATGGCTCAGGTTTGGATCTTCAGTTTTATTCCATTGGTCAACTGGTCTGTTTTTGTGCCCGTACCAGGCTTGTCTTTATGATATAGCCCTATAGTATAGTTTGATGTCTGGTATAGCGATTCCCCCCTGTATTGCTCTTTCTCCCAGGTTGCTTTGGCTATTTCGGGGTCTTTTGTTTTTCCAATGAATTGAGGATTTTTTTTCCAGGCTGTGAAGAAACTCTTTTGGGGATTTGATTGGGGCGCATATTAATCTGTACACTAGTTTGGGTTAGGATGACATTTTTACTATATTTATTTTCCCAATCCATGAGCATGTGAGGTTTGTCCATCTTCTGATGTCTTACTCAATTTCCTTTTTCATGGGTTTAAAATTTTTGTTTTAGAGATCCTTGGTGCTCTTGGTTAGGTTTGTTCCTATGTTATTTTATTGTTTTTGAGGCTATTGTGAGTGGGAAGGTTTCCTTGAATAGTCCTTCTTCAATTGCTTGTTGTTGTGTAAGAAAAATAAAAATTTTTTTTCTAGGTTTTTTGTATCCTGCCACTTTACCGAAGCTCGTAATCGTTTCTAGGAGTTTTCTGGTGGAGTTCTTAGCATCCCTTAGGTAGACAATCATATCATCAGCAAAAAGGGATAGCCTGACTTCCTCTTTTCCAATTAGAAATCCTTTATTTCCTTCCTTGCCTTATGTGCCTAGCTAGTGGGTTTCATGCACTATATTGGAGAGAGTGGTGACAGGGGGCAGGCCTTGCGAGTTCCTACCTTTAGGGGAATGCTTCTGTCACTTTCCCCATTTAGGATGATATAGGCTGTGGGTTTCTGTATATGGTCTTTGATTACATTGAGGAATGACCCTCCAGACCAATTCCCTCCAGGACTTTTAAAAACTGAAAGGTGCTGGATTTGTCAAAGGCTTTTTGCATCTATTGAGATGATGGTGGTTTTTGTCTTCCAGTCCATTTATTGTTTGATGATGTTTATTGATTTTCGTATGTTGAACCATCCCTGCATCTCGTATGAATCCACTTGAGTCAGGTGGATGATTTTCTTGATGTGAGTCTTGTATGCGATTTGCCAGAATCCTGGTTAGAATTTTGGCATCTGTGTTCATTAGGGGATGGGTCTATAGTTCTCCTTTTTGGTGTATCTTTCCCTGGTTTTGGTAGTAGCGTAATGCTGGCTTCATAGAAGGATTTGGGAGAAGTCCCTCCATTTTGTATCCTTCTAAAACAATTTAAGTGTAATGGTTGTAGTCTTTACGAAATATTTTATGATTCTGCCGTGAATCCATCCGGGCTGGGCATTTTTGGTTGGAGGCTGCTTATTACATCTTCGATTTCTTCTGTACTATTGGTCTGTTTAGGCTGTCGATCTCTTCTTGGTGAGCTTTGGTGATTCCAGGATTTCAGATATTCATTCATTTCTTCTAGGTTTCAAACTTAGTAGAATATAAGTTTTTGAAGTAGTCCCGTTATATGATTGTCTGATTTTCATTGTCTGTTGTGTGATATTTCCCCTTTCATCACAGATTCTATTGATTTGGAGTTGTTCCCTCTTTCTTTTGGTTAACTGGGCTAGGGTCTGTGTCTATCTTTTTATTCTCTCAAAACCAACTTTTGGATTCATTGATTTTTTGATGTTTTCTTTGTTTCTATTTCATTGATCTCTGCTCTGATTTTTGTTATTTCTTCTGTCTGCTCAGTTTGGGTTCATTTGTTGTTGTCTCTTCAATTATTTGTAGCTGCAGTGTTAGATCGTTCACTTGTGCTCTTTCGTTTTCTTTTTTTAATGTAGGCACTTAGAGCTATAAACTTCCCTCCTGGATGCTTTTAAGAGTTCCCATGATTTTGCTGTGTTGTATTTATCATTGTCTTCGTTCCAGGACTGTTTTTATTTTCTTTTTTATTCTTTCCTTGACCCACTCATTATTCAGGAGAGTGTGTTGTTTAGTTCCATGTGTTCCTGTAGGTTGTAGGGTTTATTTCTGGTGTTGATATCGAGTTTTATTGCCTGTGGTCTGATTGAATGCTCTGATTATTTCAATCTTTTTATATTTTGTGAGTTTTTCCCTGTGTCCCAGTATATGGGTCTACTTTTGGAGAATGTTCCATGAGGTGCTGAGTAGAAATGTATTCTCTGGTTTGTGGTGAAATCTTCGGTAGATGTCGTGGCCATTTGTGTTCATTTGTGTATTTGTCATCTAGTTCAGA
>VZQC01010206.1:2335665-2418855 GCA_009823505.1 Rhizomys pruinosus
TTTTTCCACTTTCTTCTGGAGTTGTCATTCTGTTCCTTTAGTTCTTTCCGAAGTTTGTCTTGTATCCCTCAGGTCCTTTTTGAGTTTTTCATTCTCTCTCTTTTGTTCCATGACTTCTTCTTTATTTCTTTAATTTCTCTGCATATGGCTGTATTATTCGTCTAAGCTTTGTTCCTTGGGTCTACTCCAAGGGATCCCATTGTGGCTATCTCCTCCAGGTTTGTTAGGGCCTGGTGTGGGAGATCCTGTGTCTTTTCCATGTTGTCCCTTCGTCTTTTCCTTGGCATATGGATTTCCCTTTTGTGGTTCAAGTAACAAACGACTTTTCACCCCCAATATATTAGTGGATGGTTTTGCTTGCCTCCCTCCGATGCTTTTTTTTTTTTTTTTTTTTTTTTTCTTTTTATGGTGTATTGACTTGGGCTAGGTTTCAGGGTTTCAGTTTTGTGTTATATATTGGAGTTGGAAGCCTAAGTCAGTCTTCTTTCTGTTCTGAAGGTTCTTCCAAAAGGTTGACCACTTGGATTTTTAGCAATTCACTTGGCGGCAGGCGCGGGCGGGGGGTGGGGGGGGTTATTGTGTGCCTGATCTAGGCCCGCGCCCCGCGCCCCGGGCCGGGGACCCCGTAGACGGTTCACCGATGACCCTCTCCAGCTGCCCCCCGCCAGACCCCCGCCTAGCACGCTCAGGAGCTGTTTACCTGGCCGGGCGCATTATGGCGTCTCCCATGCGACCCCCGGTTCCCGCCCACAGTCCAGGCCGGGACCAGAGCAGAGGGAAACGCACCCTGCTCAACAAAACCCGAGCGCGGTCCCTCTGGGCCGGGGAACCCGTTCGACGGGTTCACAGCGAGACCCTTCTCCCCAGCTGCCTCCCCGCCAGACCCCGCCTAGCGTTGTAGACCTGTTTTACCGGCCTGGCGCGTTATGGCGTCTCCCCTGCGACCCCGGTTCCCGCCCACAAGTCCAGCCGGGCCCCGAGCAGAGGGAAACGCGACCCTGCTCCACCGAGCGCGGTCCCTCTGGGGCCGGGGACCCCGTAGACGGGTTCGGAGACCCTCTCCCAGCTGCCCCCCTCCCGACCCCGCCTAGAGCTCAGGAGGTGTTTACTTGGCCTGGTGCGTTATGGCGTCTCCCCTGCGGACCCCGGTTTCCGCCCCCAAGTCCAGCCGGGACAGAGCAGAGGGAAACGCGCCCCTGCTCACCGAGCGCGGTCCCTCTGGGCCGGGGGACCCCGTGGGGACGGGTTCCCAGCGAGCCCCTCTCCCAGCTGGCCCCCCGCAAGACCCCGCCAAGAGCTCCGGAGCGTGAGCTGTTTACCTGGCCTGGCGCGTTATGGCGTCTCCCCTGCGACCCCGGTTCCCGCCCACAAGTCCAGCCGGGACCAGAGCAGAGGGAAACGCGACCCTGCTCACCCGAGCGCGGTCCCTCTGGGCCGGGGACCCCGTAGACGGGTTCACAGCGAGACCCTCTCCCAGCTGCCCCCCGCCAGACCCCGCCTAGAGCTCAGGAGCTGTTTACCTGGCCTGGCGCGTTATATTACAGGTGTTTCTTTCATTACACCAAACCCCTTCTGTTTAGTTCTTGATAGATATTTGGGTGGATTTCCATTTTTTGGCTATCACTAATAAATCTATAATAAATGTTCATATGCATTGTATAGTTGAGCGTATACATTTTTACTTGTGGAGTGGAATGGTTGAATTATAAATTGTGCCTATATTTAACTTTTTAAAGAAACTGCCAAGCTAGTTTCCAAACTGTGTAGCTGTTCATTCCTACAAGCAGTTTGAGAGAGCTCCTACTGCTCCGTGTTTTCATCAGCACTCTGTATCATTGGTTTTAACTTTGACTGATCTGTTAATTGATAATATCTTACTGAGGGTTCAATTTAAATTTCTCCAATAATTCAATTAAGCATATTTTTATGTGCTTATGACATGAACTTCTGAGCTAATATAAGACATTTTTCTAAGCTGTTATGGGACTCTGGCCAGTTAGGTGATAAATTCATGCTTAACGTACTTCATCTAGTCTAAACTTATAGCCATAACAGGGAAGGTATAAAAGCCATAGATAGTATACAAAACACAGGCACTCACGAGCCCATTATCAGACAGAAATGTGAGTGAGCAGTGGGGCTGAAGCTTAAAGCTTCCATGATGGTCCTGGAAATAGACGTGAGGTGGGGAAGAATGATCTTGCTGGTAATGGACACCAGAGGAACATAAAGAGGAAAATTTTTTGTTGCCTTCCTTCTCACTAAGGACTTGGCTGCCTGGAGCACACAGGAAGCTGTGAACTAAGAAAGCAAGAGGACTTTTGACCAGGAGCTGAGTCAAACTGCCCTTGGGCTCCAGGGCCCATGTGCTTAATAAGCCCATAGGTCACAACAGTGTGCAAATACTAAAGCACATAAACTTGATTCTGGACTCAAAGTTTGATGGAGTAAGTAAAAGTGGGAAGAATAGAGGAGTGAAACTGAAAAAAAGTCAGCACACATTCTCCTGTCCAGGATCCATATCTGCTTTGCCTCGTTGGTTAGACCCTCTTTACGCTGTCGTCACCTCTGCCTTGGCCCCCTCCTAATCATCCTGCCTGAGACCTCCAGACTACCCTGACAAGAACACCTGCCACCACTCATCAAAGAAGCTTCTTTTTGCAACAGATGGAGACTATTACAGAGTTCCACAAATGGTCACAAACAGAGAATAAGTGTCCTTGAGACACCCAGCCCCAAGTAACACATCTACAATGGAGCCTCCATACCTAAGGCCCATGGAACATAGTGGACAGGGGTAGAGGGAACACGAATGCATCTCTCAATTCTCATCAATGAAGCCTTTTCATGCAACAGAGGATAATAACACAGAAATCCACAACTGCCCAAAATGTAGACATTTAGACACTGCAGGATATAGGAATCCTATATTACACCTCACCCACCCAGGACTCAAGGACCATTGCAGAAGAAGGGGGAGAAAATATTTAAAAGCCACAGGTGATGGATGAACACAAAGAAACAGAGTTTTCCAGGCTTCTGAGAACCTGCTAATTTGTACTTCTGGCAATAATGACAATATACACAGACCCATGCAAACTCAAACCAGACAAAAATCCAGCATAGAACAGGAGAAAGGGGTGAAAAACCCAAACCTTAGTTACTGATTTTTGTTTCTTCCTGTCTGTTGCATTTAGGGTTCATTCGTTGTTGTCTCTCAAGTGTTTTTTGCTGCAGTGTTAGATCGTTCACTTGTGCTCTTTCTGTTTTCCTAATGTAGGCACCCAGGGCTATAAATTTATCTCTTAGGACTGATTTTAAAGTATCCCATAAGTTTTGTTGTGTTGTATCATCATTGTCATTCAGTTCCAGAAATGCTTTTGTTTCTTTCTTTATTTCTTCCTTCACCCATTGTGTGTTGTTTAGTCTCCTTGTGTTCTTATAGATAGTAGGGCTTATCCTGGTGTTGATATTGAGCTTTATTGCACTGTGGTCTGATAGAATGCATGAAATTATTTCAATCTTTTTGTATTTGTGGAGGTTTCTTCTGTGTCCCAGTATGTGGTCAATTCTGGAGAATGTTCCATGGGGTGCTGAGTAGAAAATGTATTCTCTGGTATTAGGGTGGAATATTCAGTAGATGTCTGTGAGGTCCATTTGGTGTATCATATCATTCAGTTCAGATGTCTCTCTGTTTATTCTTTGTCTGGTGGGACTGTCCAAAGGGTTCAGTGGGGTATTGAAGTCCCCTACTATGAGTGTGCTGGGGTTAATCTGTGCCTTGAGTTCCTGGAGAATTCTCTTTATAAAGTTTGGTGCACCAGAGTTTGGTGCATGGGACTCCAGAGTTTTTTATCCAAGTGTGAGCATGACAAAGTGAAATAAAACAAGGAGCATCAATAAATTTCTAAACTTTCAGAATTTAGCTAATGGAATAAAATCTCAGGTCCTTACGGGAAAAATATACATAAAAAGAAATATAATGTTTTTCTTTGCTTACTATGTTATGTATTGTTTTAAATTTTATCCAAGGGAAATTTCTCTTCTTTGGGTAATTTAGAGTGATCTCTTTTTCAAGAGAGAACTGTTTGTCCTGGTAGGTTGTTTTTAATTGATGCATTGAATACTGATTAGTCTGAGTCACAGAGAGATCTGAACCTAATTATTTTTATTATTAGAACATTGTAAGTAAAGCTTTCCTCAAATGTTATCCATTCGACACATTTGTTGAGTTATGTTAAAAATGCTCTACAAAGACTAATTTATCATATTAGGAAATAAAGTGATAAAATAAAGCCTAGAATTCCCACTTAGCTACCTATCCAGGCGAAGGAGCTTAATTGTCATTTGGTTCTGCCTCCTTTAAAGTAGAAATGAATCTTCTCTAGTGTGCTCTGCCTGATTGCTTTCCAATGTAGCCTCAACTTTAAAAAGAATTCGGTTTAGTTTTATCCATCTTGAGCTGTTGTTGTGTTGCTTATTTTACAGAAAATATGCCTTTTGTAATTTATACTATTGGATGCAAAACAGTTTATTTATGATTTCTCTAGATGACTCCTTAATCCATTGAAGACAGTATGAATTCCCTTTTACATCTTGCCTGGTCTAAAATAAAGTGTCTTAATTTCTTATATAACTCTCTCTCTCTCTCTCTCTCTCTCACTCTCACTCTCCATGTGTATTATTTACACTTGTCTGTGTGTATGTATGTGTGCACGTGCATGGATGTCTTGTTTTATATATATCCTGAACATTTTTCTCTTGAGATCACTTCCCTTGTCAAACCTGGAGCTGGGATGAGCAGCCACTAAGACCAATGATCTTCCTGTCTCTGCCCCCCACAGCCCTGGGGTTGCAGGTGCACTAGGTTACACCTGGCTTTTTAAGAGGGTCCTGGAAATTCAAACTCAAGTCCTCATGCTTTTACAGAAAGATGCCATAGAGTGGAACTAGTCAAGATGGAGGTGTATGTAGTGGGGAGGTGTAGTTATGAGAGTTAGGCGAGGACACTCTGAGTTAGCTGAAGATACATATTCAATGATGTCATCAGGCCTCCAAATCCTGGCCTCCAAGCAATGGCATCCTGGCTATTTTAGCTGTAGGCTTAAATACAAACAAAATTTCCAGTCTGAGTCAAGAGTTATGGCTGGAAATATAATTGGTTGGAAATGGGTCATCTGCCAACCCCTTCCTTTACTTTGGATTTGAGTTAATTTTATCTAACCATCTGAAAAAGATGAGATAGAGATTAGTGGAAACCCTGGGTCTTATTTAATAGGAGAGATAGATCTCAAGTAAATAATAGAAGTCTACTCTTTTCTTTTTAGAAGTCTACTCTTAAATATCTGTCAGTATTTTAACTTTTATTGTACATACTTATTCTTTACAATGGAATCATCCTGTGAAAACTATTTTGTGACCTGTTTTAATTTTACTTAAAACTAATACTAAGCAGGGCTGGAGAGACGAGTCAATGGTTAAGAACACTGACTACTCTTAGAGAGGACCCGGGTTCAAAACCCAGCACAAACATGGCAGCTAACCACCATCTATCACTCCAGTTGCAGAAGATCAGAGCCCTCTTCTTACCTCTGTGGGCTTTCATGACATGGTGCACTTACATACATGCAAGTAATCCACTCATACACTTAAAAATAAAACATTTTTAAAACCCACTATTAAAATCTTTCATGTCAACAAATACTTTTTTAGAAACCATTTTGATGGGTGCAAAATATTTATTTGATTTCACAATTTCCTACTTTTTCTGTGGTGCTGTGGATCCACCCCAAGGACTCAATACATGTTACACAGGTGTTCTACCACTGAACTTTATATCAGCTCCACTAGAACTATAGTTTAGAAGATATAAGATCCTTGCATAGCTTACTGGACAACTTTGTGAAGACTTTCATTCCACATATATTCCACTCATCCAAGCATTTCTTGGCATAAATTCTGAAAGGTAAGATCTTAGGTCAAAGAACACACCTGTTTTTAGGGCTTTCAACCATTTGTAACTGCCATTCCTCACTTGCCTTCAATGGACACTCCACAATATTGGTTGACAATACTTTACCAATCTGTTCCATTTTGCCTAGGATCTCCTTTATTTGTGGCATTCCTACTATGTGCAAAGATGTCACTGGTATCAGCATTCCCTTGTTCTGAAAAGTGTACATTAATTCTGTCTACTGTTCAACATTGTCTTAATTTGCATATTTAGCAATACTATGGTTCACATCTTTGTGTTACTCATTCCCATGTTTTATCAGGGTTGATCTGAATGACCAACAGAATGCAAATGAAATTATAGTGTGCTACCTCTGAGATTTCGTTAGAAAAGACATTATGGTTTCTGATGATCTCCTCCGCCCCCCCTTCACTTACTCTGTTGGAAACCACATGACATGTTCTAAGAACAGTTAGATTGCCTATGGAGAAGCTTACACCAGGAAGAATGGAAAATTTTAGCCCACAATCAGCAAGGTGCTAAGACCTGCTAGGTCCAATGTGGGTGAACCTCAAGTGGATTCTCCTCCGGTTCAGCCTTCAAATGACTGTATCCTCTGTTGGCAGCTTGGCTAAAAACCTCATGAGACATATCTAGCTAAACACATCTGGCACACAGGTAAGCTGCTCCAGGATTCCTAATTCACAGATATTAAAAGTTATTACATGTTTGTTCTTTTAAACAGTTAAATTTTTATGATAATTTTTCTAACAGCAATAGAAATCTAATATTCCCCATACTGTTGCAGAGATTGAATTTTTAATAAAAAAAAACAAACAGTCTACACAAAAATCCTTGGTCCAGATGGCTTCACAGGTGAGTTCTGTCAAAGATTTAATTAAGAAATAAGATCAGACTTACATGAACTCTTTCAGGAGAGGAGGAAAAACAAGTAAAAATTCATTTAATAAGATGGAATAATGCTATTACCCAAACCAGACAAAATTATTACAAGGGAGAATTGTAAACCTGTATCTCTCATAATTGAAAGATTAACATAAACAAACAAAAGCCTAGCTAAGATTTATTTGCATATCAAATTGAATAATCTATTCAAATCATGAATGTATCACAATTATACTAAATTTAGTATATAACTTCAAGATATTGATTGGTTTTCTTGAGATATGTTAGCTCCTCTTACCTCAGCCTTCAGAGTGAAGCTGGGACTACAGGCATGCACCAGGATGGCTGGAAAAATTATTTCAAAAATCAAAATCAATATAGACAAAGGAAATACCTCAGTGCTAGAATGCTTGCCTAGCATGTACGAGTTTATTCCCAAGCTCCATGATAAAGAAAACAAGTAAATAACTCAGATTACATTGTAACAGATGAAAACCCCACAATCATTTCAAGAAATACAGCAATAGCATCAGAGAACTATAAGCACCTATTTATAAGAAATTGGTTGAATGCACTTCAGTGTTGAAATGCTAAAACTCCCCCCACTGTTACTGCTGATCACCTTGGTTGTATGTAGCTGTTGTAACCAATTCAATGAGAAGCACAAGTAATGAGAAACAATTCAGAAAGAAAGCTTAGCCTTGGAAGGAAAATATTTTAAAAACCGTTTTTCAGTTTACATGATCATGTATAGAAAATCCTAAAATCTTTCTAAAAGCCTACTAAAAGTAAATAATTTTAATCTGCTGAAAATCCAAAGTTAGCATCCAAAAGGAGATTCTTTTTTCTCTATACTAGCAGTGTACAATTGAAAAAGAAGAAAAAGAGCATCATTTGTAGTGTCATCCTAAAAACATAAAATTTCTGCAAATAAATTTCACAAAAGATCTGTAAGACTTGTATACTGAAACCTGAAAAATGTTGCTGAGAACAACTAAAGCAGGTCTAAGTAAAGGGGTAAATCAATAGTTTTTAAGATGTAAATTCTCCTTAAATCGATCTGTATATTCAACTCAATTTTAACAAAAAATAACTGAAAATATTTTGCCAGGCTGGTTGTTGTTGTGGTTCAAAGGCTTTAGAGCAGAGTATAACTACTGATTACTTTTCTTCCTTGGCAGCTTGGAGAGCACCTTCCAATACTCTGAGAGGAAGGGTAAGAAAATAGCTGTTTAATTGGACTTAAGGTCCACTCAATACGAGGGAATTCATGCCTGGCAGTGGAGATCTAGCCAAATACCCATGGCTGAAGAAGTCATAGACCCTAGAGGAACACCACTACCATTTTCTAATCCAACACAATTTCAAACTGTATTCTAAATACATATCCTAATACCCACAGATAAATGTAGTTCATACCCTCAGAAAAGAAGTTGCTTCTTGCAATCAGGCAGAGGTGACTCAAGAGATCCCTAACTGTTCAAAATGCAGAGAATAATTGACTGTGGAGTGCTCAGACTCAATTAATACAGGCACAATGCAACTCCTATGCCCAAGTCTCAGGAAACATCATGGAAAAGTGGAAAGAAAGATTGCAAGAACAGGAGGATCAGGATGTCTGCTGCTCCATAGCGTTTTCTGTACAGGTTTGCTGCATCCATGAGTTCTCAATAATATGGTTGCCTAAAAAAAGACCTGCATAGGGCTGGAGAGATGGCCTAGCGGTTAAGAGCGCCGACTGCTCTTACAGAGGACCCGGGTTCGATCCCCAGCACCCACATGGCGGCCGAGAACCGTCTGAAACTCCAATTCCAGGAGAACTCCAATTCCAGGAGAACTCCAGTTCCAGGGGAATCCGACACCCTCTTCTGACCTCCGCGGCATTGCACGACACGGGTGCACAAACTTGCATGCAGACAGTACATTCATACACATACGGAAATAAAACAAAATTAATAATAATAAAAAAGACCGAAAAATAAATAAATAACTGCAATTTAATATTTCCCTTTTATCTCCTTTGTCTTAAATTTCTTTTTCCTTTTGCTTTGTCTTTTTGAGACAGGGTCTCCCTGTAGCCCCAGCTGGCCTGGGAATCACTCTGTAGACCAGGCTGGCCTTGAACTCACAGAGATCTGCCAGCCTCTGCCTCCTGAGTGCTGGGACTAAAGGTGTGTGCCACCCACCCAGCTTTTTTTTCTCTCTTTCTCTCTGTCTCTCTCTTTTTCTTTCTTTCCCTTTCTTTCTTTCTTTCTTTCTTTCTTTCTTTCTTTCTTTCTTTCTTTCTTTCTTTCTTCNTTTTTCCACTTTCTTCTGGAGTTGTCATTCTGTTCCTTTAGTTCTTTCCGAAGTTTGTCTTGTATCCCTCAGGTCCTTTTTGAGTTTTTCATTCTCTCTCTTTTGTTCCATGACTTCTTCTTTATTTCTTTAATTTCTCTGCATATGGCTGTATTATTCGTCTAAGCTTTGTTCCTTGGGTCTACTCCAAGGGATCCCATTGTGGCTATCTCCTCCAGGTTTGTTAGGGCCTGGTGTGGGAGATCCTGTGTCTTTTCCATGTTGTCCCTTCGTCTTTTCCTTGGCATATGGATTTCCCTTTTGTGGTTCAAGTAACAAACGACTTTTCACCCCCAATATATTAGTGGATGGTTTTGCTTGCCTCCCTCCGATGCTTTTTTTTTTTTTTTTTTTTTTTTTCTTTTTATGGTGTATTGACTTGGGCTAGGTTTCAGGGTTTCAGTTTTGTGTTATATATTGGAGTTGGAAGCCTAAGTCAGTCTTCTTTCTGTTCTGAAGGTTCTTCCAAAAGGTTGACCACTTGGATTTTTAGCAATTCACTTGGCGGCAGGCGCGGGCGGGGGGTGGGGGGGGTTATTGTGTGCCTGATCTAGGCCCGCGCCCCGCGCCCCGGGCCGGGGACCCCGTAGACGGTTCACCGATGACCCTCTCCAGCTGCCCCCCGCCAGACCCCCGCCTAGCACGCTCAGGAGCTGTTTACCTGGCCGGGCGCATTATGGCGTCTCCCATGCGACCCCCGGTTCCCGCCCACAGTCCAGGCCGGGACCAGAGCAGAGGGAAACGCACCCTGCTCAACAAAACCCGAGCGCGGTCCCTCTGGGCCGGGGAACCCGTTCGACGGGTTCACAGCGAGACCCTTCTCCCCAGCTGCCTCCCCGCCAGACCCCGCCTAGCGTTGTAGACCTGTTTTACCGGCCTGGCGCGTTATGGCGTCTCCCCTGCGACCCCGGTTCCCGCCCACAAGTCCAGCCGGGCCCCGAGCAGAGGGAAACGCGACCCTGCTCCACCGAGCGCGGTCCCTCTGGGGCCGGGGACCCCGTAGACGGGTTCGGAGACCCTCTCCCAGCTGCCCCCCTCCCGACCCCGCCTAGAGCTCAGGAGGTGTTTACTTGGCCTGGTGCGTTATGGCGTCTCCCCTGCGGACCCCGGTTTCCGCCCCCAAGTCCAGCCGGGACAGAGCAGAGGGAAACGCGCCCCTGCTCACCGAGCGCGGTCCCTCTGGGCCGGGGGACCCCGTGGGGACGGGTTCCCAGCGAGCCCCTCTCCCAGCTGGCCCCCCGCAAGACCCCGCCAAGAGCTCCGGAGCGTTTTACCTGGCCTGGCGCGTTGTGGCTTCTCCCCTGCGACCCCTGTTCCCTCCCACAGGTCCAGCCGGGACCAGACCGAGGGGACACGCGACCCTGCTCACCCCGAGCGCGGTCCCTCGGGCCGGGGACCCCGTAGAAGGGTTTCCACAGCGAGCCCTTCTCCCAGCTGCCCCCCGCCAGACCCCCGCCTAGAGCTGAGGGCTGTTGCGGGCCGGCTGCGGTATATTACCAGGTGGTTTCTTTCATTACACAAACCCCTTCTGTTTAGTTCTTGATAGATATTTGGGTGGATTTCCATTTTTTGGCTATCACTAATAAATCTATAATAAATGTTCATATGCATTGTATAGTTGAGCGTATACATTTTTACTTGTGGAGTGGAATGGTTGAATTATAAATTGTGCCTATATTTAACTTTTTAAAGAAACTGCCAAGCTAGTTTCCAAACTGTGTAGCTGTTCATTCCTACAAGCAGTTTGAGAGAGCTCCTACTGCTCCGTGTTTTCATCAGCACTCTGTATCATTGGTTTTAACTTTGACTGATCTGTTAATTGATAATATCTTACTGAGGGTTCAATTTAAATTTCTCCAAAATTCAATAAGCATATTTTATGTTGGCTTATGCATGAACTCTGAGCTAATATAAGCCATTTTTCTAAGCTGTTATGTGACTCTGGCCAGGTTAGGTGATAAATTCATTGCTCCAATCACCCCCCCCCCCCACCTTCCTGTCCCTCATCTAGTCTAAACTTATAGCCATAACAGGGAAGGTATAAAAGCCATAGATAGTATACAAAACACAGGCACTCACGAGCCCATTATCAGACAGAAATGTGAGTGAGCAGTGGGGCTGAAGCTTAAAGCTTCCATGATGGTCCTGGAAATAGACGTGAGGTGGGGAAGAATGATCTTGCTGGTAATGGACACCAGAGGAACATAAAGAGGAAAATTTTTTGTTGCCTTCCTTCTCACTAAGGACTTGGCTGCCTGGAGCACACAGGAAGCTGTGAACTAAGAAAGCAAGAGGACTTTTGACCAGGAGCTGAGTCAAACTGCCCTTGGGCTCCAGGGCCCATGTGCTTAATAAGCCCATAGGTCACAACAGTGTGCAAATACTAAAGCACATAAACTTGATTCTGGACTCAAAGTTTGATGGAGTAAGTAAAAGTGGGAAGAATAGAGGAGTGAAACTGAAAAAAAGTCAGCACACATTCTCCTGTCCAGGATCCATATCTGCTTTGCCTCGTTGGTTAGACCCTCTTTACGCTGTCGTCACCTCTGCCTTGGCCCCCTCCTAATCATCCTGCCTGAGACCTCCAGACTACCCTGACAAGACCACCTCTCACCCACTCATCCAAGAAGCTTCTTTTTGCCAACAGGAGGAGACTATTACAGAGTTTCCACAAATGGGTCACAAACAGAGAATAATCGTGTCCTTGAGACACCAGCCCAAGTAACACATCTACAATAGAGGCTCCCATTACCTAAGGCCCATGGAACATAGTGGGACAGGGGAGGGGAACACGAATGCATCTCTCCATTCTCATCAATGAAGCCTTTTCATGCAACAGAGGGATTAATTAACCACAGAAAATCCACAAACTGCAAAATGTAGACATTTAGGACCACTGCAGGATATAGGGAATCCTATATTACACCCTCACCCACCCAGACTCAAGGTACCCAATTGCAAGAAGGGGAGAACTTTTAAAAGCCACAGGTGAGGAATGAACACAAAGAAGAAACAGAGTTTTTCCAGGCTTCTGAGAACCTGCTAATTTGTACTTCTGGCAATAATGACAATATACACAGACCCATGCAACAACTCAAACCAGGACAAAATTCCAGCATAGAACAGGAGAAAGGGGTGAAAAACCCAAACCTTAGTTACTGATTTTTGTTTCTTCCTGTCTGTTGCATTTAGGGGTTCATCGTTGTTGTCTCTCACGTGTTTTTTGCTGCAGTGTTAGATCGTTCACTTGTGCTCTTCTGTTTTACTAATGTAGGCACCCCAGGGCCGTAAATTTATCTCTTAGGACTGATTTAAAGTATCCATCAGTTTTGTTGTGTTGTACTATAATTGTCTTCATTCAAATTGCTTTTGTTTTTTCTTTATTCCTTCCTTCACCCATTGTGTGTTGTTTAGTCTCCTTGTGTTCTTGTAGATAGTAGGCTTATCCTGGTGTTGATACTGAGCTTATTGCACTGTGGTCGATAGAATGCATGCAAATCTTTCAATCTTTTTGTATTTGTGAGGTTTTTCTGTGTCCCAGTATGTGTTCACTTCTGGGAGAATGTTCCATGGGGTGCTTGAGTAGAAAATGATTCTCTGGTATTAGTGTGGAATACTCAGTAGATGACTGTTAGGTCCATTTGGCTGTATCAATCATCTAGTTCAGATGTCTTTGTTTATTCCTTGTCTGGTGGGATGTTCCAAAGGGTTCAGTGGGGTATTGAAGTCCCCTACTATGCGTTTGCTGGGTTCAATCTGTGCCTTGAGATCCCAAAGAATTCTCTTTATAAAGTTTGGTGCACCAGAGTTTGGTGCATGGGACTCCAGAGTTTTTTATCCAAGTGTGAGCATGACAAAGTGAAAATAAAACAGGAGCATCACTAAATTTCTAAACTTTCAGAATTTAGCTAATGGAATAAAATCTCA
The DNA here is from genome assembly GCA_009823505.1 of Rhizomys pruinosus. Classification (NCBI taxonomy): domain Eukaryota; kingdom Metazoa; phylum Chordata; class Mammalia; order Rodentia; family Spalacidae; genus Rhizomys; species Rhizomys pruinosus. The sequence continues at coordinate 2,348,789 of VZQC01010206.1, forward strand.
GGTCCTTACGGGAAAAATATACACTAAAAAGAAATATAATGTTTTTCTTTGCTTACTATGTTATGTATTGTTTTAAATTTTATCCAAGGGAAATTTCTCTTCTTTGGGTAATTTAGAGTGATCTCTTTTTCAAGAGAGAACTGTTTGTCCTGGTAGGTTGTTTTTAATTGATGCATTGAATACTGATTAGTCTGAGTCACAGAGAGATCTGAACCTAATTATTTTTATTATTAGAACATTGTAAGTAAAGCTTTCCTCAAATGTTATCCATTCGACACATTTGTTGAGTTATGTTAAAAATGCTCTACAAAGACTAATTTATCATATTAGGAAATAAAGTGATAAAATAAAGCCTTTGAATTCCCAACTTAGCTTACTATCCAGGCGAAGGAGCTTAATTGTCATTTGGTTCTGCCTCCTTTAAAGTAGAAATGAATCTTCTCTAGTGTGCTCTGCCTGATTGCTTTCCAATGTAGCCTCAACTTTAAAAAGAATTCGGTTTAGTTTTATCCATCTTGAGCTGTTGTTGTGTTGCTTATTTTACAGAAAATATGCCTTTTGTAATTTATACTATTGGATGCAAAACAGTTTATTTATGATTTCTCTAGATGACTCCTTAATCCATTGAAGACAGTATGAATTCCCTTTTACATCTTGCCTGGTCTAAACTTAACGTGTCTTATATTTTTATTAACTTCTCTCTCTCTCTCTCTCTCTCACTCTCACTCTCCATGTGTATTATTTACACTTGTCTGTGTGTATGTATTGGGTGCACGTGCATGGATGTCTTGTTTTATATATATCCTGAACATTTTTCTCTTGAGATCACTTCCCTTGTCAAACCTGGAGCTGGGATCTCAGACCAGCAAGCCCTAGCAGTATTCCTGTCTCTGCCCCCCACAGCCCTGGGGTTGCAGGTGCACTAGGTTACACCTGGCTTTTTAAGAGGGTCCTGGAAATTCAAACTCAAGTCTCCTGCTTTTACAGAAAGATGCCTAGAGTGGAACTAGTCAAGATGGAGGTGTATGTAGTGGGGAGGTGTAGTTATGAGAGTTAGGCGAGGACACTCTGAGTTAGCTGAAGATACATATTCAATGATGTCATCAGGCCTCCAAATCCTGGCCTCCAAGCAATGGCATCCTGGCTATTTTAGCTGTAGGCTTAAATACAAACAAAATTTCCAGTCTGAGTCAAGAGTTATGGCTGGAAATATAATTGGTTGGAAATGGGTCATCTGCCAACCCCTTCCTTTACTTTGGATTTGAGTTAATTTTATCTAACCATCTGAAAAAGATGAGATAGAGATTAGTGGAAACCCTGGGTCTTATTTAATAGGAGAGATAGATCTCAAGTAAATAATAGAAGTCTACTCTTTTCTTTTTAGAAGTCTACTCTTAAATATCTGTCAGTATTTTAACTTTTATTGTACATACTTATTCTTTACAATGGAATCATCCTGTGAAAACTATTTTGTGACCTGTTTTAATTTTACTTAAAACTAATACTAAGCAGGGCTGGAGCGAGATGTTTCAATGGTTAAGAACACTGACTACTCTTAGAGAGGACCCGGGTTCAAAACCCAGCACAAACATGGCAGCTACCAACCCTCTATCATTCTAGTTCCAGACGATTCAGAGCCCTCTTCTTACTCTGTGTGGCTTTCATGACATGGTGCACTTTAATACATGCACGTAATTCCACTCATACACTTAAAAATAAAACATTTTTAAAACCCACTATTAAAATCTTTCATGTCAACAAATACTTTTTTAGAAACCATTTTGATGGGTGCAAAATATTTATTTGATTTCACAATTTCCTACTTTTTCTGTGGTGCTGTGGATCCACCCCAAGGACTCAATACCCCCAAACCCAATCAATTACCAACAAACAAAACAATCTAACTACACACAACAAATTAGTTTTAAAATATCTTGATCAATACAAACAATAAAAATTCAACCCAACCAACACACACCACAAATTTTAAACAAAAAAAAAAAAAAAACACACCAACATCAAATTAAAAAACATTTTTCAAAAAAAACTAAATTTTTTCTTTTTTAAAAAAAAAAACTAAAAAAACATAAACAAAATAAATACAAAACCAAAAAAACACCCCCACCCCCCCAACCCAACAACAACAAAAAAAAAAAAAAAAAAAAAAATTCAAAAAAAATTAAATAAACCAAAAAAATAACAAAAAAAAACCACACAACCAAAACAAAACAACTTTTTTAAACCCAAAAACAAAAAAATACAAACAAAACAAAATCACTTACACCCAAAAAAATAAAACCACAAAAATACACATCAAAAATACATGTTACACAGGTGTTCTACCACTGAACTTTATATCAGCTCCACTAGAACTATAGTTTAGAAGATATAAGATCCTTGCATAGCTTACTGGACAACTTTGTGAAGACTTTCATTCCACATATATTCCACTCATCCAAGCATTTCTTGGCATAAATTCTGAAAGGTAAGATCTTAGGTCAAAGAACACACCTGTTTTTAGGGCTTTCAACCATTTGTAACTGCCATTCCTCACTTGCCTTCAATGGACACTCCACAATATTGGTTGACAATACTTTACCAATCTGTTCCATTTTGCCTAGGATCTCCTTTATTTGTGGCATTCCTACTATGTGCAAAGATGTCACTGGTATCAGCATTCCCTTGTTCTGAAAAGTGTACATTAATTCTGTCTACTGTTCAACATTGTCTTAATTTGCATATTTAGCAATACTATGGTTCACATCTTTGTGTTACTCATTCCCATGTTTTATCAGGGTTGATCTGAGACCAACAGGAATGCAAATGAAATTAAGGTGCTACTCTGAGGTGGGAGAGGGGGCGGATTTTTTTTTTTTTTTTTTTTCCGGTTTATGAAAAGACATTATGGTTTCTGATGATCTCCTCCGCCCCCCCTTCACTTACTCTGTTGGAAACCACATGACATGTTCTAAGAACAGTTAGATTGCCTATGGAGAAGCTTACACCAGGAAGAATGGAAAATTTTAGCCCACAATCAGCAAGGTGCTAAGACCTGCTAGGTCCAATGTGGGTGAACCTCAAGTGGATTCTCCTCCGGTTCAGCCTTCAAATGACTGTATCCTCTGTTGGCAGCTTGGCTAAAAACCTCATGAGACATATCTAGCTAAACACATCTGGCACACAGGTAAGCTGCTCCAGGATTCCTAATTCACAGATATTAAAAGTTATTACATGTTTGTTCTTTTAAACAGTTAAATTTTTATGATAATTTTTCTAACAGCAATAGAAATCTAATATTCCCCATACTGTTGCAGAGATTGAATTTTTAATAAAAAAAACACAAACAGTCTACACAAAAATCCTTGGTCCAGATGGCTTCACAGTGAGTTCTGTCAAAAGATTTTAAAAAAAAACAAAACAAAAAAAAAAAAAAAATAAGAAATCAGATCCGGGACTTACATGAAACTCTTTCAGGAGGGAAGAAAACAAGTAAAAAATTTCATTTAAATAAGATGGAATAATGCTATTACCCAAACCAGACAAAATTATTACAAGGGAGAATTGTAAACCTGTATCTCTCATAATTGAAAGATTAACATAAACAAACAAAAGCCTAGCTAAGATTTATTTGCATATCAAATTGAATAATCTATTCAAATCATGAATGTATCACAATTATACTAAATTTAGTATATAACTTCAAGATATTGATTGGTTTTCTTGAGATATGTTAGCTCCTCTTACCTCAGCCTTCAGAGTGAAGCTGGGACTACAGGCATGCACCAGGATGGCTGGAAAAATTATTTCAAAAATCAAAATCAATATAGACAAAGGAAATACCTCAGTGCTAGAATGCTTGCCTAGCATGTAGAGTTTATTCCCAAGCTCCATGATAAAGAAAACAAGTAAATAACTCAGATTACATTGTAACAGATGAAAACCCCACAATCATTTCAAGAAATACAGCAATAGCATCAGAGAACTATAAGCACCTATTTATAAGAAATTGGTTGAATGCACTTCAGTGTTGAAATGCTAAAACTCCCCCCACTGTTACTGCTGATCACCTTGGTTGTATGTAGCTGTTGTAACCAATTCAATGAGAAGCCACCGTAATGTGAAAACAATCTCAGAAAGAAAAGCTTTAGCCTTGGAAGGAAAATATTTTAAAAACCGTTTTTCAGTTTACATGATCATGTATAGAAAATCCTAAAATCTTTCTAAAAGCCTACTAAAAGTAAATAATTTTACTCTTGCTTGAAAAATCAAAAGTTAGCACCAAAAGGCGATTTCTTTTTTCTCTATACTGGCCGGTACCAAATTGAGAAAAAGAAGAAAAAGAGCATCATTTGTAGTGTCATCCTAAAAACATAAAATTTCTGCAAATAAATTTCACAAAAGATCTGTAAGACTTGTATACTGAAACCTGAAAAATGTTGCTGAGAACAACTAAAGCAGGTCTAAGTAAAGGGGTAAATCAATAGTTTTTAAGATGTAAATTCTCCTTAAATCGATCTGTATATTCAACTCAATTTTAACAAAAAATAACTGAAAATATTTTGCCAGGCTGGTTGTTGTAGTTCAAAGGCTTTAGAGCAGAGTATAACTACTGATTACTTTTCTTCCTTGGCAGCTTGGAGAGCACCTTCCAATACTCTGAGAGGAAGGGTAAGAAAATAGCTGTTTAATTGGACTAAAGGCCACTCAATACGCCGGGAAATTCCTGCCTGCCAGTGGAGATCTAGCCAATACCCATGGCGAAGAAGTCAAGCCCCTAGAGGAAACACCCACTACCATTTTCTAATCAACACAATTTCACACTGTTTCTAACTACATTCCTAATACCCACCGATAAATGGAGTTCATCCCTCAGAAAAAGAAGAAGTTGCTTCTTGCAATCAGGCAGAGGTGACTCAAGCGCCCCTAACTGTTAAAATGCAGAGAATAATTGACTGTGGAGTGCTCAGACTCAATTAATACAGGCACAATGCAACTCCTATGCCCAAGTCTCAGGAAACATCATGGGAAAAGTGGAAAGACAGACTTTTTACAAGAACAGGAGGATAGGATGTCTGTGCCCATAGCGTGTTCTTTACCAGGTTTGCTGCATCCATTGAGTTTCAAATATATGGTTGCCTAAAACAAAGACCTGCCAAGGCTGAAGGATGGCCTAGCGGTTTAAGAGCGCCGACTGCTCTTACAGGGGACCGGGTTCGATCCCCCAGCACCCACCTGGCGGCCGAGAACCGTCTGAAACTCCCATTCCAGGAGAATCCAATTCCAGGGAACCTCCAGTTCCAGGGGGGGGCATCGACACCCTCTTCTGACCTTCCGCGGCATTGCACGACACGGGGTGCACAAACTTTCATGCCGAAATCCATTCATACACTACAGAAATAAATTAAAATTAAAAAAAAAAAGGAATAAATAAAAAAATATAAAACCAGTTGATATGCCAAAGTGTATGGGGAAATTTCACAAGGTCTCATCTCTAGATAAAGAGCTACAGGCAAAGAATGGGTGCCGAGGGAGAATCGATTTTATCCAGAGACAAGTTCCCTAATAGATTATCTAATCCTAGTGGTTCAGCCCAGCACATCTGGAGTAACATTTAAATGGCCTTGGTAGGATATAATACTATGATATATATAATATATATATACTATCTATCTATCATATATATATCCACAATATAGGATGTATATATCCACACATATATGTGTGTGTATCTACCTATAATCATGATAATAATTATAGAAGAAGAGCTCATAAATTTGGGGGAAAGTGAGGGAAAACAGGAGGAGTTAGAACAGGAGGAATAGGGAGAGGTGAAAATGATTCATAACACAATTACTAGTGTCCTGAAAATTCACAAAAACGGAGCCGGGCAGGTAGCAACTACCATTTAATCTCAGCACTCAGGAGCAGCGAGGGTCATCTCTGTGAATTCAATGCCAGTCTGCTCTATGTAGCAATTTCTAGGCCAGTAGAGCTACACGGAGACCCTGTTTCAAACAAAGACCAAAAAAAAATTTTCCAAAAATAAACATAAATAAATACAAAAATGTCGGAAAGGATTTGAAGAAAAACCCAATAAGTTATTGTAGAAGTATCATGAAAATTTAAAGACATACAATAAACAAAATAACACTTAAAGAAGGTTTACATTACTTAATTTCAAGACTTATTGGCCCAAATATATATACAGAAAGATCAATAGTACGGAAAAAAAGGGCCCCTAACTATACCTCTTTGTATGCAGTCAAATGATTTGGCACCAAATTACCAAACCAATTTTGAAGGAAAGTTTATGCTAAAGTAAGAGTATCTGGATATCTCCATATGGGAAGAAAATAGACATGAGTAGGCATGTATTATACACAACACGAGGGCACATAGACTTAAATGTAAAAGCCAAAACAATAAAATAAAATAAAAAAAAAAAAAAAAAAAAAAAAAAAAAAAAAAAAAAAAAAAAAAAAAAAAAAAAAAAAAAAAAAAAAGATTAATAAAGAACGAGACTACTTTAATTACAGTTAATCAAAATAAAAATTTCTGTTTTGCCAAAGGCATCAGTAGAAATAAGCAGTCAAGTCACATGTTGGCTATTCTATTTGAAACATATCTATCTGATGAGAATTTATATTCAAGATACTTAAAGAAGCCTTAAAACCAGTTTTAAAAAGATATCCAGCCAGGGCGTGGTGGCTCACACCTTTAATTCCTAGCACTTGGGAGGCAGAGGCAGGGCGGGCTCTTCTGTGCGAGTTCAAGGCCAGCCTGGTTACAGGGTGGTAGGGTTCCAGGCCGCTGGGGCACAGGGAGACTCTGTCTCGAAAAGACCAAAAAAAAAAAAAAAAAAAAAAGATATTCCTATTTAAAATGGACGAAAGCAATTTTAATGGTCAAATAAGCATATCAAAATATTCACCACCATCAAGCATCAGGAATGCAAATTAAAACCACAAGAAGGTATTCCAGACATCGATTAGAAAGTTTAAAAATAGAAGAGCTTGCATCACTAAATGTAGTCAAGGATGTGAAGCTTAAATTGCCCATTATGCTAGTGGGAAGTAAAATATAAACAACTTTGGAAAATAGCCCAGCAATGTCCTCTAAAGCAAAAATATCCCTCTACCAAATATTGTACTTTTTTTCTGTTTCTCCAAGAAAAATGAAGACAAACATGAAAAGAAAATCAAGCAGAAGTATGTTACAGCAACTATTCTCATAATAGTACAGAAAACCAAAAAATGATTAGGAGTGCTTTCTATTCATAGGAGGCCAAATAAACCATTGATATATCCATACTGTGGGATGTTTTTTTCATCAAGGAATGAATGAATGAATAATACATTCTGCAATATGAATGCATTTTTTTGATACAGGGTCAAGGAATCAAGAGTCAAAGAAGTATATATTATACTTTTTCACTTAAATAAAATTCCAGAACATAAAATTATTCTATGATGATAGGAATAAAAATTACATTGCTCTCTGGATTGGAGAGATTGTTTAATAGAAGGGGGCATTGCGAACTTCTTGAAAATATAGCAGTTTTGTATGTGGGTTTTCTGTATGTATGTGTTAATAATGAATGCTATCTTTAGACACCTGTGCTTTTCACTGTTTCTTAATTATATATCAACAATTCTTTTTTTGTGAATTTAAGAAAATTTATTATTAAATGCTTTATAAGAGTATCCATTTTTCATAAAAGCCTGTGAAGGGCCAGTCAATCTCACAAGAGAAACCAACTGCTATTAGTTGTCAGAAAGGTTATTAACCATTTAACCTCATCTTAGATGTATGTAAGTGCTTTGCTCCTGCTGGGGCAGTGCTAGTCCATCTTCATGAGTACTTGGAGTTTTCAAGTGTGGGTCCTTTACCCCTTTCTCTTTGGAAATAAGAGCACTTTCACTTTCCTTATCTTATGAAGAAAAGAATGTATATACACAAAGTTCCAAAATAAATGTGCATTATATGCTAATGTTGCTGATAAGAATATAAATGTGATCATTTGTTGTAATCTCATTAACTCAGCTAAGTAAGAAAGCACTAACTTAAACTCAGGAGCCAGAAGTACCACTGATGGTGAAAATCATGGTAGAAAGAGTAGAAGTAAAAGTCTCACATTACATTTAGCAATAAATGCCCACACTACAACACTTCCTGTTTATCCTCCAGTAATGGTCTTTTTTTTCTTTTCTTTATATTTTATTGAAATTTTGTGTATTTCATACATTGCTTCTCAGTTCAATCCAGACTTATTTCCCCGTCCATGCTCCCCGCCCCTCCCAAGTTCATGCAGTCTGCCATACATGTCCTGTATCCCCTTCTGAGTCTTTTCAAAGTTTTGCAAAGGTGAGGATTATTTTTTGGGGGGAAGAACTCTACTGCTTTAGTCAGTTCCCTGTCCCAGTTCTTTTGTTGTTCCCTCCAGTTTGTATTGTTTCAACATATGCATTTATATATGTCACACATGTACTAAAATCATGTCATTTGAAAATAAACTGTATGACATTTCCCAATAATATTTTAGGATTCACATTTTTCCCTTTTAATTTTATATTACTCTAAAATGTGCAAACATACCCTCCACCCTTGTACCAAAATTATAAAATCTGAAAATAAGTACTAGTTTAATTTTAGAGCCCATTAAGGGATTCATATTCTAAGAGCACAGTTACTTTTAGATAAGGAGAAATATAATATTAATGTTACTCAGTTTACCTTACAAGTAGGTAATTGGTGCTAGCATCCACAAATGAGGGATACCATTCGTCGTTTGTTTCTCTGGGACCTTGTTACTTCACTCAGCAAAATATATTCTAATTCCATTCATTTATCAGCAAAGTTCATGATGTCATATTATTTTTCTTTTTTTTTCTGAGTGTTCCATTTGGAATTTAGTTTTTTTCTCTTTTATTTGTTTATTTTAAGGGATTCTACAATATAATAGCACAGTTGTTTTCAGATAACATTGACGTTACTCAGTTTGCTGTACAATTAGGTAATTGGTGCATTTTTTTTTGAAGTGAGCCAAATTATTAAGCATAAGCAATGAATGTAAGTAACATTCACGTAAAACCAATTTGCAAGTATCTATGTCCAAATTTTGAACAACCCAAGGTTCCCATAGTCCAGTTGGAGAAACTTGTATGCACAAGCATGTTGATCAAATAGGAGTCCAGTCTATATTGCTGTAGTCTCATGATTCACCCCAATCTCTCCGCAGCCCTTACATTCTCCCACGCCTCCTCTTCCAAAGATTGTTTCCCTAGGCTTTGGGATGCGGCACAAGTTGGGTTGAGAAGCAAGTCGTCTACTTTCTTTCTGGAGATTTTTAATTTTGGACTCTAGTACTGTTCAGGTTGTTCCCCCTTCATGAGTTTTGAAGCTTATTCAGTCGATACCTTTTCAAATCCTAACTAAAAGCGCAAGCAAATAGTATGGTTACCAAGGCAATATTAAGCAGTACTATTATTATGGCAAGCTTAGCTGTTTGGATAACACAGGAGTACTTGGATGGTACGCTAATGCCCGAAAAACCCATGTGGTTTTCTCCATTAAAAGGGTGACAAGTTCTTATTGTGGATTATAGCATCTCCTTAACACTAGAGGACATAAGCTTGTGGCACATGTGCTGTGGTTTTCCCTCCAAGGAGAGAGCTATGCTCAATTAGATTTGGGATATATATAGACACATGGCTGCCACTGTTGCACAGTATCTCCAGGCAGTTGAGGTGTAGCTGATCTGATGGGGGGTTCTTGCTTGTCTCAAGGCGACCAATATTTTGCTGTATTGGTTTAGTGGCCTTTGGTAACACTCTCTGAGGCATTTCAGAGGCCAGTTTACATTAGCAAGTTACGTCTCAAACATTTTTTCATGCTCACACCAGGTCTTTCGACAACAGGGACTTACTGTCCTTTCTCCTTGCATATTTATATCCCATTTATAGCAAAAGGTCTTTATAATTTTTGGGGCCTTGAATCCCCTAGCCAACATCCTCCTAGGCAGATTAATTCATTGCTGATATCAGAGATTTCCTGTACTATATATTTTGCTTAATTACACAGCTTATAAAGATTTACTATTGAATTTGGCTCTAAATAGAGAATTCTATTCCTTTCACACGTTCCAATGTCTATCAGTCAATTAAAGAAGGTAGTTATACCTGGTTTTTAATAGAAATTACCGACTATAACAAGTTGGCTCTAAGTTTAAGTTTTATGGAATGACTTCAGTACCATCATGTTTTTTCTTTTTCTATAAAGAGGAGAGGTAGGAAGGTTTCTCAGATCGAAGGTAAACTTCATTAGGGCACATTATAACCAGTTACACCCAATAGAATTCAGAGAGATGCTCAGTGTCTGTGACTCAGGCAGTCTGAGGTTCCTCTTTCTTTAATGTTCGATGGGTCAGCCTATCTGCTGGCATTGTCCCAGTCCATCCTGGCACAGCCAAAGTTGTACGTTTTTAGGCATTTAGATTGGTGTTTTTAACCTGTTGGGAACATTACAAATCTCCTCCATTGTTAGTTCAAGATCTCAAAAATTGAAAATTTATCAATACATTTGGAACACAGAGTTTTCCATTTTTGTATCTCAGAAGGGATACTACACCACCTCCACACCCCCCATTTTTTGTTTTTTAATTTTTATGTTTTGACTACACATGCTAAGTTGTATTACACATACCCATAAACATAAACAGGAAGCCAAGGCGTAGGTTTTCATTAAATTTACCCAAACAGTTTATCATTGACTGTATGCTACTTATTTGGGAAATAAACTTAAACTTATATACATTTAAACTAATTTAAACATATTCCACTAAGCCTTAAAATATCCATATAATATGTGGACAAGCTTGGGCAGAGTTGAGTACCTGCCAAATAAATTTTACCCAATATACACTTTGCTCTTATACATTTTTTTATTTTTAATTTTTTTATTTATTTCCGTTGTGTTAATGTATTGTCTGCATGCAGTCTGTGCACTGTGTACGTGCAATGCCGCGGAGGTCACGAAGAGGGTGTCGGTCTCCCTGGAACTGGAGTTCTCCTGGAATTGGAGTTTCAGACGGTTCTCGGCCGCCATGTGGGTGCTGGGGATTGAACCTGGGTCCTCTGCAAGAGCGGTCGGTGCTCTTAAACCGCTAGGCTGTCTCTCCAGCCCAAACACTTTTTTTTTTTTTTTTTTACTAGACTTGACTTCAGGAAATCAAGTCCTTTAACTTATATGCTGTGTAAATCTCTACTGAAATGCCTCCTTATAATAAATAATGTTATTTTTAAAATTTTTTAATTTATTTTTCTTATGTGTACGAATGTACGTCTGCATGCAGGTCTGTGCACCCTTGTTGTGCAATGCCATGGAGGTCAAAAGAGGGTGTCAGACTCCCCTGGAAACTGGAGTTCTCCTGGAATTGGAGTTTCAGATGGTTCTCAGCCCACCATGTGGGTGCTGGGGATCGAAACCCGGGTCCTCTGCAAGAGCAGTAGGTTGCTCTTAACCGACTAGGCCATCTCTCCCAGCCCAAATATATGTCATTTTTACTTTTAAACTGCAAATCTTACAGAGTGGATTTTAATGACTTTCTTCCTCCAAGCTCTTGGCCTTCTTCAGGCCTGGCATGAAAAACCTGCTTTAATGACTTTTCATTATCTAGCTCCTTTTTTTTTTTTTTTTTAATGAGAGTACAAGCATCCTTCATGTAAACCAATTTGCAAGCAGTTCCACAACCACACAGCCCAGGCTCCCACCAAACAGTGGAGGGGCTCATATGTACAATCAAGTTGATCCAAATAAGTTCCAGTCTATATTGCTTGTAGTTTACCATTCACGCCCAACCACAGCCCCTTACATTCTACCACTCCCCTCTTCTGCAGATTGTTCCCTAGGCTTAGAAAAGGGGCACAGGTGGACGAGAAGCAGAACAGTCTACTTTGTCTGGAGATGTCGTTTTGGACTCTGATCAGTTCTGGCTGTTTCCTTTCATGGGCTGACAGTTTGTCCAGTAATAACCTTTCAATCCTACTAATGAAGCACAAGTGATTAGATATATAGGTATTTAAACATTGCTAATTATTATGGTAGGTTACTTTGGTATAGACACAGATGTTTGGATGGTGTGCTAATCCATGGATTATGTTTTTTTCTGTAAAAGATGACAAGGTCTTACTGTGGCTTATAACATCTCCTAACCACTAGAGGTAAGCTTGTGGCATCAGCCATGAGTTACTCCTCCAAGGAGAGAGCTAATAGCCAAATAGATTTGGGATATACAGACATATGACTGCCATTGCTGCACAGTATTTCCAAGCAGGTAAGGTGTAGCTGATATTGATGGTGGAGTCTTGCTTGACTCAAAGAGACCAACATTTGCTTTATTGGTTAAGTGGCCTTTGGTAACACTCTCTGGTATTCCAGAGACCAAATGTACACTTGCAAGTGTGGTCTCAATACAACCTTCCCATGCTTACATAAGATCTTTGACAGCAGGGTCTCACTGCCTCAAAGGTATCCCAGTTTACAGGCAAGTATCCCAGTTTAGAGGCAAGAAGCCTTTACCTTTTTTGGGGGGGGGGCTTGGATCCCCTGGCCAACATCTTCTTGGTAGAATAATCCATTGCTGATGTCAGAGCTCTCCTGTATTAATATATTTTGCTTATATGCACAGCTTAAAGAGACTTTAGTATTATATTTGGTTCTGATTAGAGAATAATACTTTTCACAATTCCTATGTCTATTTGTCAATTAAAGAAAGCAGTTTTACCAGTTTTATAAGAGATTACCTCTATAACAGTCAGCTCTAATTTACAGTTAGAGAATGACTTCATTACCACCATGTTTTTCTTTGTTCTATGAAAAAGAGGTAAGGAAGTCTCTCATATTAAAACTGTGCAGCACCTAGAAGGTAAGGTTCATTAGGACTCACTATAAACAGTTGTTACACATATGGTCCTCAGAGATGTTTGAAGCCTATAGCAGTCTGAGGCTTTTCTTCCTTTTAGTGTCAAGATGAGCCAACTTCTCTGCTGGTATTTCTTGGTACAACCTACATGATGGAAGGTTGTATCTTTTCTTTCTCAGCTGTTGAGTTGGTGACATTTTGACCTGTGGGAACATACAAATATTTTCCCATAGTTAGTTTTAAGATTAAATTGAAAGTTTTTGACAAAAAGGTTTAATATATAACTGTATCCCCCCCTTTTTTATTTTAGGTTTTTATTTTTTGACCTATGAGTCTCAAAAAGGCAATTATAGTACACATACCTATAGGCAAGAATCAAGGTGTAAATTTCATTTAATTTATCCAAGCTGTTTTGGGTGACTGTATGTTGTTAATTTGGGAAGCAAACTTAATTCCTTAAGTTAAATTATCCTACAGGTAAAAGAGAATGTTACAAGATGATAATGTATAACACAAAGATTATAGAGAACATTTGTATATGTTAATCCCAAAGTTATTGTTATATAGATTTTAAGTAAAATACCATGTAATTTTAAATTAAATATAGATTAATAGAATATAGACCCGTGTCCCTCTCCCGCCCCTCCCACCCCTCCCGATTTACCATTTCAGTCAGTTTTCTGGTGCAGTCTTTCTGTTGTTGTTCTTTTAATATACATCCCTCTCCACAAGAAATATTTACAACTGGATATCCACAGTTGAGGGATACTATTCATCGTTTGTTTTTCTATCAACAATTCTTAAAATACACATATATTTTAATTATTCTTAAGAGCATCTCCTTTACCAATCCATTAATTAGTACAGATTAGATATGGCAGCTGAACTGCCAATGAACCAATTTACCTGAATCTTTATGAAGTTCATTGCTTGCCCACTGTCTCCAATGATACTCTGCATTCTTGATCATCTGAAATAAATCTTATGTCATAGGACAGTCCTCAATATGTTGTCTTAGTAATGTTAATCACAACAAATGAAATCAGACACAGAACATAGTTTTAAGTTTTATCATTTTTTGGCTTTTTTATTTTCTTCTTTTTATGTACATGTATGTGCCTGTGTTTGTGTATGTGTTTGTACAGGTACACATGTATGTGTATGAATGAGTGTGTGCATATCTATAAGAATTCGTGTGAAGGCCAGAGTTGATATCAGGAATCTTTCTTGATTACTTTTCCATCTTATTATTTTTGAGGCAGGTTCTCTCAAATTCAGAGATCACCAATATGGCTTGTCTTCCTAGCTTGGGAGATGTGCTGTCTTCACCTTCTAAGGCTGGAGTTACAGGCAGGTCACCACATCCAGCTGGCATTTAAGTGGGTTCCAGAATATGACAGATGGTGTGAGAAGAAAATCCTTATTTACATCAAGTCCACTAAAAGCTTACTTATCTGCACAAGCAATTAAATATTATCTGTAGTATTTTGGTAAAATATTATCAATTTATTAAAATATAAGAGATGTTTTGTTTGGGCCCTGACTTGAGAAAAGCTACATATTGAGTGAATTCCACTTTGTAATCACTATACAGATTTTATTGTCATGATAATAATAAGCCTTTGATTTAATCAATATATTTCAATCCTCAGATCAATGGCATTTGTGTATTATACATGATGCTATTAAGGACTGAAGACAGCATGTTATTTTAGAATCTTATTTTTTGACAATCATGGTAGCTAATGTTCCTTGGGTTCTTAAAGTGTGCCTAGTTGTAGTAGTCAACCTACTTCCATTGCTTTATGTAAACTAATCTTCATAACACTAGGATAGACACTAAACTGTCATTATTTCTACTTTACAGATGAGAGAAGAGATGCTCAAGTATGTATATCACATATCCAGTGCTGCTTATTTAATAATGTCCAAGCCCAAAGTGTTCCCCTAACCAACATGCTATGATCCAAAGATGCCAATTTACATGTGATTGAATATGTACATAGATGCTTTTTATCTTTTAAAATATTCTATGCACAACATGATGTTAGGTTTTCCATCCTTTTTTCTTAGTGTTGATTACTGTTTATTTATGACAGCAATCTTACTTCTATGTTCTTCAATTGGAAAGTGCAGCTTTTACCCAGCATGAAAGTATTAATACAATCTTTTCCCAGAGAGATGGATTATCAGTGAAAATAAATGACAATATTCTCTGGCAATAAAAATAACAAGACAGACAGCACAAAAGTAATGACATCCTCTATCATAATCTTGGCGGAAAATAACTAAATCACCTTGAAGGAGATAAATTGTTACAAAACACCACTGTTGTCTAATGTAGATTGACAGGGACTGACAGGATCCTTCCAGAGGATGGCAGCCCACAGGCCCCTGTGTTTTCAGAGGACCAAAGGATGACGTGCCTGCCAGGCCCATCGAAGCAGAAAGCAGCCAGATTCTCTCTGGGTACATGTTTACTCTACAATATTATTTATGGGAAAAGATAGCTTATTTGGGAAATGACAACAGCTTTTTTCCGGTACATACTGTCATCTGGGAGAGTAGAACTGGGTTGGGTAAAGACTAAAAACCTGTTCTGGGGAACCAAGTCAGTCATACATCTTCAGCAAGCTACAGACACTGAACTATTGTGTAACACCACTGTTGGAAACCTAGATGGTACTGAGCACTCAATTTCCAGGTTACTGTTAATTTACTTTATATTAATGCAGAACTTTAAAATAAAGTTTATATAGATTCACCTTATCACCTGCCAAAGTGAGTTTTTCTTTTTCTTTTTCTTTTTTTCTTTGTTCTTTTTGAGACAGGATCTCCCTTTAGTCCCAGTTGGCCTGGAGGTCCCTATGTAGACCAGGTTGGCCTTGAACTCCCAGAGATCCACCTGCCTCTGCCTCCCAAGTTCTGGGATTAAAGGTGTGCAACACCATACCCAGCTAAAAGTGGGTTTTTCATAATGGTCTAGAAAACAAAATAGCTTTGGTGGACTAAAGGGAGACCCTGTCTCAAAAAGACCAAAAAGAAAAGAAAAAAAGAAATACTCTTTTGTGTGTGGGTATTCTAACTATAGTACAAGTTCCAGTAAACTAGGTCTTTTGAGAGCAAGGAACTGTGTCATTTTAATATCTCTCAATCATTTTTACAATACATTCCTAGTTTGTGGTCCGTCAAGATGGTCTAGGCTCAAGGTAGGAGCCTAGACCAGGAGGCAGTAGCAGGTGGATTTCAGATCACCTGGAATCTGGGATTAGAGGGAGACCCTATCTAAATAAAAGGTTCAGGCTCATCCTAGTTGTCCTGGAATCAAAGAGTTATCCTGTGGTCCATGGTCCAGCTCTGTCTCTTTAGCTTCCCGAGAAGCTCATTTTCATTTAGTGTATGGTATTTATAAAACAATATCTAGCCATTAAGTATATGGCACACTATTGATTGTGTTTGTAATTATTGTTTAGAAACTTTTGCACACTGTCTTTCACAGTACAGCAGTAGAAACAATGTCAATATTTATCAGAAAGCAAAGAAAAATTCTAACACATAAAACTTAGAGGATACATGGCACAGAATACCAGATAATTATTAAAAATAATGAGAGTACCGGGTGTGGTGGCACTCGGGAGGCAGAGGCAGGTGGATCTCTGTGAGTTCAAGGCCAGCCTGGTCTACAGAGTGAGCTCCAGGCCAGCTGGGACGTAAAGGGAGACCCTGTCTTGAAACCCTCCCCCCCAAATGAGAGTGTGTGGAAGAAATTTTAATATATAGTGGATTTAAATAACAGCAAATTGATGATTATTTGGAATAATTTATTATAAACAGTATATATGTAGTTAGTTATTGAAATAGAAAAATGTAAAACTCTGGAAGTTTACATATAGTTCTAGATACTTTTGGTGTTACTATTACAAAACACCTAACAAAAGCAATTTAAGAGAGAGGTTATTTTGGCTCCTGGCTGCAGGGGATCTAGTCTATTACAGGGCCAGAAGCCATGGAAGTCACATTGAATCCACTGTCATGAAGCACAGAGAGATGAATGTTGATGTACATGCTTTTTTCCTTTTAGTTCTGTAAGGTCCCAGTCACGGAAATGTTCTGCTTACAATCCAGGGTAGGTCTTTTCTCCTTTGTTAAATTTCTCTGGAAAGGCCTTTATAGACAAGCCCAGAGGTGTTTCTCCTAGGTGATTGCAAATCTATTCGAGTTAACAATGAAGATTAACAAGTACTTAATGCCAAACCAATTAGTACTCAACTTGTGGCAAGGATAAGAAATAAAGTGAAAGTTTTATTTCCTTGTAGATTCCTATGATGCTGTTTTGCATGATTCTTTTCAACCATTTAATCTGAAATCTGAATGTGAAATCAGTGCATGCATGGTAAAATGAGCAAATTAATTTGAATATCAATGGCTTCAATGAGAATAAAGTCATGTATGGGAAATAGGAAATGGGGACTCACTGTAGGTCGGTAATGTCCCTAGCATTGTAACTCCATAATCAATCGGTAATAATTGTCCCAAACAGTGCCAATTTTGTTCATTTTATTTAGTATCCTCATCAATTAAATGTTTTCATATGTGAATAATTTTTACTTTAATTGTGAAACAAACAACATATTCCCAATAAGGATGCGTAGATGCTTCTGGGGTGCATTTCCCACTCACCCTGAGCTCTGCCAAAGCTATAAGGCAGCTTTATGGCAGCTTAGACTGACTTTGCAGTGACATTGACCAGCCTATGCCATGCAGTAAGCTGCCACATTTGTCCAGGAGGGTTGAATGCTATGTATGATATGTTCATGGAATAGAACTTGTCTGAAAACTGCTAGAGAGCAGGCTTTTCCAGGCAGAGAAGCCACTGTCAATGTCCTAAAGGGGGCAGTGTGCCTCACTAAGATCAGGAAAGAGGCCTGTGTGAAGGGCAGAGACTGAGAGCAGTAAGAGTGAGAGATGAGATTTTAGAAGTAGAATGTGTGAAGGACAGGAGGTTCGTGCAAGGGCAAGGTAAGAAACACGGATTTCATTTTGGAAGATATGACAGATGAATGAATGATTGAGTGATTTGGTTTCTACTTTAAAATCTATTGGCTCCTTTATGTGGAGAAAACTCTATGGAGAAGCCAGTTGGAAGAAGGGATTTCAATAGGAGTCTATTGCAACAGCCTGGATGAGAGACTAAAGATGAAAGCGAAGTCATCAGAGTTGACAGGATTTACTTATGAGATATTATGCATGACAGACAGAGATGAGATGGATAGTTTTAAGGCCTTTTCCCGAATATTGAAAAGAAGGGAATTGACATTTCCCTACAGAGAAAAAGAGAGTGTGAAGACAAGGCTCTGGAGGATAATCATATGGTGGACTTCGGTTGTGTTAAATTTGAGTTGAATAAATTAGCCTGGAGTTTCAAGGAAAGGTTGGGACTAGAGAGAGACATTTAGGAGCTGTTTATGGGTAAACACTATTTAAAGTCCTGAGATGGAGTGTTTTCAACATGGGACATCATGGAGTAGAAGAAAACAGTTCCAGGATTGGCCCTGGGATGCTCTTCCACTAAATCCAGGGGATGATCTAGTAATGTATGTCCTTGGGAATCAGATGTGTATGTGTGTGTGCAATAAGCTAACAGCCAAATATGTTCTGACTTTGAGTTTCTTTTTTCTACCTTTTAGGTATATCAAAATATTCCTTCAAGATACACATTGTCATGTAGCAAATGAAATCATCTTGATTAATTGGATCAACTACTGATTGAAGTGTTAGTAATTTCACAGGAGCCCTTCAGTGCCTACCATGGAAACTTTGGAATTACAAGAACTACCCTGGCAAGACAGGAAAATAATGTTTTGAGGTTTTCAGTAGCATATTTTCTGTATATAACATATGGGTCAAACAATCTTTTAATACACGATGTTGAACTTCTAAAATAAATGTTCTTGCTCTCAAATAATCTCTTATTTTTTTTTTTTGTCTTTTCAAGACAGAGTCTCCCTGTAGCCCCAGCAGTCCTGAAACTCACTACATAGACCAGGCATGCATTGAACTCACTGAGATCTACCTGCCTCAGTCTCCTGAGTGTTGGGATTAAAGGCATACACTAGTACGCCCAGCAAAATATCTTTAAAAAAATCTTTTTAAGAAAGGGTCTCCCTTTAGTCCCAGCTGGCCTAGAGCTGTTCTTTAAATAGAGAATGCAGATGTGCATGCCACCGTGCACATAGGGCAGATAATGACCATTAGCAAAGGCATTCATTTAAGGATACATGAATTTTTTTCCTGTAAAAAAATTACAGATTAAATTTTAAGGGAACTAGGCTCATTAGCTCTCAAGAAGCATACAGATTTCCATTCTTAAATCACTCCACTGTAATAAGGATATTTATAGATCCTTAGAACTAAGGGGACTTGAGGGAAATTTTATCTCGACTTAAAAATGTATGTATACATATATGTATAGAAGTAGGTTTGTATACTTATGTTTGATTTGGTGGTATGATTTGCTTTCAGGGAACATGGTTACTACTGTATTTGGCAGGAACAGTAATTATTAAGCACCAATGGTATGTGAAACTTCTTTTACTCCTTATTTATGCTGTATATCTCTAAATATTTATAATCTATTTAGTCATTTAAGTTCTAAATGTCCATGGTATATTAACATTAACTTCATTGTCTTTTAGAATCCATATGTGTGTACTGTGTACAATGTGTGCATGTGTACGTGTGTGTGTGTGTGTGTGTGTGTGTGTGTGTGTGTGTGTATGTGTGTGCCATGGCAGGCTAGGTCAGAGGACAACTTTGGGACCAGTTCTTGCTTTCCACCTTGTTTGAGACAGAGTCAGTCTCTTGTTATGTGCTACTGTGTATGCCAGGCTAGCTGGCCCATTAGCTTCTACGGATTATCCTGTCTCTGCCTTCCATTTTGCTGATTCGTGTCAGTTGTCAGCTTAAAAGACTCTGGAATCAACTAGGAGACAGGAGACAGGTCTCTGGGTATGCTTGTGTGTGTGGAGGAGGAAGAGGGAGGTAATCTCGATTTTTTGAGGTGGGAAAACCCACCTACTGTAAGTGAGTCCATTCCCAGGCTGAGATCCTGAACTGCAGACATGATGAAGGGATGAACGCTGCATGCATTCATTGCTCTTTGCTTTCTTGTTGAGGACATGGCACGATTGGGCACTCCAGGCTCTTGCTGCCTTGACTTCTCTTGGAAAGTACACTCGAACTGTCAGTCAGAGTAAAACATTTCTCCTCTAAGTTACTTTTGTCAGAGTACTTAACACTGCAACAAGAAAAGAGATCAAGACACTGAACAAGCACTAGGATTTAACCTATAGGGTACTGTGCCAGTTTTGCAGGCATTCAGGGATTAAAGTCAGGTCCTCACACTTGTGTAGCAAGCAGGTCACCCATGACACAATCTTCCCAACCTCTGCTGTCTTTTTCTCTCTCAGAGGCAGGTGGATCTTTGTGAGTTCAAGGCCAGCCTGGTCTACAGAGTGAGTTCCAGGACAGCTGGGGCTACAGGGAGACCCTGTCTCGAAAAAAAAAAAAAAAAAAAAAAAAAATACTAAGAGACTTGATTACTGTGCATCTGTCCAGTTGTTTTAGTTTAAGTACACAGAGAGAATAGACTGTTATTCTGTAGTCACAAGCAATCCCAACATTTTCATTAAACTACAGCAATTTATTCCTCACATACGGCATATGCTTACTGAAGGTTTGCTGTAGCACTCCCCAGTGTTTTCTTATCTCCAGGAAACAGGTTGAAAGAGCTGCATCAATTCAAAATGTTGCTGTTCTTGATGCAGAGAAAGGCAGGGCAAAGCATGCACTAATAATGCTTATATAATCACTCTTGTTCATTGGTCAGACCAGGCCTTATGACTTCTTAAGCGCACTAGGAAGAGAATGGATCATCCTCACAAAAGGACAAATTAGAATATTTGACAAACACAAATGTAGTTTACTATAAGGCTTAACGAAATAAAATTGGGTAATACATTTTTCTCATCATCTACTGTGTCTCTCCACTTACAATGGCCACTGAGATAGTTCTCAGAAACCAAAGGTCCTATCCCAGCCACAGAATTCGTCATTGGATTCAGACCAATTGAGGGAAAGAGCAATTTTTAGTCTGAGCCATTGACATTCTCGTTAGTGGTTAGTTCTTATCATTCAATCCTCCATACAACAGTTTGTTAAGTTATTTTTCCAGCGAAAGACCTTGCTATTTAGCGCTATCTAACATTACTTATTCCAGATTTATACTATCATTAACCTCTGCCTCTAACTCCTCTTTGAATCTTTCTGATGGAAATTTTAGAGGAGCTATAATTTTCCTCATGGTTGTAATGCAGTAAAAAGAAAACAGTATTTTAAGTTGAAGGAGATGTGTTCATTTTGTCCTGGATCGTTGATGTCCTTATCTAGTCTTTTCACTGAGGCAGTAATTGACTTGTGGAGAACCCTAATTTTCTTATCTTTCTTATCAACTATAGCTGTTATATCTGCCTCACATGACTGCTGTGGGAGAGGGTTGGATTATATAACACATGTAAGGTGCTTCATAAACTCCACAGGAGGAAATATGCAGTTTGATGTTGTCACTCCAGAATATGTTAGGTACACACAGTTTCTGCATGGTATTGATTCCAGAATAGGGAAAACAACAAGAGATGTTATGAGGCCTCAATATAATGCTTTTCTGCGCATTTTCTTCTGAGTGAACTATTCAATTTTAGAAAGAGACAAGATGATGAAATAAATGGCCAGAGCCTGCTGGTATGTTCATCTGGCATCACCTCACCATGTACACCAAAGATCCAACTCAGTATAAGGAATTTCCTTTGCAGGAATTCAAGTTCCTTTTATCTTCCACTGGGAAAAAGGTCTTTGGTGGAAGGGGCTTCTGTGTGTATGCTACCTAGTCTTTCATTAGCAATCACTTGGCCAGCTACTTAAGTGGCTGTTCAATAGAGATAAAGGCTTATTTGACATGTCAGGTTTTAATTTTCTTACAAGATCTGTCATATATGCATATAAGTCCTGATATGTATAAGATACAAGCTCCTAGAGATGTCATGAGAATTTGATAACTTGCATATACATCTTGAAAATTTCTACCATATGGAATAATAATTCCAACAAATATATGTCAGAAATAGTGTAATCAAATGTTGAATGTATTACTTTTACAAAGACTATTACCATTCCAATTGAGACTGCCAATGCTTTATCCATAGGAAATCTGTGGTCTGGGAAGATATGTCTCCAATTTTTTTTAGCTTACCCAGTGATGAAAACATCTGGTCAATTTCATTTATTGCAACTGTTTCTCTGTAGCTTGAAGGTATCTGTGGTCATATTCTTGGCTGGTTTGTTCTTGCTAGTAGCTCAGACTTTAAAACAAAGAATAAAATAGGAAAGCAGATTTTTTTAAAATTCTAGTGAAATGCTAGTCACACTTCTAACTTAGAGATCATAAAGTATTATATAACATGTAGTCGGTGAGATTTCCTTCTATTTTTCTTGAGAAAATGAGTTAAAGATCTGTAAAAATGATGTTCACAATGAAGTATCTTAAAGAAAAAGAAGAGGCACTAACAACAACAACAATAACAAAGTGTCAGTCAGTTGAAAGACCTCAAGGATCATGGTTTCTTTCTGTTGTGTATCTCAGCAGTTTGAATTAGTAAGATCTAGTCTGTTCTTTTCCAATATAGTCACAGTGAAGGGTGTTATAGTACAGAAGGGAAGAATTTGGGCTATATTTAGGCCTAGCTATACTGTTTGGCACGGGGAGATCTTGCAAGCGTCTCTCTATATAAAACAAAGATAACAATTACTGTAAGTAAATCTTATAGGTGACTTTGAGGTTTACACAGGATTGTTGTTTGATGGGTTTTAAAAAGATATTTACACATAAAATGCAAGATAAAATTATCAACAATATCTCTGCTTCAATCTATAATGTAAGCAATCATAGGTGACTGGAGAGTTCCCTTCCTAAATCTATTCTGATTAACAGTTTCATCAGTGAAAATAAAAGACACAGTTATTACATTTGGTGTCTCTTTTTCCCATCGTGAGGCAGGATCTCATATAGCCCATGCTGGCTTCAAATTAGCTATGTAGCCCAGGATGACCTTCAACTTTTGCTCCTCTCACCTCTACTTTCCAAATCCTAGAGTGCATGACCATACCTGGTTTTATGTGGTGCTGGGGATTGAACCCAGGACCTAGGCAAGTACTGTTCCAATGGAATTACATTCCTAGCCCTTAGTATATATTTTTAAGTTGCACTATAAATCAAGCCCAGGGTCTCACACACGCTAGACAAATGCTTTACCACTGAACTGCACCTTTAGCTTTTAAAAACACTTGGGTTGGTTCCAGTTCTTCACTATTATGAAGAGAGCTACAATAAACCTGTGCATGAAAAAAAAAAAACAAAACAAAAAAAAAAAAAAACACTGGATCTTTGGCAGGGCATGGTGGTACATACCTTTAATCCCAATGCTCAGGAGGCAGAAGGAGGAGGATCTCTGTGAGTTCAAGGCCAGCCTGGTCTACATAGCAAGCTCTAGGCCAGCTGGGACTAAAGGGAGAGCCTGTCTGAAAAAGACCAAAAAAAAAAAAAAAACCACCCCCAAACAAAACAAAAACAAAAACAAAAAAACCTGGATCTTTAAAGCTTGGCAAAGGAAGACTCAAACTTCTAAATACTATTTTGCAATGCTGTCTAATTTCTAGGCAAAATACCAGACCTAGACAGCAAGATGAAATTTAACAGGAATAAAGCTCTACAACCTAGACTTGGAAATGTAAATATATGAGCACATAAAGGAAGGAAAAACAATCAGCAAGCAATTCATGTGAAACAAATCTGGAGTGTTTAGCCGACCACATGGTTAATAAAAAAACCTAAACAACACGAACACCTTTAGTCTGAGATGAGTGTAAAGGGTATGTGCAAAAGTTACTTTGCTCAATTTGGTATCCGTTCCCCCTCTTAAGTCAAAACAGACATTTACAATACACAGCACAATCAGTAGATCCTGGGGTGCCAAGGAATACAATATACTGAAAATGTTGAAAGAACAGAAATAAGTTAATCTCCAGAATCAGGATAGTGGAAAACCTTAATAGCTGTCTTCAAATATCTCAAGGGCTGTCAAGGGATGTTATGGGGATTAATTTCACTGTATGTCACTCTAGAAAGTAAAGCAGGATCCAGTGGATGAGAGCAAAGAGAGGGCACATTTTTGGTTTAAAGACACAACCTTGCAATAGCACCTCAATCAGTCCAAGAAGGACTGCTTGGTAAGATCTCTACCGGAAAAAAAAAAAGGGGGGGGGGAGCTGGAGAGATGGCCTAGTGGTTAAGAGCGCTGATCGCTCTTACAGAGGACCCGGGTTCGATCCCCAGTACCCACATGGCGGCCAAGAACCGTCTGAAACTCCAATTCCAGGAGAACTCCAGTTCCAGGGGAATCTGAAACCCTCTTCTGACCTCCGCGGCATTGCGCGACACGGGTGCAGAGACCTGCATGCAGACAGTACATTGATACACATACAGAAATAAATAAAAATTAAAAAAAAAATAAAAAAAGATCTCTACCGGAGGCTTAAGCAAAGGCTGACTGCAGTCAGTAAGGAGAGCCACTCTACACACTTCTGCTTTGGCTGGCCTCTAAGATTCTTACCAGCTTTCAAGGTTTATGAGTTTATTAGAAAATTGTCTATTTCAAGGATCTTATGTCCTAATGTTTATTTTTATTTCTCTTAGCACATAGATATCAATAGACAATTTGCAGTAGAAGTGTATTATTTTTCTGCCCACAGGACATTTTGAAGAAGCGAGTCTACCCTTAAAAATTGCTGATTTGCCATCTTAGAGGTTTCTTTACTCCACAGAAGTAATTCATTGCACAAAATTATGATATATAATATTTCTGGCTTATTAAGCATGAAAAAGCTGTATTTCTGCATGATTATGGGTGAGCTTTCTACCTTATAAAAGCTTAACATTCATGGTTAAGGTTACTATGGTAACTATAACTCAATTCTTTGTGACTCTAACTTACTTTTTATTTCTATATGTTAACTGAGATTTTTTTATGAGTATATGATAGCTAACTATTCAAATTCACAATCATAGTCTTTTCTGTAATGATAATAAATTAAATTGGTTAAAAAACTTTTCCCTTAATTGTTATAAAAACAATGATTTAAAGTAGATAGTTGGTATAGGCAAAAATAAGAAACTTAGCATATTGTATGATAAGAAAGGGCAGAGTCACCAGTAGATTGCCACATGGATTGTAGTGAAAAACTGAAAGATTACTGATCAACAAAATTATCTTGTAGGTTAAATATATCTACCGTGGTATTCTTCAGATTAGAAATGGAAAAGTAAGTCAAATATATTTAAATAATTCATATTTCTATATCCATAGTAAAGTGTCACTGTATTTATTCATAATGGTACTTTTTTCTACCAATTTCAAAGAAATTTTCAGATTCCTTCACAAAACAGTGTTGTTGGCAGTTACTATTAGTTCATTTCAATTCTTTTCAGTTCTAATTTCTTCTAGGAAACCTTTAATTGTTAATGTGGGAAAAAAGCAATAGTTTGCCCACATTTTGCACTGACTAGCTTCCATTGTTGTTAAAGAAACATCCAAGAAGCTGTTTAGATTATTTACTAGGCTATTTACTAAAAATACAGTGATTCTGTCATCACTAGTACTATATTTTATTACAATTGTATTTTATTGAAAGATTAGGGGTCATAAAACTCAAAAGGATCTCGTTTTGGTACTTTGCCCAAGAATTTTACTTCTCTGAATCCTCCTTACTCTACTTGTAAAAGTACATACTATTCTCTATAAATATCTGTGAAAGGAAAGCTCTTAGGACATTTAATGATGCATGCCCTAGGCAGGGCTACATGGCAAGAGAAGACAGGAATGCTCAGCAATCTGCATCAATGCTGATGATTAATGGAGTCTGTACTATTGCACCCAGGTAACCTTTATACCTAAATGCCCTTTGTAGCTTAATTGTACAACCAAAGGGAGTGGAGAAGTTAGATCACATTCAGCTAGTAATCACGTTTGGATTATTGTAAGTTATTTCATTTCCCCAGCTAGATGGAGATTTCCCTGTGGGCAGAGATAACATTTAGTTTGACTTCGTGTCTGCAAAAAGAGTTATGCACTTATGAGACTAAAAAATTTAAAGATCACTCTAGCCCAACATGCCTTAAAAACTATGGATATGAATAGATATTTCTATTGGTTAGGAACTGTCATAGCCCAGGCTTAAAGTGTAGCTTGATGACTATAACTCAGGTGCATACTAATAAAATGCCACTGTAGAACTGGATAACTGGAGGGAAAAGTGACTAAAAGCCAGGTCTACAGATTAATAAAAGAGTGCTATTTGTTGTTTATTGTCCTCAGATTTTTCACAATTATTAACTAAGGTGAAAATGATATGCTACCACCTAGATATTTTTCTAATATAATTGATATGTGTCTTACATATCACATATGTTAATAAGCACCCCTTTTGTAATAACTACCATGTTTCATGTAAATATACCTGCTTTTTTTTTTTTTTTTGAGATAAGTTCTATCTATAGCCCCAGCTGGCCTGGAACTCACTATGTACACCAGGTTGGCCTTGAACTTAGAGAGATCTGCCTGCCTCTGCCTCCCGAGTGCTGAGATTAAAGGCATGTACACACTTGGCTATACCTGTTTTTATATTTTGATTACTAATAAATTACTAATAGTCACAACAATAATAGTAATGGTAAGTATAATAATGAAAATATATAGGAATGTATATATTGTCAGATTGGAAAATATATAATAGTGACAATAGTAATAATCGATAACATCAATTAGGGGAAATTTGAGTGGCATATATTGATGATTTAAAAAGGCTAATGCTGCCGGGCATGGTGGCACACGCCTTTAATACTAGCACTTGGGAGGCAGAGGCAGGCAGATCTTTGTGAGTTCAAGGCCAGCCTGGTCTACGAGTGAGTTCAGGAACAGCTGGGACACAGGGAAGGACCCTTTTTGTCTCGAAAAGACCAAAAAAAAAAAAAAAAAAAAGATAAATGTCATGCTTGGGCCTGGAGAGATAGCTCAGTGGTTAAGAGCACCGACTGCTCTTGCAGAGGACCTGGGTTCGATTCGATTCCCAGCACCCACATGGCAGCTAACAACTGTCTTTGACTCAAGTTCCAGGGGAATCCAACCCCCTCTTCTGACCTCTGTAGCATTGCACTACACGGATGCACCAACCTACATGCAGACACTACACTCATACACATAAAAAATAATAAATAAATAAATTAATTAAAAAAAGAAAAGATGTGTCTTCACGTCAAAAAAAAAAAAAGAAATGCTAATGCTTATGAAAGGGTAATGAGAGGAGCATAGTTGTGATGAGAAAGAAAGTGATATTTTCTTGAAAAGTTTACTCACTGATGGGGCTGGAGAGATGGCCTAGTGGTTAAGAGCGCCAACCGCTCTTGCAGAGGACCCGAGTTCGATCCCAGCACCCACATGGTGGCTGAGAACCCTCTTTAACTCCAGTTCCAGGGGAATCCGACACCCTCTTCTGACCTCTGCAGCATTGCATGACATGGGTGCACAAACCTACATGCAGACAGTACATTCATACACATACAAAATAAATAAAATTAAAAAAAAGAAAAGTTTACTCATCGCAAATGTTAGAAGGAATTCCTAATTTCTGAAGACTATGTTTCAGGAAACAAAAATGTATGTAAGACATAACAGGGGCTATTGAACACAGCAAGAAGCAGGCAGTGCTCTCTTGCATCATCACAGGTGATGTTACTCCAGTGTTTGATCCATTTTATGCTAGGGAGTAGTACTGTAGGGTTTTCCCCATGGGGCACAGAACTGTTAATGTTTGTCCATAATGAATTAAAATAATATTTCTTTTTGCTATTTTACCATCACAATGCTTACCCAGATCTTCTAGAAGGTAAAACTATAAAACTGTGATCAACTCATGTCACTATTTTTGGTCCTATACTCACTGGCCAGATCTCATAAAATAATCAAAGAAGACCTATCCAGAAAATTGGCTTCAGCGATACACACTGTTAAAGACAAGTAAATATTGACTTTCAGTTGTTTGCCCTTCAAGAATTTTTTCACATGCAAATATTCTTTCAGCAGTGAGAATAACTGTGTACATTTTGAGTCCTGGAAAGTTGTTGACTACTAAATTCTTATCTTGGATAGAAAACATTTTTCTTTAATATTAGAAGATTTTACATATTCATGAAGTATGAATATTAAGTGAGAACTCAAATGATTTAGTTCAAAGCTCTCATTTTATATACAGGTGAAAGTCTAAGAATAGTGAAGAGATTTGCTCAAGGACAAGGCAAAAAGTCATGCTAAAGCAGACTTTAAGCTAGGATTCTTTTTGCCATATCCAGTAGTAGTCCCCTATTATCTAGAGGGGTATGTGCCAGGACCTCCAGTGGATGCTAGAAACCATGGAAGGGTCTGAACCTTACATACACACACTGTTTTTCCCTATATATGCACACCTATGGTAAATTTTAACTTATAAGGTAGAGATTAATAGCAGCTAAAAATAAAATTGGAAAGTCTAACCACATACTATTTTACAGCATTATATACCCTCTAATAAAAGTTATGCCAATATTGTTTCTCTATTGAGCTATGAGAAATATTAACAATTTTGGACCTTAGTTGATTGTGGGTAACTAAAACCATAAAAAGCAAAGCAATGGATAAGGGGAACTACTAAAACATGATTCTGTAACTGACATTGCATCTTACTCTAAATTTTTGAAATAGAAAATTATGCTTCTTTTTTTTTTTTTTTTTTTTTTGTCTTTTCGAGACAGTGTCTCCCTGTAGGTCCCAGTTGTCGGAACTCGCTCTGTAGACCAGGCTGGCCTTGAATCACCAAGATCCGCCTGCCTCTGCTCCCAAGTGCTAGGATTAAAGGCGTGTGCCACCCCCGCCCGGTCTGAGAAAATTATGCTTCTTTAAGAATTGTGGTCATGGGGCTGGGCGTGGTGGCGCACGCCTTTAATCCTAGCACTTGGGAGGCAGAGGCAGGTGGATCTTTGTGGTTTAAGCCAGCCTGGTCCTACAGAGCAGTTTCCAGGACAGCCGGGGCTACAGGGAGACCCTGTCTCAAAAAGACTAAAAAAAAGTGAAGAATTGTGGTCATGGGGCTGGAGAGATGGCTCAGTGGTTTGTTTAAGAATACTTGTTTTTCAGAAAAACCCAGATTTGATTCCCAGTAGTCACCTGGTGGCTAATAACCTCCATAATCCCAGTTCCAGGGGATCTGACACCTCTTCTGGCCTCTGTGGGTGTTCATGAATGTGATTGCTTATATACATGCAAGCACAAAAAATAACAATAATAATAAAAAAAATTTAATAGGAATTGTGGTCATTTATTTCTATGTATTTTTGAATACCCACAGTCTGATAAAAACTTGAGAGTTTGTCAAATTTCTAAAGATATTTGGTGCCATTGGCACATGTAAGTGTCTACTTACTGTCTATTTCTTCTGTGCGTGTAAAATAAACTTATTTATTTTAGTATTTAACATTTGACTTTAAAATACTTAATATTCATGATTTATTCTTTTTTTCCTTAAGATTACACATACTTATTATAAGTTAATAAATATTTTGAAAATTCAAGTTCAAAAATCTTTAAGGATACCAATAATTAAAGTAAATGACCGCCGGGCGCAGTGGCACACGCCTTATCCTACGCACTCTCGGGAGGCAGAGGCAGGTGGATCTTGTGAGTTCAAGGCCAGTCTGGTCTACAGAACGAGTTCTAGGACAGCTTGGGGTTACAGGATACAGGGAGACCTGTCTCAAAAAAAAAAAAAAAAAATAATAATAAAAGTATAATTGACTATTCATGACAGTAAAAATCTCCTTTCCACTAAAATACAGGTGATACTTAGGAAAGTTTGTTTTCCTTATTGTTTCGTTTTTCATGTGCACTATTTCTTGTAGTATTTATCTTATTTGACACAACATGATTTCAATTAGCTTTTTAATGTCAAAATAAATGTTTAGAGATTTGGAGGCAAGTAGTTACCAGTCTGTCCAGCACCTCCTGTCCAAATCCTGCTTGCTATTTAAATGGCAGTCTCTGAAAAGAATCACTGAATCAAATCATAAGCTTGGGGGAGGAGGACGAACGGGAACAGGCATAAGAACAGTCATAATGACTAATTTGTTATACTAACCTAAAAAAATTTAATAAAAGACAAGAAAATAAGAACAAACCACAAAAATCATGAGCACAAATACTCTTGAATATCACCATGTAATATAAGTAAATACAACCAGAATATAACAAACAATGTTATTAATGTAAGCTCTGCATCTTTATAACTCACCTCTCTGCCTCATTAAAAGCACTTCCTAAACTGGAGATTCCCAACCAGCTGTTCTGGAAGTGTACCTGGCAAAACTGTAAGCCATCTTGAAGTGTTTCCCCTTCTGTTTTATTCAGTGTTTCTAAATTTTTGGAACATGACAAATATAAATCTTAGTCTCTAGTACACATGTATCTAACCTTTCTTTAGCAAGTCTTTTTCTGATTTCTTAAATCTGTTAAGTCCAGACTGCAGTTGTGAGACAACCTTAGGGTATTTCTGAAGAACATGACAATGTCAGAAAAAAAAATCCTGACTTTTGGGGCAGATGTGAGCAAAGGGAAGGAGAGGAACGAGGGAGGAAGGCGGGAGCAGAGCAGGAATGAACATGTGGAGCCTTTGAGACACACTAGTGGTGTTCATCTGGTCAAATTTTTATGTTGCTCTTTTTTTTTTTTTTTTTTTTTTTTACTGTAAGACTTATTTGACTTTCCAATTAGAAGTAAGAGCTGAACATGAGCAGGAAGAAGTGATTTCTCCTCCTTTCCCAGCCTTCCTGTTCCCAGGCTCAGATCATCCACTCTTTTCCAACCGGGAAGTGTTTGCAGTGGTGTTTCATGCTTCATGTTTTCTAATTGCTTTCCATCTGTTTCCATTAAGTCTCTGAGCCATTTGTCTCATTTAAATATCTTGTTTCTTTTTCCTAAACACTTCAAACCAAATTCTAACCACAAATATATGCCTACCATTTCCAAAGATTTCTGTATCAGAAGAGAGTTTCATTGGTACCTTTTTTTTGTTGTCGTTTTATGAGTCTTTTTGAGACAGGGTTTTTCTGTATCCCCAGCTGTCCTGGAACTCACCATGTAGAGCAGGTGGGCCTTGAACTCACAGAGATCCACCTGCCTCTGCCTCCTGAGTTCTGGGATTACAGGTATGCACCACCACGCCCATCCTTCTTCGGTACTTTTTAGATTGTTACTCAGCACCTCTCCTACTGTGATACAGTTATGACTTCAGTGAGATGATAGCAAAAAATTTGAATGGGAGTTGCTGAGCTCATCTTCTTACAGTATATTCCACAAGTTAAGGGCAGCAGTATTTCACTATGGTGTAATGCCAGGATAACTCTTACCTCATTTCTTTTGAGATACTTTTTGAGTTTAGATATGTAATGAAACAAAAACCAGCTACCAGTTGGAGGTAGCACAGTGGCCCTGCAGTGTCTTCAAGTCATCCCAAACACCTGTAGTCTTCAAATTCATGTTGTTACATATCAAATAAAGGACTCACTAAAATGTCATGAGTAAACAGACTCTATTCCTACATTTACTGTGATGAAAATGATCATTTGTTTTCCATGATGTAACTTAGTGGGTGCCGAACATTTCTTCCAGATTACAGTGATCTCTCTCTGCTTATTCAAACTATTGTGTTATGTTGGCTGCTGTTTCTTAGCATGAGATCAAACATAAGAGCCTAAAGTGTCTCCTGAATGTTTACTTCTGTCCTTGGTAGCTGGCATCTGTCTCCAGTGATCCTCGATCTCTTTAAGCTACAGGAAAATCCAATACCGTCTTCATCATATTTTCCCTAGATCCTGGAAACTCATTTTTAAAGCCCTTTTCTTTATTTCATCACTTGGGGGGTCATTTCCTTCCCATTCTTCCTCACATGGCTTCTACTGTCTCTTGAATGTAAGCCCTCATATACATATATCCCTCCATTTGCTCCTTTGTAATGTATTATCTGTGGGTCATTCTCCAAATAGACTTACAATTAAAATCCAGCTCAAATTTAATGCCAACTATTGACTTACCTTTCTCCTGTAAGTTACTTTACTCTTTGAATGTCTTTTTACTCTTGTTCATAGAAGCAGGAGTACGTTTCTACTTAGGTTTGTTTGGTTTCTCCATTCCTAGACTCCTATTATATTGCACTTGTTCTCTAGTTCCCTGTTTAACTAAGTACGTTATCTGCTGGGCAAAGGAAATTCTCATTCTACCAATTTCACTCTCTTGTACACATTCCCATATACAGGAGTGTATGCTAATGTTTTGGAATTTATCTACAGAAACTTCTTTTATAAGAAGAGTTCTGCTTGACATGGCTTAATTTTTATATACCCTAAAACTTAATTATGATGATGTCTTCAGGATCCACTTATGCAATTGCTTTATAAATGAGAATGTTATATAGATGGGGATTTTCAGCATTTCTTTAAGTAAATTTCCTGGGATAGGGTCCAAAATGATTCTTCCCTATAATAAGATTTATCCTAAAATCAATACTATTATAGCAACACCACAGGACCCACCAAGCCCCTGGTCTCCTTTTCCAGTATTTGAACTTGCTATACAGATTATTACTCTAGTTCCATTTATTTGAAGACTGTGAAAAAAGGAGCCTCACCAGAGTTTGGGTATATTATGTAGTCAATTTCAATACCTCAGGAGGTATACTTGTACCTGGTTTCCTTCTATACTTCTTTTTTTTTTTTTAATTAGTTTTTATTGATGCTTTGTGCATTTCATACATTTTTTCCAATTCAGTTCAGGCTTATTTCCCTTTCCCTCCCCCCCCACCCCATCCCAGATCATGCATTCTGCCATAACTGTCCTGCATCTTTCTCTCATTTTTTTTTTTTTCATTTTTAGCTATAAGTGATAATCCATGAGTACAAGCATCCTTCATGCAAAACCTATCTGCAGGCTGTTGTGCCCAAACACCTACAGCCCCACCATCCAGTGGGGGGTGACAGGTTGTTTGTTCAATCAAGTTGATCAAATGAGTGTCCAGACTACATTGCTGTAGTTTCACCATTCACCCCAATCGCAGCCCTTACATTCTACCACGCCCCCTCTTCCGCAGGTTGTTCCCTAGGCTTAGAAAAGGGGCACAGGTGGATGAGAGGTAAAACAGTCCACTCTCTCTGGAGCTGTTGACTTGGACTCTGGTCAATTCTGGCTGTTTCCTTTCATGGGCTGACAGTTTGTCCAGGAATAACCTTTCGATCCTACCGAGCGCGGTCCCTCTGCCTTCACTCCATCAGTATCCTCTTTCTCTTGTGTTTATTTCTCTCTTGGTATTCATCTGGCTTCCTGTTTGGGAACTGCCTCTCCTAACATCTGGTTTTATTCACTGTTTCAGGTATTTTTTTTTTTTTTTTTGGTCTTTTCGAGACAGGGTCTCCTTGTAGCCCCAGCTGTCCTGGAACTCACTCTGTAGACCAGGCTGGCCTTGAACTCACAAAGATCCACCTGCCTCTGCCTCCTGAGTGCTAGGATTAAAGGCATGCACCACCACTCCCGGCTGTTTCAGGTATTTTTAAATTTGGGAGCATTTGTTTCAATGCACTTTGTATCTTTATCTCTAGTTAATACTGATAGTATATCTTTGTACATATGCTAATTTATTTTCTCAGTCCCAATTTATGCCTTTGTCATCTTATGCCTTTGTCATCTTCTGCAAAGGCTGGACACAAACGCCTACATGAGTACTTGCACTGGGAACTTACATCTGTGTTCTGAATGGGTAGGAAATCATTGTTCCTTTGTCTTGCTTTACTTACCTCTGCTCAATCTCCCTTTTCTTCCATTTTCTGTCTTCAATTTGCTTCTATTTTTTTTTTTCTAGTCAAACACCAAGTGTGATTTTCCCACTTTTCCTTCTTGAATTTTGAGACAAATCCACATATATGTCTCAGTGATTTTTCTTGGATACGATTCTCATCTGATTTAATTTGTTTGACATGAATTAATCTTGGGATTTACCTATATCTTTCTCTGTAATTCTTCTTGGTTAGTGCTCACATCTTGTTTTACCTGGCAGTAAGTTACTGAAAGAGAATTCTTGGGTATTTGTGTAATACCTGAAGCCCTCCCTTCCAGAGTGTGTTCACAGTATTAGGTAAGATTATGTAACCTGAATCAAGATGTCCTCTTCACTTGTCATCAGCTCTAGCTTTTGATTATATAAGAAGGGAGTTGGAGGGTGCATGGGCAAAGTGCTTACCACTGGGAGTCTGCATATAGATATTTTAATATGTGCTTACCCATTTCTGGTTTTTAGAAAATTTGGCTTTTTGTCTTGAAAGTCCAGTTAAAAATGTGAGGGCTGGAGAGATGGCTCAGTGGGTAAAAGTACTTTCTGCCAAACCTGAAAATCTGAGTACAGTCCCTGGAAGTCACATGGAAGAATGAAAGTACTAATTCCTACAAATTGTCCTCTGGCTCCATATGCGCACTGTGACATGTCTACGCACACATGGACATGCACGCACACACACAGGCACACATGCACACACACACATACCACACAGATGAATGTTTAAAAAGTAAATTTGAAAGAAATGCGAACCCTTTCCATTTGATTTGGAAAAAAATAAATTTATCCTTTTCGGTGGTATTACCACATTTCATTTGTATTCATTGGTTTTTATTCTTGGTAGAGAGTTTGGTAAGAAACACCCCATACCAACACACTTCTGTAAATGAAATTTTTATACCACTCAAACTTTCATTTTCTTTTATTTACAAAATTTTACTCTTTTATTTCCTCTGTGGATTAAAGGTTGTGCTTTTCTTTATATTCTTTGTAAGCTTTGCAATCATTGTCTCTACTATGTACTAAAGGAATAGTGAAGAAATCATGCAAAATTATTTTGAAAATCATATGGCTCAGTATTTGACTACATCATCATTTTTTGTCCATTTCACTTCAAAACTGTGCATTAACATGGAGCCCCTTACTATTATCTACTTTACCAGTGTCATGGTCTGTTTAGCTGTCAACTTGAATAGATTGAGAAGGAACCTGACTGGATGTGTCTGTGGTGTTTGCAGAGAGGATTGTCATGTGGATCAACAAACAGATGGAGGAAGACCTGCTTGTAATGTAGGAACTGCCATCCAGTAAGGCTAGGGCTCTGGATGAAAGAAGCTGAGGAAGAAAGGGGAAGCCTGCCTCTCCTGCACAGGTGCTCATGGTGGCTAGTCCTGTCATTTGTGAATAACAGATTCCACATTCTGAGCCTCTGCGCTTCAGCCTTTGTGGACTGGCAGCAGCTGTCCAAGGAATTGCTAGGCCTTCAGACTTGGGTTGAGGCTCCATCACTGGTTCTTGTTTTGAGCCTTCCAGCTTCATGGTCTGAGCAGAAACTTCTTTACTGTGCTCTGCAGCCTCTGATCATATGATCCTATCTAATAAAATCCTTCATATGTACCCTCTGTTATTTGTTCTGTTCCACTGAAGAGCTTGGATTCATATAGCCAGGCCCCAAGTCTTGTGATTTCTTGCTTGTTAAGGAGGCAGGACCTGTTCTGAATAGTTTTGACTTGTGTAGAATTCTTTTTTCTGACCTTTGATGCTGTGGTATCAGTCAGTCAATTTAGACTTGTTGTAAGGTCTATGACACATCATCATGATGTGTCAGTCATGTGTGTATTACATCAGACAGGTTCTATTTTATGATGATGCATATGTTACAAATCTGCACAATCCAAATAGCCACACCCCCTGAGCAAACAGCACTATGTAGCATAAGCCAGTCATATCTTGGGTGAAATTTGTGTGCATTTTCTGCAGTTGTACTGAGACATACACATTCTAACTTACTTTACATTTTATCCTATTTTTCTATATTACTTTTTCTGTTTACCTCAATGCATTTGACCAAATTTTTATTATATGGCATACTTATTTATAAGATATTTTATTCTGTCTAGGAGGGAGAAGAACATTAATAAAATAAATAAGCCCCCAAAATTTGCCTGTTACTTGTACATATAGGAAATTCTAAACCTTTGGTATAGTAGAAATGATGCCTGTATTCTGAAGAATTACCATAATTCTAGTTGTGCTTTAAAATCTTATTAATTTTGGGGCTGGAGAGATGGCCCAGCGGTTAAGAGCACTGACCGCTCTTACAGAGGACCCAGGTTCGATCCCCAGCACCCACATGGCGGCTGAGAACCAGTAACTCCAATTCCAGGAGAACTCCAGTTCCAGGGGAATCTGAGACCCTCTTCTGACCTCCATGGCATTGCACGACACGGGTGCACAAACTTGCATGCAGACAGTACATTCATACACATACAGAAATAAATAAAATAAAAAAATGAAAAAAAATCTTATTAATTTTAAAAGCAATGTTCTTAAGTTTAGAATTAGCATGTTTGAAACAGAAATATGCAAAGTTATACATATTAATATGTAAAAGAATATAGGCCCCTTTACTTTTATGTTAAAATACTCTCATTAATTATGAATTGATAATCTTATTGGTAGTACTGAAATTGTTCTAATAAAATTGGACTGGGACTATATATCAGTGGTAGAGCACTTGCTTAGTATGTACAAGCCCATGATTTTGATCCTGAACACTAAAATCAAAAGTAAACAAAAACTCCACCAAAATATATATTATTTTGGTCTTTCAATACTTAGATCATAGAAAATTTCAAGCTATTATTATCCAATTATTCCTATAAATCAATCACTTAAGCATATTCAAAATTTATGGTTTAGGAACATTGTATAATTTTGTATTGTGAAGTTTAAAAAATTTATAAAGCCCATTCATCTTCACCCTGCTCAATATCATGCACATATTCTCTAATTAATATTGCATGCTACAGATATTTTGAAATTCATCCAGATATCTTTGTGGCCTTCTGCTGTGCTCCAGGGTGTGGAATATTTTCAGCCATATGTACGCTATTAAGATTTTTCTGCTCCTAAATCTATAGCTTAAAGTGTTAGTAACACCACAGCTGAAGCTGCCTTTAATAGAAAAATCTAAACAGAGAAGTAATATGTATCTACTACCTTCTGAAAGAAAACTGTAAATGGCATACAATATTTGTGTTCAGATGGTTTTACATGCCAAGGGAATGGGCCATTTCCACTGAGCTGCCTAACAGCTGCACCAGTGAAATAACTGTTCAAACCATTTGCTATTTGGAAACAATTACCCTTCAATTAACTATTCATCATCTAGTAGTTTTGAAAATGAGAAACTTGCTTTATTTATATAGACTACAATTTATGTATGTGTGCTTTTGTGAGTGCAGGCCTATGTGTGCTGTGGGTGTGTGCATCCTGTGGACATGTGTGCATGTTTGACACCGCCAGTGTGTGGAGGTCAGAGGACAACCTTAGGTCTTTTCCTTCTAGCTTGTTTGACATGGTGTCTCTTGTTTTGCTGTTGCATACTGCATAGCTGACCCATGAAGATCCAGGATTCTCCTGTCTCTGCATTACATCTCACTAGAGAAGGACAGGGAGTATAGAAACGTTCGACCTTGCTTGGCTTTACCTATGTCCTTGGTATTCAAACTCAGGTCTTCAAGCTGTTTACACACTGCCCCATCTTCTCAGCCCTACACTACAATTTTTAAAAGTTTCTTAGATCCAAGCCAACTTACAATAAAGAGCTGTCTTTTAAATATATCAAGGACAAAACATTGAGCCCTTTGCAGCTGGAAGTGTTTTCTGATGTTACTTTATTAAGTTCTCCCAATGTTATTACTTCAGTTTCAAATATGAAGAAATTGGCAAAGAACTCATCCAAAGTCATATTACCTGTTAACAGGGTAGCAGATGCGTGAACAGAGGCCTCGGACATCAGCATTCTGCTCTGAATCTTCATCACATATTCACTGCAGGATCCACCATTGCTCTGGAGCATCAATAACACATAATGGAAACTATACATATATATGTGGGATTTTGATAATATTTCCTAATTGTAGCAATCAGAACAAAGCTTATTTTAATAATAAAATTTGCATTAAGTCTCTTTATGGAACACACTTGCCATTGTAATCGCCTGGTTACTATGCACACAGGTTTCCTTCCTGTAAGTGTGCTCAAAAAGACCTCCAAATTTTGCATGCTGAGCTCATGCTCACTTCCTTAGTGAACTGTGGTGTCGCTCAACCAGAGCAACTGGATAATTCTGATCATCTCAG
This sequence comes from Rhizomys pruinosus, assembly GCA_009823505.1. Taxonomy (NCBI): domain Eukaryota; kingdom Metazoa; phylum Chordata; class Mammalia; order Rodentia; family Spalacidae; genus Rhizomys; species Rhizomys pruinosus. Next base: position 2,387,144 of record VZQC01010206.1, read on the forward strand.
GCCAGGAAAGTCAGAACTGATGGAAGTAGAGATGGACATTGAACATTTAAAAATTAATTAGCTAATAAATTAATTTTTCTTTTATGTATATGAGTGTTATGCCTGCATGTGCACCCATGTCGTGCAGTGCTCACGGAAGACAGAAGAGGGCCTTGAATACCTTGAAATTCAAGTTACTAATGTTAGCCACCATGTGGGTGCTGGGATTTCAATCTGGGTCTTCTGTAAGAATAACCAAAGCTCTTGATGGCTGAGCCATTTCTCCAGCCTTGGGCATTGAACATTTTTTAAGCTCCCCAATTTGTACTAATATATAGTTGGGGGTTGAAAAACTATCCAATCTATTTGAAACTCATATGAAAAAGAGCTGATAGTTCACTCTGCCAATGTCTGTGTGGCATTTTCCTTTAACTGGCAGCCAATGCTTTTTCAGTTTTATTATTCTTTCTTTGGATAGTAGAGGTAAAATCTTCTTGTTGTTTTTCAAAGGGCATCTTAAGTGAATTAAAAACATTAATATACTGGACTCTTATTTGATCAACATGATTGTACATACAAGCCCCTCCGGCAGGACAATGGGGGCCTCGGGCTGTATAAGTTTGGGCATAGTTGCTTGCAAATTGGTTTTACATGAAGGATGCTTGTATTCATTACTTATTACTTATTATTAAAAAATCAAATAAAAAAGAAAGATATAAGAGACAGGGTTTGTGCGTGAACTTAAGGAAACAGAGACTGAGGACACTGGAAACTTGTGCATACGAACTTTGCAGCAATCCTGACAGTATACACAAGGCCCATGCTGACTCAGTAAGACAAAAACCCAGCAAGGAGTGGGGGAAATGGGCAGCAGCCCCTAACCCTAGCCAAGGAACTATTGGCAAATGATTACCGTGGGATGAGGGAGAGTAGATCTTCTTTAAGGGAGTGACTCTAGATAGGCTAACTAAGACTTCAGTGGATGAACTTGCACCAAGCAAAACATATATGACAGAAACTGGAAATACTATGGGGGGACATAAGAGACAGGAGTAGGGAGAAGTGTCTAAATTTGATTAATATGTATTATATGAAATTCACAAAACTCAATAAAATGATAAAATAATATTTACTATTAAAATAATTTACAAACATAAAAAAACATTAATATAGCAAGGTGTGATGGTACATGCCTTTAATCCCAGGACTCCAGAGGCAGAGGCAGGTGGATCTCTGTGAGTTCAAGGCCAGCTGGGGCTACAGGGAGACTCTGTCTCAAAAGGACAAAAGCAATTAATATAGCATGGCCCAGTGGTGTGCACCTTTAATCCCAGCATTTGGGGAGGCATAGGAAGGCAGATCTCTGTGGGGGTCAAGGCCAGCCTGTTCTACAGAGTGAGTTCTAGGGCACCTGGGACTGCAGGGAGACCCTGTCTCGAAAGGAAAAAAAATTTACAAAATTATTATTTAAAAGCAATTATAGAGTTATGGAAATTATAGAAATGGTGCAGAGGACCCTTGCATCAGTTTCTTCCAGTGGTCCACCTAAATTCCTTGACCACAGAGACCTTCCCCAGATGCTGCTTTAGAGCCACGGGGAACACTCTCCCCCATCCCTAACTCCTGGAAACCACGAATTTGTTTCCCATCTACAATTTGATTATTTCAAGAATATTACATAAATGGACTAAAATGTATTTTTGTTTTTAATATATTTTTTTACTTATTTCATTGTTCTTGAGATCCATCTAATTTGTGTCTATCAATGGTTCCTTCCTTTTTATTGCTGAGTGTTCCAGCTTTTGGCTATTGCAAATAAAGCTTCTAATAATGTTTCATTTCTCTGGGATAAGTGCCCAGAAGTGCAATTGGTATGTTGTCCAATATTTGCTCAATTATCTTAGGAAGTAGAAAACTTTTTTAGAGCGGCTGTATATTTCTATTAGCAGTAGGCAAGGAATTATTTTCTCTAGATCCTTGCTACCACTTGGGATGATCATTTTATTATTATTATTATTTTAAATTTCAGGAGGTGAAGAGCTTTGTTTCATTGTGATATTCATTTGCTTTCTCTTAACAGTGGCACATTTTCACCTGCTCACTTGCTGTCCACGTGACCTCCTGAGGAAAATGTGTTTTCATGTCCTTCTTTTCTCCCATTTTCTAGTTGGATTATTTTTACTACTCTCTTTGAAGAGAGATCTTGATGAATATTTGTTATTTGCAAATATTTCTTTGCTCTTTATCATATCTTTTCATGCTCTTCTAAAAAATTTTATTTACTTTATTTATTTAATGTGTATGAGTGTATTGTCTGCATGTATGTAAGTGCACCTGTGTCATGCAATGCCTGTGTGGAGGTCAGAAGTGGGCATTGAATCCCCTGGAACTGAAATTACAGACAGTTTTTTTTTAATTTTATTTATTTTTGTATGTGTATGAATGTACTGTCTGCATGTAAGTTTGTGCACCCGTGTCGTGCAATGCCTCCGAGGTCCAGAATTCCAGGAGTTCTCCTGGAATTGGAGTTTCAGACGGTTCTTAGCTGCCATGTGGGTGCTGGGGATCGAACCTGGGTCCTCTGCAAGAGCAGTCGGTGCTCTTAACTGCTAGGCTAACTCTCCAGCCCCCCCCCCTTTTTTTTAATTACAGACAGTTGTTAGCTGTCATGTGGGTGCTGGGAATCAAACCTGGGTTCCTCTGCAAAAGTAGCCAATGCTCTTAACCACTGGGCCATCATCTCTCCAGTCCAATATCTTTTAGTTCTCTTAACAGAATCTTTTACAGAGAAAAAGTGTTTAATTTTACCAAGGTACAATTAATTGATAATTTACTGTTATGGATTTTGCTTTTAGGGTCAAGCCTACAAAATGTTCACCAAATTCTAGATCTTGAAAGTATTCTCCAAGGCTATCTTCTCAAACGTTTTTATAACTTCATATTTAAATCTATGATTTATTTACAGTTAATTTTTGTAAGAGGTTTGAGCTTAAGTTATGATTTATATGGTTTTTTTTTTTGTCTATGGCTGTCAAATTGTTTTGTAACCTTATTTAAATTCTGACCCATTGAATTATTTTGCACTTTGGTCAAAATTGACTGCCTGTGATAGCCCTCCTCAGATTCCTCTGACTGGGAGGAAGGAGTGATATCTTCTTACTGTTTTCCTAGTGGCCTCCATTGACTCTGCTGAGGTTGGCCTTGTTACCTAAGCCACATTTTAATAATCCTGACTCTTCATGATGCATTCTCTGGATATCATGTGGCAGGGAACAGAAGTGCTTGATACCTGGGGGTATGGTGGAAGTTCAGGGACCTACTTCCCCTCCATGTTTTCCCTTGACACCATCAAGTGTGTCGTCTTTATCACCTGATAGGGATGGAAATTAAATTTGAACTCTATAGAAATAAACATAAAATAAAGTTCATTTACATGTATAATAATGATAAGAGGTTTGATACTTTCCATAGTCTAAAATTCACAGCAAAACTGCTTTACAAGGGACACTGTTCCTGCTGGATGTGGTGTTGCATGCCTTTAATCCCAGCACATGGGAGGTGGAGGCAGAGGTGGATCTCTGTAAGATTGAGACCAGCCTGATCCAATTCAGATAGGGCTACAGGAAGACTTTGTCTCCAAAGGACAGAAATAACAACAGCAATAAAAATCAACAAAATCTCATTGTTCTGTTTCTTTTACTGATGAAGAAATTTGCCTCAGAGACGTTAAGAAATTGGCTTTGATCTTCCAAATGTCAGAAGCTGAAGTTTGTCACCATGGTGTTGTATTGCTTTACTATACTTCCAAAATTTCTTAGAATAATGCAGAACAAGAATATTTTAAGAGGCAAGAAACAACTCTCATTTATATAAATATAGACAACGTAACTTCTTGGGATTTTTCAATTATAAAACAATGAATTAATCCTGAGTTATAATCATTTTTTTGCTAATAACTTTATAAATATCCAAAATTCTTCAGGAAAATGGCATTTGGAATTCCAAGATAGGAGAGTTTGGAGACGTCTGTAAGCTCCATCTGCAACCGTATAAGGAGCAGCGGCAAAGCCAAGTAGGAGTGAGATGAGCAGACTATGTCAGAATGTTCATCTTTAATATTTATCACCAGATGCACAGTTAACAACACCTGTTTCTGGACACATGGGTTCTGTGAGTCAGGGAGTAGCTCCCATGAGCCTTTACAAAATAAAGCTGAAATGACAAGGTGTGAAAGCCATCGCCCCTGGGCTCTACTGTGGGATGTGCATGTGGATGCATGTGGATGTGCAGGTGTGCCTGGTGGAGATCCACTGCTCCAGCTGCTTCACACGGTGGCTGCATGTGAGTGCACCGTGGAGTGGTAAAAACAAGTGACAATGCCTGGTCTGTGCTCACTGTTGTAGGAACTCTTGTTATTGTTCTGTCTCGGGCTAATTATTTTTATTCTTTGCTTTATGTTTCAGCCTGTTTGTATTATTTTATGTTCTGAATATGCTTAGCTTTTCTGAAAAGAGGAGCATATTGCCATGTGAAGAGATAATAGATTTGTGCATCTGCCGAGCACTCTTGTTCTCACACAGCAACTTTGTATGTATAAGAAAACTAATTCAGCATAACTTCTAGGATTTTTTTTCCCCTGCAGTTCCCTTCATCTGTTATCTTCCTTGAAAACTACGTTATATAAATATCTAGCAATGAGCAAAGTGAGTTTTAGCGGGCATTTAAGGCAACTTTGTCATTCTTTCTCAAACTTCTAAAATTTGCATGGATGAGTGGTAGGTACATGAAGGGATACTGGCATGACAGCCTGTCCTGGGCTTCTCCAGGAGGAAGGCTGTATATTTGCTATTCAGAATATGTATATATTACCTGTGTGCATAATTTTTCTAAGAGTTCTTTTAAATGCTATTATATACAGTTATTTCATAACAGTATTCCTTAGAATATTAATTTTATTAGCTAAGCAAACATGTTAAGCTTAAGTCTCTTTGCTGCCTGAATTCCTAGGCCTTTATCACATCTTCTACATTATTAATATTAAAAAAGATAATTTAATGTGCAGTTTTCTAAAACATGTTTACCTTTTGAGACTTTCTCCCTTTGTAGTGAGCATTGGTGAACTAATAGAGTATCAATTGGATTTCAGATAATAGTCTTACAAATAAATATTGTTTGATGGCCACATTCACAGAGTGGGTCAATATAAAGGGGGAGTGTTCAAGAATATTCATGGGGAATGTGAACTTGTCTAGGATTCGTCAGACTGCAGTTTGTTGCAGACATACAAACATCCTTTATATATGAAAAAGGAGACATTGGCAGCTAAATGGCACCTCACCCTCTCCCTTCTCTTCTAGATGGCTCTGGCATTTAGAGGACCTTGGTTCAATTGTCAAAGAGTTTATCAGAAATTAAGAAAGCATTTGTAAAATTATTTTAAGAGCAAAGATTTTAGCAGTGAAAAAAAAAGTAGGAAACATAGTTCATAGATTTGGAGAGAGTTAAGAAATCTACTATGGAACACTATAGAGATTGTTAAATATCCATGCGATGTAGACAAAGTTGTGACAAGGAATGGTATATTAAATAATGTCAGTTAAAAAATGAGAATAGCTCATCTTGGGCCTAGGCCCCCCTCCCACTCATCCCATTCGAGACTTCCAGACTGGCCTCATAAGTCAGCTCCCACCCACTGGGTCTTGATCTTCCCATGCTCTGGGCCCAACTCTATTCTCCCTGTCCTAGGGATCATATCTACTCTGATTATCTAGTTAGACCCTCTTCATACTGTCCCCATTCCTGCCTTGGACCTAGCTCCCCTCTTGTTCCTCTGGCCTGAGAGCTCTAGCATTCCAGGACCCAGCTGCTGGATCCCCAGGGTCTTGAATTGGGCCTAGAATTTTGCCCTGCTTGAGAGCTCCTGAATAACCAGCTTGGAGCCATCCTTTTCTGTCAAAAAAGAAAAACAAAAGTGAGAACTTGAAGTACATGGCAATTAACTCTTCATACCCAATCAGAAAGCAACAAGCAACATTAACAATATAAACAGAAATAAACTTCAACTAAACAATAGCAGATTAAAATTTCATATCAAACACACAAGGAACAAAAGAAATCTGTTTCCAGATCACAATATAAAATCACTAATAATATGAGAAAACAAGACACCAAACCTACCTGCCCTACAGAAGTGTGTTCTAATGAGAACTACCCATAGGAACCCCAGAATGAAGAATTTAAAAGAACAATAAAAAATCATAGTCAGTTCCATGACTACTTTTATTTCACTCTTTATTTCTCTCTGACCTATTCATTGTTCAGGATTGTGTTGTTTAGTCTCCATGTGTCCTTGTAGTTAGTTGGACTTATTCTCAGGGTCATACGAAAAAGACAATACAACACAACAAAACCTGTGGGATACTTTAAAGGCAGTCTTGAGAGGGAAATTTATAGCCCTAAGTGCCCACATCAAAAAAAAATAGAAAGACAACAAGTAAACGACCTGACCCCGCAGCTAAAAACACTTGAGAGACAACAACAAATGAACCCTAAACCCAACAGACAGGAAGAAATAACAAAAATCAGAGCAGAAATCAATGAAATAGAAATGAAGAAAACAATACATAAAATCAACAAATCCAAAAGCTGATTCTTTGAAAAGATAAACAAAATAGACAGACCTCTAGCCCAGTTAACCAAAAAAAAATGAGAGCAACTCCAAATCAATAGTATTAGTAATGAAAGGGGAAACATCACAACAAAGAAAAGATCCAGACAGTCATACTGGAATACTTCAAAAATCTATACTCCACTAAATTTGAAAACCTAAGAGAAATGGATAAATATCTGAAATCCTGGGAACTAACAAAGCTTAACCAAGAAGAGATTGATAGTTTAAACAGACCCATAATATTTGAGGAAATTGAAGATGTAATTAAAAACTCCCCAATTAAAAAAAGCCCTGGTCCAGATGGTTTCATGGCAGAATTCTATAAAACATTTAAAGAGGTCTTACAACTATTGCTACTCAAACTGTTTGGAAGGATACAAACAGAGGGAATTCTCCCAACCTCCTTCTATGAAGCCAGCATCACTCTAATACCAAAGCCAGGCAAAGATGCAAGCAAAAAAGAAAGTTATAGACCCATCTCACTAATGAATATAGATGCAAAAATTCTCAACAAAATTCTTGCAAATCACATACAGACCCACATCAAAAAGATCATCCATCATGATCAAGTTGGGTTCATACCAGAGATGCAGGCATGGTTCAATACATGTAAATCAATAAATATCATAAAACACATAAATGGACTGAAAGACAAAAACCACATGATAATCTCAATTGATGCAGAAGAAGCCTTTGACAAAATCCAGCATCGCTTCATGTTTAAAGTCCTAGAGAGAATAGGAGTGAAAGGAACATTCTTCAACATGATCAAAGCCATATAGAGCAAACACACTGCCAACATCATACTAAATGGAGAAAAATTGGAACCATTTCCCTTAAAGGCGGGAACCTGGTAAGGCTGCCCCCTATCACCACTCCTCTTCAACATAGTGCTTGAAACACTTGCTAGGGCAATAAGACAAGAGAAGGAAATTAAAGGAGTATTAATCAGAAAAGAAGAAGTTAAACTATCCCTTTTTGCAGATGATATGATAGTTTACCTAAGGGATGCTAAAAACTCCACCCCAAAACTTCTAGAAATGATTAAGAGTTTAGTAAAGTGTCGGGCTACAAAATTAACCTATCAAAATCAGAAGCCTTTCTTTACACCGACAATAAACAAGTGGAAAAGGAATATAAGAAGAACTTCCCACTCACAATAGCCTCAAAAATAATAAGATACCTGGGAACAAACCTAACCAAAGATACCAAAGACCTCTACAACACAAAATTTTAAACCCCTGAAGAAGGAGATTGAAAATGACATCAAAAGATGGAATGACTTCCCATGCTCATGGATTGGGAAAACTAATATAGTAAAAATGTCCATTTTACCCAAACTGATATACAGATTCAACACAATCCCAATCAAAATCCCCACAAGCTTCTTCACAGACTTGGAAAAAAAAATCATTAAATTCATATGGAAAAACAAAAGACCCTGAATAGCTAAAGCAACCCTGAGTGAAAAATGCAATACAGGAGGGATTGCCCTACCAGACTTCAAACTATATTACAGGGCCATAGTCATAAAGACAGCCTGGCACTGGCACAAAAACAGACCTGTTGACCAATGGAACAAAATTGAAGATACAAATTTGAGCTCATACAATTTCAGCTACCTCATATTTGACAAAGGGGCAAAAATGCTCAATGGAGGAAGGATAGCTTCTTCAGCAAATGGTGCTGGCAAAATTGGATCACCATCTGTAGAAGAACAAAATTAAACCCCTACCTCTCACGCTGTACAAAAATCAACTCCAAGTAGATCAAATATCTCAACATGAAGCCTGAAACCCTGGAGGTGATTAAAGGAAAAGTTGGCAACAACCTACAAGACATAGGCATAGGAAAAGACTTTCTAAATCAGACAATAGCTGCACAGGAAGTAAGGTCAACAGTTGACAAATGGGACCTCATAAAAATCAAAAGCTTCTGTACAGCAAAAGAAACAATCAAGGAGGTGAAGAGAAAACCCAGAGTGGGAAGAAATCTTTACCAGTGACACATCTGACAGAGCATTAACATCAAGAATATATAAGCTACTCAAAAAACACAGAAGGCAAATGACCTACTGAAAAGATGGAGTAAAGTGCTGAACAGTCTTCACCAGTGAGGAATTAAAGATGGCTGAGAAACATCTTAAAAAGTGTTCATCATCATTAATAATTAAGGAAATGCAAATTAAAACCTCTCTCAGATATCATCTCACTCCAGTATGGCTAGCTAAGATAAAGAAAACAAAAGACAACAGATGCTGGAGGGGTTGTGGGGAAAGGGGAACACTCATCTACTGCTGGTGGGAATATAAACTTGTACAACCACTATGAAAAGCAGTGTGGAGAACCCTTTTAAGACTCGGAATGAGCTTACCACCTGACCTAGTCATACCGCTCCTGTGTATATACCCCAAAGACTCATCCTACCGCAAAGATGCATGCACATTCATGTTTATTACAGCTCTCTTCACAATAGCAAAGAGCTGGAACCAACCCAAATGCCCCTCAACAGATGAGTGGATGACAAAAATGTGGTTCATCTACACAATGGAGTACTATTCAGCAGTAAAGAAAGATGGCATTATGAATTTTGCAGGTAAATGGATGGAGCTTGAAGCCATTATGCTGAGTAAAGTAACACAGTCCCAGAAAGACAAACAGAGAATGGGTTCCCTCATTTGTGGATGCTAACACCAAATCCCCCAAATGAAAGGCAAGCTGAATGACATTATGGTTATATTTTTGTTTATCTGAAAGCAACAATGTTGGTATAATTTGACTTTCTCAATGGGCTCTAGAATCCACCCACCAATTATTTTCAGACTCTGTAATTACTGTGTATGGGTAGAGAGTATGAATCCATATTTTAGAGTAATATGAAATTAATGGAGGAAAATGTGAATTCCTAAGCATAAAAAAAGACTGAGAGAAAGATGCAGGACAGTTATGGCAGAATGCATGATCTGGGATGGGATGGGGTGGGGTGGGGGGAAGGGATAAGGTAATATGCCTGAAGAGAAATGAAAAATGATGTATAAAATACACAAAACATCAATAAATAAATTTAAAAAATCAGAAAGAAAAAAAAATGATCCAAGAATTCAATGACTTTAAAGTACATACAAGCAACTCAAAAAAACTCAAAGAGGATAGAAATAAACTCCTGACTGAAGTTCAAGAAAATATGAATACACAGATGAATAAAATGACAAATACAATTTAGGATTTAAAAAGTGAATTCACAAAAGAGATAGAAGTATTGAAGAAAACTCAAGCCAGAATGAAGATAGAATTGAAAAACTCAATAAGCCAATTTAAAATGACAGCAGAAAGCCTCACAAACAGAATGAATGAAATGGAAAACAGAATATCAAGACTAGATGAGAAAGCTGAAGAACTGGACCATGCAAGCAAAGAATACAAAAAAAAAATAAATAAAAACACAGGACAATAATGGAATAGGTAAGAAATGTAGGACATCAATGAAAGACAAAATATACACATCACAAGCATAGAGGAAGGAGAAGCATTTCAGATTATTGACATTGATCAGATCCTCAACAAGATTGTAGAAGTAAAATTCCCCAAAGCAAAGAAAGACATATCTATATAGATACAAGAAACACATGGAACACCAATTAGATAGGACAAGAACAGAAACTCCCCACAGCATATCATATTTATTAGTGAAACCAGTAAATGGAAGAACAAAGGGAAGTTACTGAACTCTCAAGAGAAAAACAAGTTACATATAAAGGAAAACTCATTGGAATGAAGGCTGACTTTTTAGTGCAAACTATAAAATCCAGAAGGGCCTAGAACAAAATATTCCAAGTTCTAAATGAACATAGATGCCAACCTAGAATACTTTACCTAGAAGAGTTGTCTATCACAGTTGAAGGGGAAAAACATCTTCCATGATACAAATAGGCTGAAAGAATTCATCTCTAAAACCAGCCCTAAGGAGAATACTCTAAGCAATACAAAGCACTTAACAAAGAAATAACTACTCTCAAGAGAAACACACAAAGAAAACAAATCAAAGTATAAATTACAGAAACACAAAATAAGACTAAGAGCACAGATAGAAAATTAAATGACAGTAACTTACACACATCTTTCAATAATAACTGTAAATATCAATGGCATTAACTACCCAGTCAAAGACACAGGTGACTTGAATGAATTAAAAGTCAAAATCCATCTGCTAGAAACTCATCTTACCTCCAAGTATAGGCACCAACTTGGGCCAAAAGAATGGGAAAAAATATTCCAAGCAAATGACATTAAGAAACAAGCAAGAGTTACTATTCTAATATCTGACAAAGTTGATTTCAAGTTAAAATTAATCTGAAGAGATAAAGATGATCACTACATTCTGATCAAGGAAAAAAATAGACCAAGCAGACATAACAATCATGAACATATATGTACCCATATATAAAAATAGTATTACTGGACTTTAAGACACAGATTTAAAGCAAGTTAGTAATAATAGGTGACTTTAATATCTTACTATTTCTCCAATACACAGGACATCTGGTCAAAGAATAAACAGAAAAAAAAATCTGAATTAAGTGATATCATACATCAAATGAACCTAACAGACATCTACCAAATATTCTACCCAAGTACCAAAGAATACACACACTCAACTGCCCATTGATATATATCTAAAATAGAACACACACTGGAGCACAAAACAAACCTCAACAAATACCCCCCAAATTGAGATAATCCTATGGATTCCATCAGAACACAATGCAATAAAACTTAAAATTAACAGCAAAAAGAATAGCTAATAACTACATGAATTCATGGAGCTTAAACAGCAAATTCTGGAATGAAGAATGGGTCAAGAAAGAAATCAAGAAAGATAATAGTGGAACACAACACAACAAATCCTCTGGGAGCACCTTAAAAGCTGTCTTAAAATGGAAGTTTGTGGCTCTAAGCATGGGCATTAAAAAAATCAGAAAAAGCACAAATAAATGACTTAATGGTACAACTCGAGAACTTGGAAAAACAAGAGCAACCCAAACCCAACAGAAGAGAAGAAATATGAAAAATCAGAGTAGAAATCAATGAAATAGAGACAAAGAACACAAAGAATCAATGAGCTGGTTTTTTGAAAAGATAAGCAATATAGACACTTAGCTCAGGTAATAAAAAGGAAACAAGAGCAAATTCAAATAGACAAAATCAGAGACAAAGGGGAAACATCACAACAGACAACAAAATCAGATCATTTTAAGAGAATACTTTAAAAATCTACATTCTAGAAGACGTGAGTGCACAGAGCTTAGATCAAGGATTTCGCACGACCACCTGAAGCACGGGTAGGAGCTGGGCGCTTCAGCCAGGCAGATTGTTTGTTTCGATTCAATCGTCTTTGGTTTGATTCAATCATCTTGTGTGGCTGTGGGGGTGGGGTTGTCCTCCTAGCTGGTATAAAAAGTGGGCCTGTTGTCACTGTGAGACTTGAGTGCATAGAGTTTAGACTGGGGATTTTGCAGGACCACCTGAAGCACAGAGTACTGGGGCAGAGGCTAAACATTCATTACACCTCCTTCACCCCTACAGCAGCTGTGCAGGAAATAAGGTCGACAATTGACAAGTGGGACCTCATTAAATTCAAAAGCTTCTGTACAGTGAAAGAAACAATCAGGGAAGTGAAGAGAAAAACCCAGAGAGGGGGAGGAAGCCTTCACCGCTGATACATCTGACAGAGCATTAACTTCCAAAATATATAAACTGCTCAAAAAACAAAGAAGAAAGAAAACAAATGACCCACTCAATTGATGGAATAAAGAGCTGAACAGACTTCACAAGTGAGGAAGTAAAAATGCTGAGAAACATCTCAAGAAGTGTTCAACATCCCTAATAATTAAGGAAATGCAAATTAAAAGTACTTTAAGATATCATCTCACTCCAGTAAGACTGGCTAGGATCAAGAAAAAAAAACACCAAAAGCTGGAGTTGTTGTAGGGAAAGGGGAACTCTGACCCATTATGGTGGGGAATGTAAACTCATACAACCACTATGGAAAGCAGTGTGGAGAATGGAGAACCCTTGGAAGACTTGGAATGAACTTGCCGCCTGATCCAGCCATACCACTCCTGGACATGTACCCACAAGACTCATCTTACTGCAGAGATACATGCACAGCCATGTTTATTGCAGCTCTCTTCACAATAGCAAGGAGCTGGAACCAACCCAAGTGCTCCTCAACTGATGAATGGATAGAGAAAATGTGGTACATCTACACAATGGAGTTCTATGCAGCAGTAAAGAAAGATGACATAATGAACTTTGCATGTAAATAAATGGTTGGAGCTAGAAGATATCATGCTGAGTGAAGTAACATAGTCCAAGGAAAACAAACGACCAATGGTATCCCTCATCTGTGGATGCTAGCACCAGTTTCCTAATTGTATGGCAAACTGAGCAATGTCAATGTGATGTGAAAACAGCTGTGATCTTATATTGTAGAATCCCTCAAAAAATAAACAAATAAAGAAAAAAATCTGCCTTCTATTAAATTTGAAAGTCTAAAAGAAATGAGGTCTGGAGAGGTGTCTCAGTGGTTAAGAGAACTGGCTGTTCTTGCAGAAGACCTGGGTTCAAATCCCAGCACCCATATAGTGGTTAACAACTGTCCATAACTCCAATTCCAAGGGATCCGATGCCTTCTTTTTCATCTGTGGGTATTGTATGACATGGGTGAACTTACATACATGCAGGCAGTATACTCACATGAAATAAAAATAATAAATGAAATAAAAATGGATGAACTCTAAATTCAGTTGATCCACCAAAGTTTATCCAAGTAGTGATCAATATTTTAAACAGACCCATAACAAATAAGGAAATCAAAAATGCAGTACAAAGCCTCCCAACTAAAAAAACAATCCCAAGCCTATATGGATTCATAGCAGAATTTTACCAGACCTTCAAAGAAGGTCTACCACCAAAACTGCTTAAATTACACAAAAAGATAGAAGCAGAGAGAACTCCCAAACTCCTTCTAGGAAGCCTGTATTGCTCTAATAACAAAGTGCAGTGCTAGACAGGACAAACTTCCCTTTAAGTTGTTGGTCAGGGTAGTCCCAGAATAACACAGGCTGTTGCCATAGTCCTTGATTGCCACCCCCCCCCCCAGAACTTGAAGGTGAGACCCTATTGCTGAAGATAGAACATATTTTGGACATAGGATTTGGAGCAATGGAGCTGGAAGCCCCCTCCCTGAAGACTAGCTTTCATAATGTTAGAAGATATTATGCAAGCTACTAAGGGAGAAAATCAACCCAGCTGTAAAGCCTAATAGCCACAACAATGACTGGCACAGAAAACTATCTCTATTGGCCCAGTAGTGGTGCTTTTTATGTTGTGGTAATCAATAGCTATGTAATTGGACTTAAAGCCTGCTCAGTGGGAGGGAACTCATGTGTGGCACTGTAAACAGAGTCAAATAAATGTGGATGGAGGTGTCACAGATCCTGTATAAACAGCTACATCTGTCACATCTCTAGAAAAACATGATTTCTTACTGAATGCTAACTACGTATGCTTATCTTTAAGGCAAGTATACCTGTTATCTCTCATCAAAGAAGCTTCTTTTTGAAACATTTGGAGACTATCACAGAGTTCCAGGACTGGTTATACAAAGAGAACAAATGTCCGTGAAATATCCATCTCTGACACATCTGCAATGGAACTTCTATACCTTAGGGTCAGGGAACATAGCAGAACAGGGGTAGAGAGATAATGCATCTTTCATCTCTCGCCAGCAAAGCTTCCTCATGCCACAGATAGTGATTAACACAGAAGGCCACAACTGGCCAAAATGAAGAGAATAAGAGACTGTAGAGTATGGGTCTCTGGATAGAACTCATAGATTAAATCTCTACCATGTGAGGCTGAGGGACCATTGGGAAGGAGGGGACAGAAAGACAGTAAGAGTGAGGGGGTGGTGGATGAACAAAAGGAAAGAGAGTTTTCTAGGTTTCCAGGAACTTGCTCACATGAACTTACAGCAATAGTGACAGCATGCACTTGCAAACACAAACTAAACAAAAACCAGCATAGAAGTGGGGGGAATAAATAAGCCTCAACCTTATCTGAGGAACTACTGACAGCTGATCACTGCCGGTAAGTGATAACTGATCTTTAAGGGAGTGGCTCTAGATAGGCTGACCAGACTCCAGAGGATGAACTCATACTGTGGGACATCTGAGGACACAAACCTGACTCTATAGCCCTTAACATATAGACATAGTGGATGACATCTGGCAGGGAGAGGGTGGGAGGGTGCAGAAAAGAGTGGGGTTTCTAAGAACGATTAAGATGTATTGTATGGCCGGGCGTGAAGGCAAATGCCTTTAATCCTAGCACTTGGGAGGCAGAGGCAGGCAGATCTTTGTGAGTTTAAGGCCAGCCTGGTCTACAGAGTGAGTTCCAGGACAGCTGGGACTACAGGGAGACCTTCTCTCAAAAACGACAACAACAACAACAACAACAAAAGGACATATTGTATGAAATGCACAAAAGTTCAATAAAAATAGAAAAAGTTATGTATGCTATTCTTTAGGGCACTGTTCCCTAAAACACTAACAAAGAATTAGAAAACCTTAAAAAATTAGGAAATTAAACATCTCACTATGCTTTCCTCCGATGATTAAAACATTGATTTATAGTTGGGTTAAAAAAAAAAACAAAACAGAGGCTGGAGAGATGGCCTAGCGGTTAAGAGCGCCGACTGCTCTTGCAGATGACCTGGGTTCCATCCCCAGCATCCACATGGCGGCTGAGAACCATCTTTAACTCCAGTTCCAGGGGAATCTGACACTCTCCTCTGACCTCCGAGGCATTGCATGACACAGGTGCACAAACCTGCATGCAGACAGCACATTCATACATATACGAAAATAAATAAAAAAAAAATTAAAAAACCCAATCGTTTACTAGGAAAAAAAAAAGAAAATCAATGGTGGTCCATGTCTTTAATCTCAGCAGTGAGGAGGCAGATACAGGCAGATCTCTGTGAGATGGAGGTGGAGGCCAACCTGGTCTATATAGTGAGTTCCAGGTCAACTATGGCTACTGAGAGACCTGTTTTGAAAAGACAAAAAAGAATCAGGATAAAAATGGTAATTATATTTAATTTGAGGTAGTTCAAAAGATATGCTGCAAATAGTTAGATATATAGTAAAAATTTGCATATTTTCTTGCTTTTAATAATGATAAATATAAAAACCATTGCAGGTTTACCATCTTGTTTCACATTAGGTTTTCTAGAAGCAGAGGCCCAAATGGGGCTTTTTGAAACAAAATTTGAAGGAAGAGGAAGAAAAGTTTGGAATCAGAAAGGAGTTGAATTTGAGGTAAGCAGACGTCTAGCAGGAGCTATGATGGGAATACTGTTTTTCAGAATTTTTATTGCTGTTGCTTGTTTGCTTGCTTTTATTTAGACTGAAGTAATGGGCCTTTGAGCTCCTGAGCTGCTGATGTGCAGATGTGGGATGTTTGAGCAGAGTGTGATTCCAGGAGTGGTGGCTCACTGCAGTATAGACCCCAAAGTTGCTGACAGTGGGCTGCTTGCTGACTGCACCCATCCATCACCCCTTTTCTAACATATTTTATTATTTTTATTTTATGTATAAGTGTATTGCCGCTGAGTGTGGTGGTGCATGCCTTTAATTTCAGCACTCAGGAGGCAGAGGCAAGCAGATCTCTGTGAGTTCAAGGCCAGTCTGGTCTATATAGTTAGTTCCAGGACAGCTGGCGCTACAGGGAGATGCTGTCCCAAAACATAAAAAAAAAGTGAAAAAAGAAAGAATAGAGTGTATTGCCTACGTGTGTGTCATACAATGCCCTCAGAGGTTAGAAGAGGGTGTTATATCCAAGGGAACTGAGGTTATGGATGGTTGTTAGTCCCTATGTGGGTGCTGGGAATTGAGCCTGGGTTCTCAGCTGGTGTATCCAGTGCTCTTAACTGTTGAGCGATGTCTCCAACCCTACCATCACTCCTTCTTGAAGGAGTCTGGCAGAACATCACCAAATGAACAGTACATCCTAAGACATGCCTTCAAATTATCTGACAGAAAAGTAATATCTAAAGCATTTTTCCATGCCTGGAGGGGTGGCACATGCCTTTAGTCCTACAACTTAGGAGGCAGAATCTTGAAATTGAGTCCAGCCTGGTCTACACATTTTAGAGAGTTTTCTTATTGGCACTCTGGACTATTTCCTCTACACCATTTTTGGTTCCAGTTGGCAAACAGTTCTGTAGCAAACTAGAGCAAAGTTGCTTTACTAAATTTATCACCAAATGCTAAGCAAATGGGTCCAGCTGAGACTGACAGGTGAGCTGGGAGCTCCTGTACCCAGTACTGCCAAACTTGTGTTCACAGACACGTTTTTGAGACTTGTCAGAATAACTGGTACATTTCGAGGGAGAGAAAACCCTTGTTCATTTTCACATTGCTTCTCTATGTTAATTATTCCATGCATAGTTACAAATTCACAGAATTTTCCTAATTTTAAGTCCCAAGGGAAATTTAATGTAAAAATTCACAGTGTTAAAATCTTGAATATTTGAAATAAATTCAGCTTTGGAACAATTTTGTGCTGAGCCATATTTATAGTTCAGGTAAAAGGAAAAGATCAATAATACTGATTCTATTTTTTGATTGGAGGCTGGAGAGGTGACTTAGCAGTTAAGAGCATATAATCTCCTTGCAGAAGACCCAAGTTCAGTTCCCAGAACCCACATAATTCCAGCTGTGGGGACCTGAACCTTTTTCAGGATTCTGTGGGAACCAGCATTCACACAGGCACATACACACATATGCACACACGCACATATGCACACACATATGATTACATACATGATTTAAAATAAAACCAATCTTTAAGAAATTGGTCTACCGGGGCTGGAGAGATGGCCTAATGGTTAAGAGCGCCGACTGCTCTTACAGAGGACCCAAGTTCGATCCCCAGCACCCACATGGTGACCGAGAACCGTCTGAAACTCCAATTCCAGGAGAACTCCAGTTCCAGGGGAATCCAACACCCTCTTCTGACCTCCGCGGCATTGCACGACACGGGTGCACAAACCTGCATGCAGACAGCACATTCATACACATACAGAAATAAATAAAATTAAAAAAAATATATTTTAAAAAATGAAATTGGTCTACCATTTATAGAGGCCTTACACTAATTTTACTTTTAAAAATAGTGCACTTGATGCTGGGCATAGTGGAGCATGCCTGTAATCCCAGCACTCAGGAGGCAGAGGCAGGCGGATCTCTGTGAGTTCAAGATCAACCTGGTCTACATAGTGAGTTCCAGGCCAGCTGGGACTACAGGGAGACCCTGTCTCAAAAACACCAAAAAGTAGTGCACTTCTCCTCAAAGACATGAGACACAGGCTTGATACCTTCCAACATGGACTGAGAACTCATGTCTCTCCAAGAATCCTCCAAACCTTCAATACCAGATAGGGACTACTGAGATACCCAGCTTGTGGACTAAACAGCTAAGGGGATGTCAGCCTTGTCAGAATATAGACTGCCATTGTTGGACTACCTGGGCTGTATCATGGAGGCCAGTGCAGGGGGATCAAGACAGGATGCATGCTTATTGGACTTCATTTAGGGGACCATGAGAGGGAAAGACCCCCGTGTGGAGCAAAAGTGCAGAATTGATAGTTGTTTGGGATTGCCAAGGAGGAACTTTTGAGCACTTCCTTAAGGAAAACATGACATCTTCTAGA
Source organism: Rhizomys pruinosus (assembly GCA_009823505.1). Classification (NCBI taxonomy): domain Eukaryota; kingdom Metazoa; phylum Chordata; class Mammalia; order Rodentia; family Spalacidae; genus Rhizomys; species Rhizomys pruinosus. Next base: position 2,405,571 of record VZQC01010206.1, read on the forward strand.
AAAAAAAACCCTACAATTTCAAGTGCATTATATTTATGTATATATATAACTATGTATATATATGTATATATGCTGTAGCAATATAAGTTGGAGAGAACAACAACAAAAGAACTGAAAAAAAAAACTCTGGAAAGACTCAGAAAAAGATACAGGACATGTATGGCAGAGTGCAGGGACTCAGGTGGGGTGGGGGCATGGAAAGGGAAGCAATTCTAGATTTGATTGAGAAATGATGTGTGACCTATGGAAAAAGTTTAATAATAATAAAAAAATTTATATTAAAAATAGTGCACTTGAAGTCTATGTACCATGATAATTGAGTTTTGGGGAATCTCCTTAAATTTTGTGTCTGAGGTGAGTGCCTCCTTAATTAAGAAGATACATTTGGGTGAGTTTGTCTTATGTGACCTACTCTTGTGTTTCCAGAAATGGAATTCACAAAGCTCAGAGACAAAGGTTCCCAAAGAGCATGGACAACTTCTCTTACAAATAAAATGACCAAGTAATAATGTTGAAGGCTCATCAGTTCTGCCTCACCAGTTTGGTCAGTCCCACCATTACATGGAGGGCAAGGACTCATACCATTAATTAGACCCCTAACTCCCAAATATCTGTCATGGAAATAAAAGGAATTGCTATAAAGCTAGAAATATATTAGCAACTGTATCTGTTATATTTTAATTTTAGCATTTATTATGCTGATGGTGCAATTAATACCACCAAAGACTATAATTATAATTTTCAATAATAGAAAGATAATTAATAGTATGTTCTGTAACCTAAGCAATGTTTTAAATAGGTCAGGCTATTTTCTATAGCACTGTTTTGCCATTTTGCCTAGTCAGGGATACATTTGAATTATAATATCAAATCTGAGATTGAAAGAGAGGAGTACACTCATAACTAAAAGAAGCGGTAGGTATTCCCTGTTTCCCAGGTTGCATGTTTTTCCAGTTCTTGGAATCGAACCCTGGGCTTTGGGTATGTGAAGCATGTGCTCTCCCTGAACTATATCATCAGCTCCTGTCTTTTTTAGAGTGGGGAACTGATATACAATAAGAATTCCCAGTATAGCTGGAGAGATGGCCTAGCGGTTGGGAGTGCCGACCGCTCTTGCGGAGGACCCGGGTTCGATCCCCAGCACCCACATGGCGGCTGAGAGCCGTCTGAAGCTTCAATTCCAGGAGAGCTCCAGTTCCGGGGGAGTCCGGGACCCTCTTCTGACCTCCGCGGCGTTGCACGACACGGGTGCACACACTTGCATGCAGACAGTGCATTCATACACATACAGAAATAAATAAAAAAATTAATAAAAAAAAATATTAAAAAAAAAAAAGAATTCCCAGTATAAAGGTATACTGTGAATCTCTTTTTCAATTGATCTTGAACATAATAGGACCATTTCGAGGCTGGCCTCTTCTTTCCTTTTGTGTTTGAAACAAACCCACAGGTCATAAGAACTAAACAAGAAAAGTCTTGAAAAAAGCACTGGAAACTTTATTAAGTGACAACATTAAGAAATGAATCAGGGGATGCTGGAGAGATAGCTCAGCAGTTAAGAATACTTGCTGTTCTTCCAGAGGACCTGGGTTCAATGTCCTCAGCTTCCTGCTCCAGCTCCAGCCACCATGTCTCCCATCACAATGGACTCTAATTCCCTGGAACATCAATCATAAGCTCAAATAAACTCTTCCTTTTATAAGTTCCTTGGTCATGGTGCTTTATCACAGCAACAGAAAAGTGACTGTGGTGGTTTGAATGAGTGTTCCCCATAGGCTCTAGGTATTCAGACGTTTGTCTCCAGTTGGTGGCGCTGTTTTTGGAGGTCTTGGGGTGTGTGGCCGTGCTGGAGGAAGTGTGTCACTGGGGGCAGGCTTAGTGAGTTTTAACAAGCCTCGTGGTCTACAGTTGCTCTCTCTGCTTCCAGTGGTCTTTGTGAGATGTGACCCTCGGCTTCCTGCTCCAGATCCAGCCGCCATGCCTCCCGCCACAATGGACTCTAATTCCCTGGAACTGTCAATCGTAAACTCAAATAAAAACTCTTCCTTTTATAAGTTCCTTGGTCATGGTGTTTTATCACAGCAACAGAAAAGTGACTAATACAGTGACTAATACAATAGGAATACATGTATTTTCTTTACATACCCTCTCTGCAAGTCCTACCTTTACTACAGTAGCATACCCTGCTTCCTCCAGGTGCTATAGCTCCCGTGTTAGATTCTGCATGGCTTTCTATGTCATCTTAGCCCCCCACTTCTACTTTCTTGGTCCATCTGTTAATAGTACATTGGCTAATGGCCTTGCTCACCTCGTTTTCTGTTGGAGATCATTCTATGTCTGGTTATCTGCAATTTAGTTTTGAGATAGTCTCACTATGTCTCCATGGTTGGCCTGAAATGCAGTATAGAGACCTACCTATCTCTGCCTTCTGAGTGCTATTTTTAAGGTTGTGTACCACCACACCAGACCTTGTCTGTCCTTTTATCTTCTATCCTACAGCATTGTCTCCAAGCACGACCACTTTCATTCAACATAATGAAGTGTAGTTGATCAACCAAAATTCTTTAATGGGCAGAGGAGGAGAGGCAGTGAACACATGGCTTCATATTTTGAACTCTTTTAACACATTTCATTCTGTTGATTAGTGTCTTGTTTGATATAAATTGATGAGATCTAGATTCCCAGAGTTTACTTAGATCTGTAAAGGTAGCTGGACATTAATAGTTTTTCCCTTTACAGTCAATTGTGCTTAGATAAACATGAGTATATCATATTTTTTATTTAATTTATTTTGGCAGACATATACAAATATAAAGTTGTACATATTTATAGGGTCACATGATGTTTTTCATGCATGTATACATTGTTTAAAACTTAAAACTGCTGAACATGTCTAAGTCGTTAAACATGTATAATTTGTTTGTGGTTAAAAATTCCATAGTTCTGAACAAAATTACACAGTTCTTTTTGAGGCTTTTGAAGTGCATGTAACATCACATCTATGAGTATATCATAATTTTATGCAAGATTCATAATGTGCTATTGAGTATGTAGAGTTCAACTAGATCCTGAGTTTTTAACAAACCTTTTCACATTTCTTGGAAGTAGTTAAATATGTCCCTAAAAATCTAGTATGGAATGTTTATTTCCTTTTTATTAATGAGATTTTACATAACTGATGATCATGTCAAACTTCTGCCTTCCACAAATAAGGATTTTTAATATTTCCAAGTAGTCCTTGGGACATCTGGTGAGGGAAATTCAGTAAGAATATGAATGTATGTCTTACTTATCAATCACTTCTATCTGGATGGGACTGGTTTCCTTCCAACTCCCATCACAGAAACAGTCACAGAATCAGGAGAGAGGCAGTACAATAAAAATTCCAATTTGTTATATGCATTTTAGGAGAAAACAAGAGATTTTAAATTGGTTCTGTTCATTATCTTTTATTTTATAAAGCTTCGTGCTAGTCAGTTCTGGGATGGGAAGCCCAGTAGAAATCTGAGCAGGAAGTTTATCAAATAAGTGTATTTGTATTTGAGCTCTTTTTACCTCAACTACTAGTTGAGGTAAAAAGAGCTCAAATAATCTCTGTCTGTTGCAAATGAAGCTTCTTGATGAGTGGTGACTGTAATACTTGTCTATAAGTCTAACGATCCATATTTTGAACATAGTAGGAAATTAGAGTTGTCTAGGGATATGACAACCTTGGTGTTTTCTCTAAGATCTATGACCTCTCCATCCATGTGCATTTGGCCATGTTTACAGTATCACACATGAGTGTGGGCTTTAAGTCCAATAAGGAAGCTATTGATTTATCCCCAAGATAAAAGTGCCACTACTGCCCCAATATAGCTTGCTGTGCCAGTCATTGATGTGGTTATTAGGCCTTAAAGTTGGGGTTGATTGATGTTTTCCCTTAGAAGCTCTTATAGTACTCTCCAAAACTGTGAGAGCTGGTCTTCAGAGGAGGTGGATTCCAGGTCAGTTCCAGCTCAATTGCTCCAAATCCTGTGTCTGTAGTATGTCCTGTCTTTAGTAATAGAATCTTACCTTCATGTTCTGTGAGGTAATCAAAGGGGAGATTGTTACAGAGTTCCACAACTGTTCTACACAGAGATTGTCTGTGAATTGGCCAAGCCTAACTGACGCATCCACAATGTAAGCTCTACATCTACGGCTCATGGAACATAGTAGAACAAAGGTTAGAACACTCTCACACATCTCTCATCAATGAAGCTCCCTCATGCAGATGAGGGCCATGAACACAAAACAACACACATGTCCAAAGTGTAGCAACGGCGAGTCTGCAGAGTGTGGGTCCTTGGACAGGACTCCTATATTAAACTCCACCAATCCAGGGCTTAGGGACTATTATGGAAGAGAGAGCAGGAAACATTGTAAGATCCTAGGAAGAAGTGTATGACTACATGGTAATAGGGTCCTACAGACTTTTGGGACCTTGCTTATATGCACCTAGAGCAATGGTGTCAGCATGTACAAAACCTATGCAAACTCAAGCAGATTAAAAACTCATCACAGAACTGTGGAAATGGGCAGCAGGTCCAAATCTTAGCTGAAGAACTATTGGTAGCTGATTACTGCTGGGTGAAGGAGAGCTGATCTTAAAGGGAGGGACTCTAGACAGGCTGACTAGACCCCAGTGCATAAACTTGTACTGAGGGACATCTGTGGACACTGACTTGAGTCAATAGGCCTTAACACAAATGGCAGGATGCATAAATTCCAGTGGGGGCCTATGGGAGGGTGCCAATGTGATAGTATTTTCACTTTTACAGGCTGTCTTGTTTGGTGTCTGGTTACTTTAGCTATTTTCTTTTTTTTTTTTATTAGTTTTTTTATTGATGCTTTGTGGCATTTCATACATTTTTAGCAATTCAGTTCAGGCTTATTCCCTTTCCCTCCCCCACCCCCACCCCACCCCATCCCAGATCATGCATTCTGCCATAACTGTCCGCATCTTTCTCTCAGTTTTTTTTTTTTTTTAGCTTGTGTTTTTTCATTCCATGAGTACAAGCATCCTTCATGCAAAACCTATCTGCAGGCTGTAATGCATCTGAATTAAATGGAGATACTTTAGCTATTTTCCAGCTCTGTACAATTTAATGTAAAGCTTTTAATTGGTTGAATCAGAGGATTTACATACCATTGAAATACTCTGCAAAATGCTGGTGATTGGATTTGATGAGTTCCCTGTCTTATAGCACCTTCTAAGTCAACTCCCCAGACTTGTCCACTGGTCTCTGGAGACAGATCGGTTTTGTAAAGCATACTCTGTGAGAAAAGTAACTTTCAGGTTGGAAGCTGCAGTGGAACTCATTTCTTAGTCCCCAGGATTGTGTTACTTCCTTTAGAACAGTCGAGGACATCGTTATATCTTTCTTTCTCTTTTTCTCTTTTCTTTCTCTTTCTTTCTTTCTTTCTTTCTTTCTTTCTTTCTTTCTTTCTTTCTTTCTTTCTTTCTTTCTTTCTTTCTTTCTTTCTTTTTCCTTCCTTTCTCTCTCTCTCCTTTCCTTCCTTCCTTCCTTCCTTCCTTCCTTCCTTCCTTCCTTCCTTCCTTCCTTCCTTCCTTCCTTCCTTCCTTCCTTCTTTAGCTCTATTAAATTAATGAGCTCTTCTACATACCCATTTTCTGTCTGAGTTCTAACCAGTATTTTATATAAAACTTTCTTTCTCTACTAGTCAATGGCTGACATTTCCATCTTTCAGTTCTCAACTTTCTTGGACCACTTATAACAGGTCATTATCCTTTATTTAAATACATTGTACCATGCTTTTTTATAGCTTCACATATTATTTACCATCTGTCTGTCCCACCTAACTGTAACTGCCAACATAGCTGTATTATATATCAGGTCTGAGCACAGAATCAGAGAACAGCCATTCAATAAATGAATGGATAAGAATACAAACTGGTACATGGCAAATGTATAATGCCTATTCAATACAGATGAAGATTGAAATAAATTATTGTCTATGTAGATGTGTGTCAGCATCTATTAAAGACTGGTATAACATCTCCCAGTCACTTTTACATTTAACAGATGCTTTATTGATTGGAAGACCATGTAAGATTGCTACTGTTTCATCATCAGAATTCAAAACGCTTACATAACAGTAAGGATATTGTTATGCATACTGTCTTTTATTTATTAATTTTTTCCAAAGCCAACTTTTATTGAAGCTTTGTGCATTTCATTCAAAATTTCTTTTTTTAATTAAAAAATATTTATTACTTTATATGTATGAATGTACTGTCTGCAGTGTAAGTAGGTGCACCAGTGTCATGCAATGCTGCAGAGGTCGGAAGAGGGTGTCAGAATCCCCTGGAACTGGAGTTAGATGGTTCTTAGCTGCCATGTGGGTCCTGGGAATTGAACCTGGGTCCACTGTAAGAGCAGTTGGTGCTCTTAACCGCTGAGCCATCTCTCCAGCCACTGAAATTTCAAATCAAATCTAGACCTGTGCCCCCTTCCTTGCTTCCCCTCCCCACCAGAGTTCATGAATTCTGCCAAACATGTTCCATCTTTTTCTCAGTCTCCTTTAAAATTTCCGATGGAGAAGTTTACTGTTTAGAGCAGAAGTTCACCATTTCAGTCAGTTCATTGACCCAGTCTTGTTGTTGTTGTTGTTGTTATTCCAATTTGCATCACTCCAAAATATGCATATACGCATGCCACAAATATCATAGGTTTTTTTATATTGTTTTATTTATATATATATTTTACAAGATTATGTTACAAATCAAATCTGGACCTGTGTCCTTCTCCCTAGCTCCCCACTCCACCAAAGCTCATGCATTCTGCCAAACATGTTTTTCATCTTTTTCTCAGTCTTTCTCAAAATTCTCGATATAGAAGTTGACTGTTTTGAGCAGAAGTTCACCGTTTCAGTCAGTTCTTTGACACAATCTTTTCTGTTGCTGTTGTTGCTGTCGCTGTTGTCATTGTTCTTTCAAATATGGGCCACTCTCAACTACTTGGACCAAAGCTCAAGGAGCCCTGCACAAGAAATACTTACTACTAGGTAATTGGTGGTAGCATCCACAGATGAGGGATACCATTTGTCATTTGCTTTTCTGGGACTGTGTTACTTAACATAATATCTTCTAGTTCCATCCATTTACCTGCAAAGTTCATGATGTCATCTTTCTTTACTGCTGCATAGAACTCCATTGTGTAGATGTACCACATTTTCTCTATCCACTTAGATAGTTGGGGGGCACTTGGGTTGGTTCCATCTCCTTGCTATTGTGAAGAGGGCTGCAATAAACATGGCTGTGCATGTATCTCTGCGGTAAGATGAGTCTTGTGGGTACACGCCCAAGAGTGGTATGGCTGGGTCAGTTGGCAAGTTCACTCCAAGTCTTCCAAGGGTTCTCCACACTGTTTTCCATAGTGGCTGTATGAGTTTACATTCCCACCAGCAGTGGATGAGTGTTTACCTTTCCCCACAACCTCTCCAGCACTTGGAATCATTTGTTTTCTTGATCCTAGCTAGTCTTATTGGAGTAAGATGATATCTTAGAGTGGTTTTCATTTGCATTTCCTTAATTATAAGTGACGTTGAACACTTCTTAAGATGTTTCTCAGCCATCTCTAATTCCTCACTTGTGAAATCTCTGTTCAGCTCTTTGCTCCATCTATTGAGTGGGTCATTTGTTTTCTTTCTTCTTTGTTTTTTGAGTAGTTTATATATTCTGGAAATCAATGCTTTGTCAGATGTATCTGCAGTGAAGGTTTCCTCCTACTCTGTGGGATTTCTCTTCACTTCTTTGATTGTTTCTTTTGACATACAGAAGTTTTTGAGTTTAATGAGGTCCCATTTGTCAATTGTCGCCCTTAATTCTTGCACAGCTGCTGTCTGATTTAGGAAGTCTTTTCCTATGTCTATGTCTTATAGTCTGTTGCCAACTTTTTCTTCTATCGCTTGCAAAGTTTGGGGTTTCACATTGAGGGCTTTAATCCATCTGGAGTTGACTTTTATACAGGTAGAGTTTTAATTTCATTCTTCTACAAGTGGTGATCCAGTTTTGCCAACAACACTTCCTGAAGATGCTGTCCTTCCTCCATTGTGTCTTCTTGGTCCTCTTGTCAAATATGAGATGGCTGAAATTGTATGTGCTCAAGTTTGGATCTTCAGTTTTTTTCCATTGGTCAACAGGTCTGTTTTTGTGCCAGTACCAGGCTGTTTCTATGACTTTAGCCCTGTAATATAGTTTTAAGTCTGGTATAGAGATTCCCCCTGTGTTGCTTTTTCACTCAGGGTTGTTTTGGCTATTTGGGGACTTTTTTTTTTTTCCAAATGAAATTAAGGCCTTTTTTTCCTAGTCTGTGAAGAAACTCTTGGGGATTTTATTTGGGATTGCATTAAATCTGTACAAGAGTTTGGGTAGAATGGACATTTTTAACTATATTAATTTTCCCAATCCATAAGCATGGGAGGTTTTTCTATCTTCTGATGTCTTTTTCAATTTCTTTTTTTAAGGATTTAAAATTTTTGTTGTAGAGATCTTTGGTGTCTTCGGTTAGATTTGTTCCTAGGTATTTTATTGTTTTTGAGGCTATTGTGATTAGGAAGGTCTCCTTGAATTCCTTCTCCAGTTGCTTGTTGTTGGTGTATAGAAAGGCTACTGATTTTTTTAGGTTAATTGTGTATCCTGCCAAATTACTGAAGCTCTTAATCATTTCTAGGAGTTTTCTGGTGGAATTTTTAGCATCCCTTAGGCAAACAATCATATCATCAGCAAATAGGGATAGCTTGACTTCCTCTTTTCCAATTAGTACTCCTTTAATTTTCTTTTCTTACCTTATTGCTCTAGCAAGTGTTTCAAGCACTGTATTGAAGAGGAGTGGTGACAGGGGGCAGCCTTTCCGAATTCCTACCTTTAAAGGGAATGTTTCTGTCATTTCCCCATTTAGGATGATATTGGCTGTTGGTTTCCTCTATATGGCTTTGATTACATTGGGGAATGATCCCTCCAATTCAATTACCTCTAGGACTTTAAGCATGAAGGTATGCTGGATTGTGTCAAAGTCAGTTGAGATGATGGTGTGGTTTTTGTGTTTTAGTCCATTTATATGCTTGATGATATTTATTGATTTTCATATGTTAACCATCCCTGCATCTCTGGTATTAATCCAACTTGGTCATGTTGGATGATCTTCTTGATGTGGGTCTGTATGCGATTTGCCAGTATCAGGTTTAGAATTTTGGCATCTGTGTTCATTAGTGAGATGGGTCTATAGTTCTTCTTTTTGGTTGTATCTTTGCCTGGTTTTGGTAATAGAGTGATGCTGGCTTCATGGAAGGAATTTGGGAGAATTCCCTCTGTTTGTATCCTTCTAAACAATTTGAGTAGTAATGGTTGTAAGTCTTTTTGAAATGTTTTATAGAATTCTGCTGTGAAACTGTCTGGGACTGGGCCTTTTTTAGTTGGGAGTTTCTTATTACACCTTCAATTTCTTCATATATTATGGGTCTGTTTAATCTGTCGATCTCTTCTTGGTTGAGCTTTGGTGAGTCCCAGGATTTCAGATATTCATCCATTTCTTCTAGGTTTTCAAACTTGGTAGAGTATAGGTTTTTGTAGTATTCCCATATGATTCTCTGGATATTTTCCTTGTCTGTTGTGATATTTCCCTTTTCATCATAGATTGTATTGATTTGGAGTAGTTCCTTCTTTCTTTTGGTTAACTGGGCTAGAGATCTGTCTATCTTGTTTATTCTTTCAAAGAACCAACTTTTGGATTCATTGATTTTTTTTGTATTTTTTTCTTTGTTTCTATTTCATTGATTTCTGCTCTGATTTTTGTTATTTCTTCCTGTCTGTTGCATTTAGGGTTCATCTGTTGTTGCCTCTCAAGTGCTTTTAGCTGCTGTGTTAGATCGTTCATTTGTGCTCTTTCTGTTTTTCTAATGTAGGCACCCAGGGCTATGAACTTCCCTCTTAGGACTGCTTTTATGGTATCCCATAGGTTTTGTTGTGTTGTATTATCATTGTCATTCAGTTCCAGGAATGCTTTTATTTCTTTCTTTATCTCTTCCTTGACCCATTCATTATTCAAGAGTGTGTTGTTTAGTCTCCATGTGTTCTTGTAGATAGTAGGGTTTATCCTGGTGTTGATACTGAGCTTTATTGCACTGTGGTCTGATAGAATGCATGAAATTATTTCAATATTTTTGTATTTGTGGAGGTTTCTTCTGTGTCCCAGTATGTGGTTGATTTTGGAGAATGTTTTGTGGGGTGCTGAGTAGAAAGTGTATTCTCTAGTATTAGGGTGGAATATTCAGTAGATGTCTATGAGGTCCATTTGGTGTATCATATCATTCAGTTCAGATGTCTCTCTGTTTATTCTTTGTCCTGTTGACCTATCCAAGGGGCTCAGTAGGGTATTGAAGTCCCCTACTATGAGTGTACTGGGGTAGTGTGTGACTTGTGGTCCTGGAGGATTGTCTTTATAAAGTTTGGCGCACCAGAGTTTGGTGCATATATATTCATAATTGTGAAATCTTCATGGTGAATTTTTCCTTTGATAAAAATGTAATGACCTTCTTTGTCTCTTCTGATTTCTTTTACTTTGAAGTCTATTTTGTCTGATATTAAAATAACAACACCTGCTTTCTATTTGGTACCATTTGCTTGGAATATTTTTTTCCATCCTTTCACTTTAAGTTGATGCCTGTCCTTAAAGGTAAGATGTGTTTCTTGTAGACAGCATATCCATACATTCTGTTTCCTAATCCAGTCTCCCAGTCTATATCTTTTGATTGGGGAATTTAGTCCCTTAATGTTTAACGTTATGACTGATAGGTTTTTGTTTCTTCCTTTTGCCTTATTATCCATTTGCAGTTTTGGTTTAGGTTTCTACTTCTGCAGTTAGGCTTTAATTGATTTCTTTTTCTAGGTGCCTGGGGGTGGTTGCTCCTTTCTTCTGTCTTTTGAATTGCTTCAAGTATTCTCTGAAGGGTTGGTATAAAGAATACAGACATGTATTCTTTCTTTTATGTCATGGAAGATTTTTCTCTCTCCTTCAACTATAATTGGCATTTTTGCTGGGTATATTAACCTGGGTTGGCATCTATTGTCCTTTAACACTGGGAATGCTTTGCTTTACGTTCTTCTTGCTTTCATAGTTTGCACTGAGAAGTCAGTTGTAATTCTGATAGGTTTCCCCTTATAGGTCACTTGTTGTTTTTCTCTTGTGGCTTTAAGGATTTTATCTTTGTTTTGGGTGCCTAGCATTTTGACTATGATGTGGCATGGAGAGTTTCTTTTCTGATCTTGTCTGTTTGGAGTTCTATGTGCTTCTTGTATTTGTTTTGGTTTGTCTTTTTTTATTTTGGGGAAATTTTCATCTATTATTCTGTTGAAGATCTGATCAATACCATTCTCTTGGGATTCTTCTCTTTCCTCTCTTCCTATGATGAGGAGGTTTGACCTTTTCATTGTGTCCCACAGTTCCTAGTTGTTCCACTTTTGTGTATTTTTAATTTTTTCATCATCTTTACTTGAGACTTTTAGTCATTCTGTGTTATCTTCCACGTCTGATATTCTTTGTTCTGCTTCCTCCATTCTACTTCTGAGGCTTTTTCCATTCCTTTCCTCTTGATTGGATGAGTGTTTGATTTCCTTTTTCATTTCCTCATCTGATTTCTTTAGTATTTCCACTTTCTTTTGGAGCTTCTCAATTTCTTCCTGTAGCTCTTTGCTTTGCTGGTTGGTTTTCCTTATCTTTTTCAACATGGGATCTTTTCAGTGTTTCCACTTCCTTCCAGAGTTTGTCATTCTCTCACTCTAGGTCCTTCTTGAATTCTTCATTCTCTTTTCTTAATTCTTTGATTTGCTCTTTATAATCTTGTACTTCTTTAAGTATGTTCACAATTGTACTTCTGATATTTGTGTCCTGGGCCATCCCCAGGGGGATCCCACTGTAGGAATCTTCCACAGAGTTGGTACAGCTTGGTGTGGGATTATCCTGCACCTTTCCAATGTTGTGTCTTCTTTGTGTCCCTGGCATATGGGCTACTCCTTGCCTGTATTCCAGTGTGAATCCCAAATGCTTCCTCACTGTGTTGAAGGCTTGCTTTGCTTGCCTCCTTCATATGTCTTCGTTCTTTGTTTGATTGATTTGTTTTTCTTCTTTACTCCTTGATTATGGAGTGTTGATTTCTCTAAGCTCTGCGCTTTCTTTTGGAAGTCCAACTGACTCTTCCCTTTCTGTTCTGAAGGTTCTCCAAAGAATCCACCTGGACACTCCTGTGTTTCAGGTGGTCTTGGGAGATCCCTGAATTTTTTCTTTATTAGGCTGAAAGATGTCGTGTTTGAAGGCTCCTTCTTAGCAAGCCAAAACAGCCATCAGTTCTGCCCTTGTGCTACACACTGACCTTCCCATGGTCACCAAATGAGGTCCAGTAAGCACCATATCCTGTCTTGATCTTCCTGTACTGGTCTCTGTGATACAGCCTGGGTAGTCCAATAATGGCAGTCTATACTCTGAAGAGGCTGAAACCTTAGTAGCATCTCAGTCCACAAGCTGGATGTGAGACATCTGTCCCCATCTGTCACTGAAGGTTTGGAGGATTCTTGGAGAGACACGAATCTTTAGTTCATATTGTATGGTGGAAAAGCTGTGTCTCTGTAGGAAAAGTCTTCCTAAATCAGACAGCAGGTGTGCAGGAAATAAGGTCAACAATTGTCAAATGGGACCTAATTAAACTCAAAAGCTGTAGAGCAAAGGAAACAAACAGTGCAGTGAAGAGAAAACCCACCGAGTGGGACGAAACCTTCTCAGCAGATACATCTGACAAAGACTAATTTCCAGAATATATAAATTATTCAAAAAACTAAGAAGGAAAACAAATGACTCACTCAAAAGATGGAGCAAATAGCTGAAGAGAAATTTCACAAGTGAGGAATTGGGGATGGCTGAGAAACATCTTTAAAAAGTGTTCAACATTGGTAATTAGTAAGGAAACACAAATTAAAACCACTTTACAATATCTGACTCCCATAAGACTGGCTAGGATTAAGAAAACAAATGTTTGGATATGTTAATCCATGAATTACATTTTTCCCCCCTGTTAAATATGACAGGGTCTTACTGTGGCTTATAACATCTCCTAACCTGTAGAGGATGTAAGCTTGTGGCATCAGCCATGGGTTATTTCTCCAAGGAGAGAGCCAATAGCCAATTAGATTTGGGATATACAGGCACATGGCTGCCTCTGCTGCACAGTATTTCCAGGCAGGTGAGGTGTA
>VZQC01010206.1:2419473-2441024 GCA_009823505.1 Rhizomys pruinosus
AGATGTTATAAGCCACAGTAAGACCCTGTCATATTTAACAGGGGGGAAAATTGTAATTCATGGATTAACATATCCAAACATGTGTCTATGCTAAAGTAACCTACCATAACTATTAGTGCTGCTTAAATACCTATATATCTAATTGCTTGTTCTTCATTAGTAGGATCGAAAGGTTATTCCTGGACAAACTGTCAGCCCATGAAAGGAAACAGCCAGAATTGACCAGAGTCCAAGTCAACAGCTCCAGAGAGAGTGGACTGTTTTACCTCTCATCCACCTGTGCCCCTTTTCTAAGCCTAGGGAACAACCTGCGGAAGAGGGGGCGTGGTAGAATGTAAGGGCTGCGATTGGGGTGAATGGTGAAACTACAGCAATGTAGTCTGGACACTCATTTGATCAACTTGATTGAACAAACAACCTGTCACCCCCCACTGGATGGTGGGGCTGTAGGTGTTTGGGCACAACAGCCTGCAGATAGGTTTTGCATGAAGGATGCTTGTACTCATGGATTATCACTTATAGCTAAAAATGAAAAAAAAAACTGAGAGAAAGATGCAGGACAGTTATGGCAGAATGCATGATCTGGGATGGGGTGGGGGTGGGGGGAGGGAAAGGGAAATAAGCTTGAACTGAATTGGAAAAAAATGTATGAAATGCACAAAGCATCATTAAAAACTAAATTAATAAAAACAAAGAAAACAAATGATACCAAGTGCTGGAGAGGTTGTGGGGAAAAAGGCAACACTCAAACACTGCTGGTGGGAACGTAAACCCCTACAACCACCAAGAAAAACAGTGTTGAGAACCCTTAAAATGAGCTTGCCACCTGACCCAGTCATACCATTCCTGGGTATATACCTACAAGACTCATCTTACTGTAGAGATACATGTACAGCCATGTTTATTGCAGCTCTCTTCACAATAGGCTGGAACCAACCCAAGTGCCCCTCAACTGACTAGTGGATAGAGAAATTGTGTTACATCTACACAATGGAGTTCTATGCAGCAGTAAAGAAAGATGACATCATGAACTTTGTAGGTAAATTTATGGAAACAGAAAATATCAGGTTAAGTGAAGCAACACAGTCCCAGAAAAACAAATTATGAATGGTATCCCTCATCTATGGATGCTAGTGCCAATTACCTAGTTGTAAGGCAAACTGAGCAATGTTAATGTTATAATCCTTGTCATCTGAAACCAATTGTGCTCTTATATTGTGAATCCCTTAACAGGTTCTGGAACTAAGCTACCATTTATTTTCAGACTTAGGAATTTTCGGTGTATGGATGGAGGGTGTGTTTTTTAGAGTAATATAAGATTAAAAGAATGGGAAAAAACTAGTTTGTCATGACATTATGTCTAACCACAGTATTTATTTTATGGAAGTGCTTCTTAGTATTTCTTGTACAAGGCTGCTTGAGCTTTTATCCAAGTCTTTTCTAAAATATTACACAGAGTTAAAAATATCAGGCTGGTGTAACTTAGCCTTTTTGGATGGTTAATGACCACACTTAATGCCCATACCAATTTGAAGGTCATAAGGGATAACTTTGTTCCTCACCCTCAGAGGTCAAGTCCCAGGAGATTATGCATGTGGGCATCTCTTGAAATGTCCTGCAAATGTGAGTCACCAGTCTTCCTGTGCAGGAAGGTCTTGGAGATCCACTAATGGGACTTTATCCAGTGTCCAGTCTATAAAGAGTAAAGTCTGCTCATGCTTCAAAAAGGGAAGCCTGGTCTAACAAGACCTGACTTTGTTCTCAAGAGGTTAGAACTGGTAAATGAAAATCCAAAAGGATCCAGGGGCTCCCCCCCTCAAAAAAAATCAAGTGACCCCTGAGGACCAGATCCTCAACTGACCTTGAGAAAACAAAAACCTTGGTTAATCTGGACTAACCGTTTGGCCTTAAACATCCCAAAGGAAAGTATAACCAGAAATAAAGAAATAGTATGGTCTGAGAAATTGTACTTCAGGTAAAAAACTTTAGATCTTAGTAAAAAGAGAAAAAGTGAAAAAAGACAGTTGTTTTGCCTGTCTTACTGGCAAGTCCAGCTACCTAGAGGCTGCCACTTCTTTTACCATCCTTCAAAGACATGAGACACAGCTTTTCAACCTTCCAGTATGGGCTGAAGACTCATGTCTGTCCAAGAATCTTCCAAACCTTCAGTGACAGATGGGGACAGATGTCTCACATCCAGATTGTGGACTGAGATACTACTGGGGTTTCAGTTTCTTCAGAGTATGGACTGCCATTGGTGGACTACCCAGGCTGTATCACGGAGACCAGTACAGGAAGATCAAGACAGGATGCTGTGCTTACTGGACCTCATTTGGTGACCATGGGAAGGGAAAACCCCAGTGTGTAGCACAAGGACAGAACTGATGGTGGTTTGGGCTTGCCAAGCAGGAGCCTTCAAACATGACATATTTCAGCCTAATAAAGAAAATAATCATAAGCTGAAGATGCTAAAACCCATGATATTTTTGGCATGCATATGTGGATATTTTGGAGTGATGCATATTGGAAGGAATAACAACCACCACCACCACAACGACAACAATAACAACAAAAAGACTGGGTCAAAGAACTGTCTGAAACACTGATCTTCTGCTCAAAATAGTAAACTTCTGCATTGACAATTTTGAGAGAGACTAAGAAAAAGAAGAAAACATGCATGAGCTCTGGTGGGGTGGGGGGGCTGGTAGGGGAGCACGGATCTAGATTTGATTTGAAATTGTGTATGAAATGCACAAAGCTTCAATAAAAATTGGCTTTGAAATAAAAGAAAAGCTATGTCTCATGTCTTTGAAGGATGGCAAAAGCAGTGGCAGCCACAGTGCAGCTTCACTTTCCAGTAAGTCAGGTAAAACAACTGTGCTCCTTTTTTTTGACTCTGTTTTTTTCCCCTAATTTTTTATTGAGCTTTTGTGCACTTCATACAATATTTTTTAATCAAGTTTATGCCCATCTCCCCATCCATGCCCCACCCCCCGGACTCATGTATTCTGCCATACATGTTAAGTCCTGACTTGTATCTTTTTCTCAAGCTTTTTTTTTTTTTAACTCTTTGGATGCAGAAGTTTACTGTTTGGGGAAGTTCTTTGAGCAACTCTTTTTGTTGCTGTTGTTCCCTTTAGTTTTTTTTTTTTTTCTCCAAAAAGTTCTGGGATCACGGGCTCCATCTCAGAGTCTTGAGTCCTGGGATCACAGGCTCCATCTGGGTGTCTTGAGTCCTGGGAAAGATCTCAAGTTTTATACCTGAAGTACAATTTCTCAGGCCTTAATATTTATTTATTTATTTATTTATTTATTTATTTATTTATTTATTTATTTATTGTTATACTTTCTCTTTGGATGTTTAAGGCCATACAGTTGGCCCAGATTAACCAAGGTTTTTGTCTTCTCAAGGTCAGTTGAGGATCTGGTCCTCAGGGGTCACTTGATTTTTTGGGGGGGGTAGCCACTGTATCCTTTTGGATTTTCATTTACCAGGTCCATCCACTAGAGGACAAAGTCAGGTCTTGTTAGACCAGGCTTCCCTTTTTGAAGCATGAGCAGACGTTCCTCTTTATAGACTGGACACTGGATGAAGTCCCATTAGTGGATCTCCAAGACCTTCCTGCACAGGAAGACTGGTGACTCACATTTGCAGGACATTTCAAGAGATGCCTACATGCATAATCTCCTGGGACTTAGTTGACCTCTGAGGGTGAAGAACAAAGTTATCCCTTATGACCTTCAGCCAAATTGGTATGGGCATTAAGTATGGTCATTAACCATCCAAAAAGGCTAAGTTACACCAGCCTGATACTTTTAACTCTGTGTAATATTTTAGAAAAGACTTGGACAAAAGTTCAAGCAGCCTTGTACAAGAAATACTAAGAAGCACTCCCATAAAAATAAATACTGTGGTTAGACATAATGTCATGACAAACTAGTTTTTTCCCATTCTTTTAATCTTATATTACTCTAAAAATTGCATACATACCCTCCACCCATATACCAAAAATTCCTAAGTCTGAAAATAAATGGTAGCTTAGTTCCAGAACCTGTTAAGGGATTCACAATATAAGAGCACAGTTGTTTTCAGATCGTGAGGGATATAGCATTAACGTTGCTCAGTTTGCCTGACAACTAGTTAATTGGCACTAGTGTCCACAAATGAGGGATTCCATTTGTCATTTGTTTTTCTGGGACTGTGTTACTTCACTTAACCTGATATTTTCTATTTCCATCCATTTACCTGCAAAGTTCATGATGTCATCTTTCTTTACTGCTGCATAGAACTCTATTGTGTAGATGTACCACATTTTCTTTATCTACTCATCAGTTGAGAGGCACTTGGGTTGGTTCCAGCTCTTCGCTATTGCTATTGTGAAGATAGCTGCAATAAACATAGTTGTGCATATATCTCTGCAGTAAGATGAGTCTTGTGGGTATATACCCAAGAGTCATATGGCTGGGTCAGGTGTCAAGTTCATTTTGAGTCTTTTAAGGGTTCTCAACGCTGCTTCCATAGTAGTTGTAGGAGTTTACATTCCCACCAGCAGTGTATGAGTGCTACTCTTTCCCCACAACCTCTCCAGCACTTAGGATCATTTGTTTTCTTGATCCTAGCCAGTCTTATCGGAGTGAGATGATATCTTAAAGTGGTTTTAATTTGCAGTTTCCTTAATTATTAATGATGTTGAACACTTTTTATGATGTTTCTCAGTCATCTCCAATTCCTCACTTTTGATGTCTCTGTTCAGCTCTTTGCTCCATCTTTTGAGTGACTCATTTGTTTTCTTTCTTCTTTGTTTTTTGAATAGTTTATACATTCTGGAAATTAATGCTTTGTCAGGTGTATCTGCTGTGAAGTTTTCCTCCCACTCTGTGGGTTTTCTCTTCACTTCACTGATTCTTTTGTTATACAGAAGCTTTTGAGTTTAATGAGGTCCCATTTGTCAATTGTTGACCTTATTTCCTGAGCAGGTGCTGTCTGATTTTGAAAGTATTTTCTTATGCCTATGTCTTGTAAGCTGCTGCAAACTTTTTCTTTTATCACCTTCAGAGTTTTGGGTTTCACATTGAGGTCTTTGATCCATTTGGAGTTCATTTTTGTACAGAGTGAGAGGTAAGGGTTTAATTTTATTCTGTAAGTGGTGATCCAGTTTTTGCCAACACCATTTGCTGAAGATGGTGTCTTTCCTCCATTGTGTCTTCTTGGACCCCTTGTCAAATATGAGGTGGCTGAATTGTATGTGCTCAAGTTTGGATCTTCAGTTTTGTTCCATTGTTCTACAGGTCTGTTTTTGTGCCAGTACCAAGCTGTTTTTATGACTATAGCCCTGTAGTATAGTTTGAAGTCTGGTATAGAGATCTCCCTGTATTGCTCTTTTCACTCAGGGTTGCTTTGGCTATTCGGGGTGTTTTGTTTTTCCATATGAACTTAATTTTTTTCCATGCCTGTGAAGAAACTCTTGGGGATTTTAATTGGGATTGCATTAAATCCATATATTAATTTGGGTAGAATGGACATTTTTACTATATTAATTTTTCTAATCCATGAGCATGTGAGGTCTTTCCATCTTCTGATGTCTTCTTCAATTTCCTTCTTCAGAGGTTTAAATTTTTTTGGTAGAGATCTTTGATGTCTTTGGATAGGTTTGTTCCTAGGTATTTTATTGACTATGGGGACTTTTAAGGTTGGACTAAATGCATTTTGCATTTTATATGGTCAGGAGCCTATGGGGGCCAGGGAATGGAATGTGGTGGTTTGAATGATAGTGTCCCCATAGGCTTTAAGTATTCAGACATTTTGTCTCCAGTTGGTGGCACTGTTCTTGGAGGTCTTAGAAGGTGTGGTCGTGCTGGAGGAAGTATGTCATTGGGGGCGGGCTAAGTGAGTTTAACAAGCCTTGCAGTCTCCAGTCTCTCTCTCTGCTTCCTGTGCTCATTGTGAGATGTGAACCTCAGCTTGCTGCTCTAGCCCTGGCCACCATGCCTCCCACCACAATGGACTGATTTCCTGGAACCATCAATCATAAGGTCAGATAAACTCTTCCTTTTGTAAGTTTCCTTGTCATAGTGGTTTTATCACATGTGCTGGATAGCTTTAGTGTCAACTTGACACACCTGGGTTGAGGGAGCCTCAGTTGGGGAATTGGCTCCATTGGATTGGCCTGTGGCCACATCTGTGGAGTAGTGTCTTGATGGTTGAGCAGTGTGGGAGGGCCCAGCCCACAATGAGTAGTGCCACCCTGGGCAGGTTGTTGTGTACTGTATAAGAAGGCGGGCTGGTCCTGAGCCAGGGGAGCAAGTCAGTAAGCAGCACTCCTCCATAGCCTGTGCTTCAGCTCCTGCCTCCAGGTTCCTGCCCTGAGTTCCTGCCCTGGGCTCCCTAAGTGATAAACTGTGACCCAGGAGATGTAAGCTGAATAAACCCTTTCCTCCCCAAGTTGGTGTCAGAGTGTTTTGTCACAGCAATGGAAGACAAACTAGGACATCACAGCAACAGAAAAGTGACTAATACAGAAGGTCTCATTGTATTCCTTCTTCAGTTGCTTGTTGTTGGTGTAAAGAAAGGCTACTGATTTTTCTAGGTTAATTTTGTATCCTGCCACTTTACTGAAACTCTTAATTGTTTCTAGGAGTTTTCTGGTAGAGTGGTAGAGTTTTTAGCATCCCTTAGGTAAACTATCATATCATCTACAAAAAGGGAGAGCTTGACTTCCTCTTCTTCAATTAGTACTCTTTTAATTTCATTTTCTTACCTTATTGTCCTAGCACGTGTTTCAAGCACTATATTGAAGGGGAGTGGTGACAGGGGGCAGCCTTGCTGAGTTCCTACCTTTAATAGGAATGCTTCTGTATTTTCTCCATTTAGGATGATGTTGGCTGTGGGTCTCCTGTATATGGCTTTGATTACATTGAGGAATGATCCCTCCAATCTAATTCCCTCTAGGACTTTAAGCATGAAGAGATGCTGGATTTTGTCAAAGGCTTTTTCTGTATCAATTGAGATGATGGTGTAGTTTTTGTTTTTCAGTCCATTTATGTGTTTTATGATATTTATTGATTTTCGTGTGTTGAACCATCCCTGCATCTCTGGTATGGATCCAACTTGGCCATGATGGATAATCTTTTTGATGTGGGTCTGGCATACTGTCTTTTAAAAATGTGACCCCAGAAACTTGATGGCCTATATCTTGTATCTTATGGGATATCTGTTTTAAATAATTTGAGAAATATATGTGTCTGTAATTTAAGCAGAAAAGTTATTAAATGTTAATATATTCAATAAGGAAACTTCTTATTGAATATTAGACATAAATATTAGAAGTTTTCATAAGTTCAGCAGTATTAAAAATTAAATAGTGTCATATAACTGATAGTAGAATGTACCCATTTCATAATTTATATTTTATAAAATAATAGTATTGAACAATGTTATTTCTCTATGTATTATGTCCTCTAACCTCTTTATTTTCTTTACCCTTCCTATGACTTCAGCATGGTCACTTCTTTCCATTTTCAAGTGAGAGGACTGAGTTTTACTGGTTAAATAACTTACCCCATGTCATAAACACATAGTAGCAGAGTGCTGTAAAGATTACTGATTATGACTACTTTGTCCTGCATCTACTGAAGACTCTTTGGACAATTATTTTCTGGTACCACTATGAATGCAAACATGATGTTTCTGTTGAGCTAATATAAAACCAGCACTGAATGACCGTGCATGGTGGCGCACGCCTTTCATCCTAGCACTTGGGAGGCAGAGGCAGGTGGGTCTTTGTGAGTTCAAGGCCAGCCTGGTCTACAGAGCAAATTCCAGGACAGCTGGGGCTACAGGGAGACCCTGTCTTGAAAAGACCAAAAACAAAATCAATGACAAAAAAAAACAAAAAACAAAAAAACAAAAACCCAGCACTGAATGAATCTGGAGAGAGAATTGCTAGCTATTTTGATTTCTAATATTGTCCTAAAAGTGTACTTACATATCTCTAAATGAAGACAATTATAAGATTATTTTTCCCACAATTTGAGAAGCACATTCATGTTCCCCTCTGGACATTTGTGTTGGTGTTGGGGTGGGTAGAATAATGCAGAACAACCCTTGCAGGCTTATGTTCCTTTACTCTTCCATTTGGTATGGTCAAGGTCTTTTCTTTAGTCTAGAAGATTGGCAGAAAACACCAGTAAGTAGCAGGCTTTCTTGGGGCCAACTCATTTTTATAGCAGTTCTTCAGATGTTCTAGCAGAGCACTAACATTGAAGTCGGGATTTCCAGGGTAATTATATTTGACAGACAGCCAAAAATGTGAGATAGACATTGACATATTATAATAACTTGAAAACCCAGAGCTAATACTCCATCAGTTCCTACTGTGATTAGTTTAGCTTGTCACTTTTCAAAGCACAAACCCAAGGTATTGAAGTGATTTGGGCTTCATTTTCATTTGAAAATGCTTATTTTTCCTTTGAAAGTTTCTAAGATTTTTCTTGACTGATAGGCAGTTGATTTTTTTTTCTATGAGAAAAAAGAGACAATGAGAGAAATTACAGTTTTTGTGTGATTTGAGGCTCAAACCCTGGTAACTGATCTAGCTTCTGACCTGACAATGCTTTTTGGTGAAATGGTCAAATTTTAGTCAAGGAAAAATTTTTTTTGGTAGTAGCCAATATAAAGTTTAGTGTCTATGAATTCTCAAAAGACTAAGGAAAATTATTGCTTTGAACATTATGACAATTAAGGTAACTTTGAAACTCTTCTATTTATAGATGTGGCCTTTGGCAAAGTGGTCACCAGTGGCTTAAGCAGAAAGCCTTAGGCACCCATGTGGAACCGTGGGACAGAACAATGTGAAAATCTAAACAGGAGGCCCAGGGCCAGGACTTATGGTAAAGGATACATATCATCCATGTATGTTAAGTCTGGAAGCTATTCTGTTCTTATCTTGCCAAAGGCTAGAGGGAAATTCAAAGCTCCTCCGTACATTAAACCTTAGGAGAGGCTGCATAAAACTATAAACACGGGGGAGGCCCATCCAAAGGAGGAAATTGGCAACTGCAGAAGACATTTTACTCAGTTACCATCCACTTAGGTCAAACACTAAAATGAAATAAAAATGTATTTTTAAAAATCAGGACAGTAGAGCTTTGTTTATGAAAACAACTACAGACAAATTACCAGAGTCCTTTTCTCAAAAGATACATTGATGAAGACTTGTTCTGAAAGAGTGGACTTGGAGTAGATTCAGAAAGGGAGTTAGAAAATTCCTTATTTAAGATCAGAATACATTGAAGCTGACAGGAACAAGATAGATGCAGCAAGGATGCTCCATAGGCAAGGGAAGGTGATGTCAGATGTCAGTGTGAGCTATTCCCAGGAATGGCTATTCCCTAGGGGCCAAGGGGCTCACTGTGTCCTGAGGAAGACAGATGGACCCATCAATGTCAGAACGACACTGTTTAGTCTAGAAGTGTATTGCATTATAATTACTTATTAAGGAAAAATAAAGTTCTCAAAACATAGTGTTTAGTTTATTCATTCTCAGGAAATAGCTTGAGAGTTTCAAGTTATCTATGAAAGTGTGTCAAGAAGTATTAATATTGACATATTAACAATATTTAGAAAAGTTAAACTATTTTGAACTAGAGGGACCACCACCAGCTACTTGTAGTGAACAAAACAAATAACCTACCTACATGTTTACATGTTACAGAAAAGCATGAGAGTAAATCCATTTCTATCACCCATGTTAGAAGCCATACAAGTGTTTTCTGATGTAATGCAGGTTAAAATGGAAAAAGGCAGCTGCTTTGCAGAATGTAGACTAAGCTGCCAGTTGTTCAAGGGGATTGCTAGACCACCTGTCTCTTACTAGATAACAAAACACAAGGCTTCTCTTATATAACTGAACACGGCACTCATTTGGTGCCAACATGGGTAAGCATCCTCCTCTCTGACACAAAGATGTCTATATAAACAATTGTACACAGCTACACAGACATTTTAAACAAAGTTTTTCAAAGAAGAAGACATGGCGTTTTGGAGCACGGTCTTTGCAGAACCATTTGAACAGCGCATAATCAAGTACATGTTGATAAAACCAATAGAAATAATTATGTTGCTTTTATATTGAAATATCAAAGTATGAGACACACATACCTTACCTCATGGTAATTACAGTTTCTTACAATTTGGGTTGTGTAAAAGCATTGCTAACTGCATTTGGACAATTAGATCAAAATAGAATTCTCTCAATCAAACTCCATAATTCCTCTATGGCAAATAGTGTTTTATTTACTAGAAATGTCAGAATTTGAATGCTAAACTGCAGTAATAGCTGATGTGGCAGTTTATAAATAGCATAAATCAATTGAAGAATGAATTACTCATGGCTTGTGACCAAAATAAAATAACAATGATAAACCTATCACAAACTGTCTAGAAATAGGAAAAACTGTCACAAGGGGAAAATGATAGAATCAGATTATGCAAATGGAAAGCTATGACTTTGGAAGAAGAAAACTTGACTCTTACATGAAATATTCACTCTACAGCTATTCTGAAGTAAGGCACATTGAGTGCTTTATAATGCTCAATCACATATTAGGTATGCTTACTTTTACTATGCAGTCAGTTGAAATAATAAACTCACATATTAGGTATGCTAGTATAGTTTACTGGGTAAACATTTTATTCTAAGGTAATTCAAAAGCATCTTTGGCTGTTATTCAAAAGATTTTGAAAACAGCATTTTGCTATAAATTATACTCATAGTTCTTGAAGTTCTAAAAAGAAAGACTGAACTTTTTAAATGTTTTTATTGTGTATATATACATATATGGTAATATTTTAAATGTTTTTATTATATAGTGTCTATCTGGGTATGTGTGTGTATACATTTGTATGAATTTGGTCATGTATGTGCCATAGATTATGTGTGGAGATCAGAGGAAAACCTTGCCTTTTACCTTGTTTGAGACAGGGTCTCTTTGTTATTTTTTCTACTGTGTAAACTGAGCAAGCTGGCCCCCAAACTTCTGAGGATTTGCCTGTCTCCATTGCCTATTTCCCTATAGGTGTACTGAAATTATAGACATGTACAGTATGTGTTCTTATTTTACATAAGTTCTGAGTATTTGAACCCAGGTCCTCATGTTTGTGCAGTAAGTGCTTTTATCCACTGATTCATCCCCATCCTCAGCACCAAAAAAAGGAGCTTCTCAGTTAAATATTATGATGTCTTTCCTATATTGACTTAAAATGTAATTCCATATTTTTCTAATTGTTCAATTATGTCTATAAATATACAATATTAGGAGAAAAAACTAAAAACCAAATAACATGTTTATTCAGAAGTTCAGGGTAAGGTGATTGTATCATGGAACAAAGCAAATATCCTGAATGCCTGTAAGTGGTCAGCAAGTGGCCACAGCTCTGCTGAATTTCAGCTCTATTTTTTATGGAATTAAAGCTACAGTGGTTATTCCTCACCCTACTTTTTGTAAGTAGTCAGCAGAGACTCAGTTTGTATCAGTCGTTACAAGGAGCTTACTCTATTCTCTCCTAACTCTGTCAGGCTTGCTCTGAGATTTTGTTCTGCATAAGTAATTCTTTATCTAGATATCCTAAGGTTTTGGCTGACAATATATATCATACATTGTGGTGTCACTCCACCACACGTGGAGGTGGCTGTACAAACCTGGTCCACTGGATTACAGGGAAAAGGGAAAATGCAAGACAGCTACCAAGTGCTGTCCTAAACCTGGGGACCAAAGGCTGATAACCTTTCTACCGCCCACCTGTCTCATCTAACATCTACAGCAGGCCATGCCCTATTGGCACTCCCAGATTCTCCAGGCTGCTGCCTGCTAGGCACTCTACAGCCTAATGCCACACTGTCACCTGATAGGCGCCCTACAGTCTAATTCTCGGTGACGCACTCACCACACATCACAGCTGGCGACCTGATAAATCTCCTTCCAGCCCATACCAGATTCCCAGGTTGGTGGTCTGCTGCCCAACCCACTGGCCACAACTACACAAGCCTGATGGGCTAAGATTATATGCGCAAAATAATGGCCTGGAGTCCCTGTCTGATGGTAAGAAGGACTCGTCTTTTTATTCACAGCATTGTTATTTATTTATTTATTTATTTATTTATTTATTTATTTATTTATTTTATTTATTTAAAAATTTTAAAATCTTTTATTGAAATTTTGTGCATTTCATTCATCACTTCTCATTTCAATCCAGACTCATTTCCTACTCTATGCCCCCCGCCCCTCCCAAGTTCAAGCAGTATGCCATACATGTCCTGTTTCCCCTTCTGAGTCTTTTCAAAGTTTTTCAAAGCAGAAGATTATTTTTTTGGAGGAAGAACTCTACTGGTTCAGTCAGTTCCCTGTCCTAGTTCTTTTGTTGTTGTTGTTCCCTCTAATCCATATTGTTTCAACATATGCATTTATGTATGTCACACATGTACTAAAATCGTGTCATCTGAAAATAAACTGTTATTTCCAAATCATATTTTGGGATTCACATTTTTCCTTTTAATTTTATATTGCTCTAAAATATGCAAACATACCCTCCACACTTGTACCAAAATTATAAAGTCTGAAAATAGGTAGTAGGTTAATTCTAGAGCCCATTAAGGGATTCACATTCTAAGAGCACAGTTGCTTTTAGATAAAGAGAACTATAACATTAATGTTACTCAGTTTGCCTTACTTGATGCTAGCATCCACAAATGAGCGGTATCATTCATCCTTTGTTTTTCTGTATTATCTCACTTAGCATAATATCTTCTAGTTCCATCCATTTACCTGCAAAGTTCATGATGTCATCTTTCTTTTTTTTTTAATTTTTTATAAATTTTATTTATTTCTGTATGTGTATGAATGCACTGTCTGCATGCAGGTTTGTGCAACCGTGTCGTGCAATGCCGCGGAGGTCAGAAGAGGGCGTCAGATTCCCCTGGAACTGGAGTTCTCCTGGAATTGGAGTTTCGGACGGTTCTCGGCCTACTGCTGCATAGAACTCCATTGTGTAGATGTACAACATTTTCTCTATCCACTTGTCAGTTGAGGGGCACTTGGGTTGGTTCCAGCTCTTTGCTATTGTGAAGAGAGCTGCAATAAACATGGCTTTCAATGTATCTCTGCAGTAGGATGAGTTTTGTGGGTATATACCCAGGAGTGGTATGACTGGGTCAGGTGGTAGTCTCATTTTCAGTCTTCTAAGGGTTCTCCACACTGCTTTCCATAGTGGTTGTACGAGTTTACATTCCCACCAGCAGTGGATGAGTGTTCCCCTTTCCCTACAACCTCTCCAGCATTTGGTATCATTTTTTTTTCTTGATCCTAGCCAGTCTTATTGGAGTGAGATGATATCTTAAAGTACTTTTAATTTGCAGTTCCTTAATTATTAGCGACATTGAACACTTTTAAAGATGTTTTTCAGCCATTTTTACTTCCTCACTTGTGAAGTCTTTGTTCAGCTCTTTACTCAATCTCTTTCTTCTTAGTTTTTTGAGTAGTTTATATATTTTGGAAGTTAATGCTCTGTCAGATGTATCAGCGGTGAAGGCTTCCTCCCCCTCTCTGGGTTTTTCTCTTCACTTCCCTGATTGTTTCTTTCACTGTACAGAAGCTTTTGAGTTTAATGAGGTCCCACTTGTCAATTGTCGACCTTATTTCCTGATTTAGGAAAGTCTTTTCCTATCCCTATGTTTTGTAGGTTGCTGTCAACGTGTTCTATCGCCTTCAGAGTTTTGGATTTCACATTGAGGTCTTTGATCCATTTGGAGTTGGTTTTTGTACAGGATGAGAGGTAGGGATTTAATTTTATTCTTCTACAAGTGGTGATCCAGTTTTGCCAACACCATTTGCTGAAGATACTGTCTTTCCTCCATTGTGTCTTCTTGGCCCCCTTGTCAAATATGAGGTGGCTAAAATTGTATGAGCTTAAATTTGGATGTTCAATTTTGTTCCATTGGTCTACAGGTCTGGTTTATTTTTATTTATTTTTATTAATTTTTTTTTATCTTTTATTTTTATTTATTTATGTGAATGAATGTACTGTTTGCATGTAGGTCTGTGCACCCGGGTCGTGCAATGCCGCGGAGGTCAGAAGAGGGTCTCAGATTCCCCTGGAACTGGAGTTAAAGATGGTCCTAGCCGCCATGTGGGTGCTGGGGATCGAACCCTGGTCATCTGTAAGAGCGGTCGGCGCTCTTAACCGTTAGGCCATCTCTCCAGCCCCCAGTACTGTTTCTATGACATAGTTTGAAGTCTGGTATAGAGATCCCCCCTGTGTAGCCCTTTTCGCTCAGGGTTGCTTTGGCTATTTGGGGTCTTTTGTTTTTCCATATAAATTTAAGGATTTTTTTTTTCCCAAGTCTGTGAAGAAACTCTTGGGGATTTTAATTGGGATTGCATTGAATCTGTATATTAATTTGGTAGAATGGACATTTTTACTATATTAATTTTTCCAATCCATGAGCATGGGAGGTCTTTCCATCTTCTGATGTTTTCTTCAGTCTCCTTCTTCGGGGGCTAAATTTTTTGTTTTAGAGATCTTTGGTGTCTTTGATAAGGTTTGTTCCTAAGTATTTTTTTGTTTTTGAGGCTCCTGGTTTTTTTTGTTGTTTGTTTTTTGTTTTTGGTCTTTTTGAGACAGGGTCTCCCTGTAGTCTCAGCTGGAACTCGCTTTGTGGACCAGGCTGGCCTTGAACTGACAGAGATCTGCCTGCCTCTGCCTCCCAAGTGCTAGGATTAAAGGCGTGCACCACCAAGCCTGGCTAGGCATTCTGTTTTTATACCCGGAGTGACATCATATCTCATATCTCTGTAGTGCCTAGTTTCAGACCTGTGCCTCTTGTTCCATAACCTCAGGAGTTACTTTTTTAAAAATTTTTTAAATTTTATTTTTGTATGTGTATGAATGTATTGTCTGCATGTAGGTCTGTGCACCCATGTTGTGCTATGAACTGGAGTTCTGGAATTGGAATTACAGACGGTTCTTAGCCGCCATGTGGGTGCTGAGGACCAAACTCGGGTCCTCTGCAAGAGCAGTCGGTGCTCTTAACTGCTAGGCTATCTCTCCAGCCCCAGGAGTTACTTTTTTTTAATTTAAATTATTTTTGTATTTATTTTTTATGTGTATGAATGTACTGTCTGCATGTAGGTTTGTGCACCTGTGTCATGCAATGCCATGGAGGTCAGAAGAGGGTGTCGGATTCCCCTGGAATTGGGGTTAAAGAAGGTTCTCAACCACCATGTGGGTGCTGGGGATTGAACCCAGGTCCTCTGCAAGAGCAATCAGCGCTCTTAACCACTAGGCCATGTCTCCAGCCCCCAGGTGTAACTTTTGATCTCAAGACAGGCAAACCCTGCCTGGGGCCATGTTTAAGTGTAAACAGACAAGGTAATTAAGCCCACAGGTGGCTTCCTTTTTCCCTACAATACATGTGAGTAGTCATGTCCTTTAACCTGCCTCAGTCAGGTTAGATCAAGTTCAGTTTTCCCCAAATTGGTAATCACCAACATTTGAGCTACCTATTCAAAATCTTCATGGTGTAGATTTATTCTTTTTTATTTTAAATTTTTTTTTTTAAATTTATTTCGGTATGTGTATCAATGTACTGTCTGCATGCAGGTCTGTGCACCCGTGTCGTGCAATGCCGCGGAGGTCAGAAGAGGGTCTGGGATTCCCCTGGAACTGGAGTTCTCCTGGAATTGGAGTTTCAGACGGTTCTCGGCCGCCATGTGGGTGCTGGGATTCAAACCCGGGTCCTCTGTAAGAGCGGTCGGTGCTCTTAACCGCTAGGCCATCTCTCCAGCCCCAGATTTATTCTTACATCATTCTTGGTGTCCTACACAATGCCAGGTTCATACATAGTAGGCACTCAATAAGTACATGTTAAAATGACACAAACTTCTTCCTTAAGTATAATAGGTTCAGCTTGGTGGAGTCAAGAACTTGCTCTTTTGGGCAAAGCTTACATCTTTTTTGTTGTCACCTATTTAACTGGTGCAGAGGACACGATATTAGTTAGCTGCCTTGCTGGTCCTGTCTCCATATCCCACTTCCTTACTCACTCAAGTGATGGTAGTTAGAGGAAGAGTTAGTCACCTCTCGATCACAAAAAGGCATGTTAGGAGAAGAGAAAACCTTTATAGCTCTGATGCAGCTCTCTCCTCCTTCCTCTTCTATGGCCTTATCTCTCCCACTTTATTCTACCACATTGGAAGAGCAGTTCCCACAAGACAGTCAACAGGAGAAGTAAAGTTTCCCATACTTGCTACCCATGGTTACTATATGAGAGCCATACCTGTGTATACAAGGGGAGACTCAGAGCATTTCCAAAAGAAGCGTTTGTTAGTGGCTTATGACAGAATGACTTCATAGGCTTTAAAATAAAGAACTGTGAGGTTTAATACAGGGATCCTACCCAGGGTTACACATTCTGGAGGGTCCCATTGTCTGAAGTTTGACTAGTTGTGGCCTTCTGTTTGCGTCACACGCTATCGTATAAGGAAGCTTTACTGCTGAGAACTGAGGGATGCACTCATTTTCTCTCTGCCGCTCACACTGTGGCTGTGTCTTCTAGGAATGGGGATCTTTCAGATGTACATTGAACCTCAGCCACCCATGGCTCAAGGATCACTGTTGAAGAGAGGACAGAAATATTGTAAGAGCCAGGACTGGTGCATGAATGTAGAGAAGTAGTGGCTTACAGTCTACTCGAAGCTTTCACATGTGAACTTGTGGCAATGTTGGCATCAGGTATGGCACCCATGCTAACTCAGACAAAGTCTCAGAGTGGAGCAAGAGAAATGGGTGGAGGACTGGCCCTGGACTGAGAAATGCAAGAGACTGAGTACTGTTGGGTGAGGGAGAGTATGATTAGTCTAGGCTTTCTAGATGTGTTGATTAGACTCCAGTGTATCTATTTGCATAGAAGGACATTTTGGTTTGGGAGATTGACTGGAGAGGGCTTATCTTGGATGCTGTAATACAAGAGTTCTGATGGGGGTTTGGGGCATGGGGGGACAGGGTTTGATTGGGAACCATCGTATGAATTGTACAAATGTGCAATAAAATTATATATGTGTATATAAAATAAAAAAAAAACTGTGTCCCATTTCTGGAAGCTTCTACTATTTCAGAAAGTGTTTTTTTTTTTTTTTTTTTTTTTTTTAGAAAACTATGAAAAAGGTTTTGTTGGTAAACAATATTGAACTTAATGCCATAACCTTTGAGAAGGCTTCCAGGGGATATTTGTTGTACCTCCCATTGGCTCCTGCATTGGGACCCTAGGCTCTTTCGGAACATGGAGTCCTCCAGGAATTCCCTTTGTTCAAAGGAAGCTGACTCAGTCAATACTGCATCCAATACTGTACTTCCTCCCAGACTGATCCTTCCCAGACTGTCTTCATTCAATGATCTACAACAACAGAGCTGTAGGCCTCTCTCTTTTTTGTCTGGGGCACTGTCTGTTAAGTGCTGCCTCAGCTGCAGTTCCCCACCTGATATTCACGATGACCTATTTTCACTTTAACTTCCATCTTTGTTCAGTTCTGGTCCCTTCACTGTCTGTGACTATTATTCCTACAAAGCTCCTTCCATAATTTCTTCTTTAAAAATTTTCATCTCACATGGAATCTAGCTTAAAAACAAACAAACAAAAATATGCAACAGTGGTCAACTTAAGGATACTTTAAGTAATCTTCCTCCATATTTATTATGATAATCATATTAGCATTTACACAATTTTTATTCAAATAATATGTATACATGGTTTAAAAAGGCAAACTACTGCAGTATTTACAAGGAAAATAGCAGTGCCCTGTTCCTTGACTTTCAAAGGCCCGAGATTGTAATTCCATGAATGTTTAAACTGCAATGGTTATTGATTGAGATGTTACCATAAACGTGTATGGTTTAGATTTCTCGTACACACTGTTCCATATTCTTCATGATCATTCTCCCATTAACTCATTTGAGAAAGGAATACTTATTGTTAGGTTATCTTCAGTCACATGTACCATTCTCACCACACTCTCTATTGTTGATCACATTTGGGTTCCATTTCCATTTCCTTGCTTGCTATTGGAGATAATAATTTCATTTTATGTTTAAAATTTGACTTGCTTAGTTTTCTTTTACATATAGCTAAATGATTTCAAACCTCATGTATGATACTTCTCAGTATGGCAAAATATGTTGTCCCCCTCCTTCCTCTCCAATGGGGGCATTTGGGTTTGTTTTCTATGCTTGGGCATAGTTTTCATCTTGAGAACACTTCACTGTTGCCTTTCTGTTTCCCCTTCTTCTTTCCTTTCCCTTTTCCCCTTCCCTTTTCCTTCTTCCCCTTCCCTGGAAGGATTTTGTTGTGTTGTGTAGGCTGGTTGGGAATTTGTCATCCTTCCGTCTCAGTCTCTCAGGGAGGTGGAACTACTTGCACACACTACCTACCATCTTTGGAAATTATTTGTTAATAACATTTATATTTGTTTGCTGGATTCTCCCCTCTTACTTTATTCTGAAAATCTTTTTCATTCCAGGTGCTTTAGAATTTAATAACAAGACATCTTCTCTATGCCAGTTTGAATTAATTGGGGGATGTTTGGGAAACTCTCCGAATTCATTTAACCTGAAATTCATATAGTTCAATTTTGGAATTTTTTTTTTTGTCATGCTTTATTGATGGCTTTCTTTTTCCTTATTTATCATGTATTTAATCTGTAGTTATTATGTATCTTGATTATCCGAAATGATTGTCTTTGAAAATATTTGTTTTTCCTTCTTAATAAGCACAAAATATGTATCCTTATATTTACATTCAAGTATCCCATTCACCACTCATCGAAGAAGCTTCCTTTGCACCAGATGGAGACCAGAAACTGGTCATACACTGACGGTGTCTGTGAGTTGCCCAAGCCTAAGTGGCACATCTGCAATGCAATCACTCATCTAAGGCTCAAGCAACATAGAACAAGGGGAAAGAGGACACTAATAAATCTCTAACTCTCATGGATGCAAGAACGGCATGAATGTTATGGGGCTATCCAGCCACTTTCCGATTGGACTTAAGGACCACTCAGCTTGAAACACATGCCTGGTACTACAAATCTGGACAGGAACCCACGGTTAGGGAGCACACATGCCCCAGGTCAGAACCTCCTGGCACTATTCTGATAAATGGAGATATAAAAAATTGTCTTTTTAAAAGAGTATTTGCTTCATTATTTTAAATATGTGCAACTTAAAAGTTGTACATATTTATAGGAATTTAATATTGAGCTTATGACATAAATCAGGCATTTTCATTTGGTGTTTGTAAGTCATTCTCTCCAATGCTATTTTTCTTTAAGCTTTTTTAAATTAAAAATTTGTGCAATTCATATAACATTTCTCAGACCAATTTAGACTCATTCCCTTTTCATGCCCCCCTAACCCACCCGAGTTCATGCATCTTGCCATACATGTCTTGCAACTTTTTTTCATTCTTTATAAAGTTTTTCTATGCAGAAGTTTATTGTTTTGGGCAGGAGTTTACTGTTTAAGTCAGTTCTTTGACCTAGTCTTTTTGTTGTTGTTCCCTCCAATTTGTACTGCTCTGAAATATGCATATATGTATGTCACACATTATAAACTCACAGCAGCTTCAGTCGCTTGCATGAGACCCTCACAAGATCAAGCCAATAAATATTTTAGCATGGAGTCAGGCTGGGCTTATGAGCCCCCCATCTGCAACTGGGAGCTATTGACAGTTTATGGTTTTTGGAGGAGGAAAGAGCCAGTTTTCTTTAAAAGTGTGCTCCCTGATAGGTTGGTGGTGCTTCAGTGGATGGACCTGCACTGTGAGCACGTGGGCTGCACTAATTGGACTCAAAGAGTTTGAAAAGAAAGACAGGACACAAAGTTGGGTGGGTATGGAGAGGTGTGGACCTGGGAGGAGCTGGGGGAAGGAGGTGGATATGATCAAAATGTAGTATGTGAAATTCTCAAAGAACTAATTTTAGAAGGACTGAATAAAGACAAAAAATACTCAAAGAAAAAAGTATGAGAAAAGAAAAGATAACATGAAGTTGGGGAGGGAGGGAGGTGAGGGTGAATCTGGGAGAAGTTATGGGGGAGAGTTCAGGTGAATACGATCCAAATATATCGCATGAACTTCTCAAAGAATTGATAAAACATTACACAAACAGAAAGTATTGTTCTAGTATTCTCTTTGTCTTTGTGTCATTTAAAGATTTGCTTTACTCTAAGGAATGAATTCAACTTTATATTCCAATTGGGTTAATCATATTTTTAATGCTTATGGGTCATTTGTCCTCTGAATGTCAAACACGTTTTTCTAAATGGCAGCATTGTTTTCTCGCGTTCTGAACGTTGTGTCTTCTTCTCCACTTCCAGTCACCAAGGTTGTCGGAGGCTTTCTTTTGGTTCCCTCTCTGTCTTTGCCCCTCCGGTTTCTTCCATTTGTTCCTCTAAAATTTACCTTGGTGTGATCTTGCAAGTTAAATTTTCTCGGTGCAAGTCTGGTGATCTCTGGCTTTCATATATGAAAATTAGATAAAGGAAGACAACTGGATTTTCCTGTGTGCACTGGTGGAAGCTGCCAACTGTTGTTCTCACTATGGTGGACTGGGCTTGGCAGGCATGCCTTTGTTAACCTCCACTGTCAGTATCAATAGATACTTTCTTTCCTAGTCTTCAGAGAAGGAGGCTTTTAATCAATCTTCCTGTCTTCAGTCTTGTCTTATATACATGAAGCCACAGACAGCTAGTGCCTCTTCCACGCTTTTTGTGGAATTAATTTTAAATCTCAATTAATTTGTTTTTTAATCACCCTTTCCTACTGTCTCCAACATTCACTTCTCTTTCCAGTCCAGGCACTCTTCAAATAGAAGGTTGAAACCCAGAGCAGTTTCCAATATTTTCTTTCTATTTTATTACTTTTGCTAATTTATACTACACATTGAATTTTTATTTATTATTATTATTATTATTATTATTATTTTACTATGTAGACCAGGCTGGCCTTGAACTCACAGAGATCCACCTGCCTCTGCCTCCTGAGTGCTGGGATTAAAGGCGTGCACCGTCATGCCAGGTCCTGCTTTATTATTATTATTATTTTTTTTTTTTAATTAATTTTTATTGATGCTTTGTGCATTTCATACATTTTTTTCCAATTCAGTTCAGGCTTATTTCCCTTTCCCTCCCCCCCACCCCCACCCCATCCCAGATCATGCATTCTGCCATAACTGTCCTGCATCTTTCTCTCAGATTTTTTTTTTCATTTTTAGCTATAAGTGATAATCCATGAGTACAAGCATCCTTCATGCAAAACCTATCTGCAGGCTGTTGTGCCCAAACACCTACAGCCCCACCATCCAGTGGGGGGTGACAGGTTGTTTGTTCAATCAAGTTGATCAAATGAGTGTCCAGACTACATTGCTGTAGTTTCACCATTCACCCCAATCGCAGCCCTTACATTCTACCACGCCCCCTCTTCCGCAGGTTGTTCCCTAGGCTTAGA
>VZQC01010206.1:2443109-2566745 GCA_009823505.1 Rhizomys pruinosus
ACATGACTTTAGGGGGGAGTCAAGGCATAGATTTCATCAAATCACCCATGTTGTTTTGGATTACTATATATGATGTTACACACTGGGATAGCAAACTTAATTTTTGTTTAAATCATCTTAAAGAGAGAGCTACAAGGTGATACTGCTAACAACAGAGAAATTTTATGAGAACATTTGTATGTTAGTCCAAATCCCAATAAGTTCTTGCTCACAGATTATGTTTAAAGCAAAATGTGACGGCCAACAGACGCGACACATTATTATCTCCATTTAATCTCAGATTGCATTACCCCATCTTTTATCAGATCTGTAAACCAATGTTGTTAATATTTTACACCATGTTTTACTTTTACTTTACTAAGTCCTAAAACACCATGTGTCCTGTAGACAGTGTCTAGGCGAAACTCGGTACTTGCTGAGCTCACGTCATAAAATGTTCTTAATCAATATACACCCGTTGTCCCTCCTCCCACCCATCCCCCCTTCACAATTCACCATTTCAATCCATATTCTGATGCAGCAGTCTTTCTGTTGTTCTACTATGCCTCCCTCTCCATAAGAAATATTTTATATTCTTGGGTGTACGGTACTAGCATCCACATATGAGATGATACCATTTGTCGTTTTGTTTTTCTGGGAACTGTGCTACTTCACTTAAACATCGAATGGTCTTTCCAGCTCCATTCCATACCTGCAATTTTGATGATGTTGTCCCTCTTTACTGCTGCATAGTATTCATTGTATTACATTGTACCACATTTTCTCTATCCACCGTCCATTGAAGGGCACCTGGGCTGGTCAGCTTTTTGCTATTGTGAACAGAGCTGCAATAAACATAGCTGTGCATGTATCTGCAGTAGTTGGTGTTCTTGTGGGTATATACCCTAGGAATGGAATGACTGGGTCAAATGGAAGGCTCATTTTGAGTCTTCTAAGGGGTTTCCACACTGCTTTCATAGTGGCTGTACAAGTTTACATTCCCACCAGCATGGATTGAGTGTTCCCTTTCCCACAACCTCTCCAGCACTTGGTTCTTCATGTTCTGATCCTAGCCAGTCTTTATTGGAATAAGATGATATCTCAAGAGTCGGTTTTAATTATGCATTTCCTTAATTATCAGAGATCGATTGAACACTTCTTTAAATGTTTCTCGGCCATCTCTAACTCCCTCCTCTGTGAAAGTCTCTATTCAGATCTGCTACCATCTTTTGAATTATGATTCATTTGTTTTCTTTACTTCTTTTTGTTTTTTGATGTAGCTTGTATACTCTGGAAATTAATGGCTTGTTGTCCAGATGTATTCTGTTCTGTGAGGTTTTCCTCCACTCTGTGGGTTCTTGTTTCTCCTCACTTCTTTATTGCTTCCTTTGATGACACGAAGCTTTTGAGTTTAATGAGGTTCCCATTTGTCAATTGTTCGATCTATATTTCTTGTGCAGCTGCTGTCTGATTTAGGAAGTCTTTTCCTACACCATGTCTTTAGTTCCGTGCAAGCTCTTCTTTCTAACCTCCAGAGTGTAGGGGTTTCACGTTGAGGTCTTTGGTCCATCCAGGAGTTGACCTTTGTTACAAGGTGTGAGAGGTATGGGTTTAATTTCATCTTCTAAAAGTGGTGATCCGAGTTTTTTGCCAGCCACCCTTGCTGAAGATGCTGGTCTTTTTCCATTGTGTCTTACCTTGGCCCCCTTGTCAAATAAGGCTGAGGATTGTCATGAAATTGTATGAGCTCAGGTTTGGAATCCTTAGTTTTATTCCATTTGGTCAACTGGGTCTGTTTTTGTGCCAGTTACCAGGCTGTCTTTTGGCATATAGCCCTAGTTATAGTTTGAATGTCTGGTTCAGCTAGTCCCCCCTGTATTGCTCTCTTTCACTCAGGGTTGTCTTGGCTATCGCCTGCGGCGGGTCTTTTGTTTTTCCAAATGAAATTGAGGTTTATTTTTTTTTTCCAGGCCTGTGAAAAAAACTCTTTGGGATTCTGATTGGGATCGCATAAATCTGCTACACTAGTTTGGGTAGGTATGGAAACATATTTACTATATTTATTTTCACCAATCCATGAGCGTGCGGGTTTGTCCCATGCTTCTTGATGTCTTCCTCAATTTCCTTTTTCAGGGGTTAAAATTTTTCGTCTAGAGATCCTTGGTTGTTTTGGTTAGGTTTGTTTCCTAGGTCTTGTATTTTTATTGTTTTGACTGGTGGCTATGCTGTTGTGAGTGGGAAGGTCTCCTTGTATCTTCTTTCACTTGCTTGTTGTTGTAGTGTACAGCAAGGCTACTGCATTTTCTATGGTTTATTTTTGTTAATCCTGCACTTTACAAGCTCTTAATCGTTTCTAGGAGTTTTCTGAGTGTGGAAGTTCTTAGCATCCCTTAGAGACCATTGGTAGACCATCATATCATCAGCAAATAAGGGAAAGTAGCTGGACTCCTCTTTTTCCCATGTAGAACTCCTTAATGCCTTTTCTCTTGCGCCTTTGCCCTAGCTAGGGTTTCTAGCACTATATTGAAGAGGAGTTTTGGTTGACAGGGGCAGCCTTGCGACCGAGTTCCTTACCTTAAGGAGGAGCTTCTGCATTTCCCCATTTAGGATGCATATTTGGCTGGGTTTCTGTAATGGCTTTTGATTAATTGAGATGAATAGATGACCTCAGACCAATTCCCTTCCAGGACTTTTAAACATCGAAGAGGTTGCTGGGGATTTTGTCAAAGGCTTTTCTCCGCATCTATTGAGATGATGTGTGTGGTTTTTGTCCTTCAGTCCATTGTATATGTTTGAATGACGTTATTGATTTTCGTATGTTGAACCATCCCTGCACTGTCTCGTTTTGAATCCAACTTGGTCATGGTGAATGCTTTCTTGATGTTGAGGTCTGTAATGTCGATTTCCAAATCCTGGTTTAGAATTTTAGTGTTCATTAGAGGAGATTGGTCTATAGTTCTCCTTTTTGGTGTATCCTTTCACCTAGTTGGTAGTCGGTATTTTAATTAGCGTAATGCTGGCTCTTATAGAAGGAATATTGGGAGAAGTCCCTCATTTGTATCCTTCTAAACATTTAAGTAGTAATGGTTGTAAGTCTTTACGAAATATTTTATATAGAATTCTCCTGTCGAATCCAATCTGGAGCTGGGCATTTTTTTGTTGTGGGAGGACTTATTACATCTTCGATTTCTTCCTGCTACTATTGTTGTTTAGCTGTTTTGGGCTGTTGCTATTTCATTTTGTTGAGCTTTGGTGATTCCCAGGATTTTCAGATTTTCATTCAGTTTCTTCTAGGTTTTCCAAACTTATAGAATATTAAGTTTTTTGACAGTAGTCCCGTATAGATTAGCTGGGCTTTCATTGCCTTGTTGCTTGATATTCCCTTTTCATCCAGTTCTATTGATTTGGAGTTGTCCCCTCTTTCTTTTGTTAACTGGGAGCTATAGTTAAAGGTCTTCTATTTGTTTTTTCTTTTCAAAGATCCAACTTTTGGATTTCATTGATTTTTTTAATATTTTTCTTTGTTTTGTTTTCTTTTTCTATTTATTTCTTGTTTTTTTTTTTTCTCTTTTTTGTTTATTTCTTCTTGTCTGCCTCACTTTAGGGTTTCATTTGTATTTGTTGTCTTCTCAGTATTTTTTTAGTGCGTAGAGTGTTAGATCATTACTTCACTTGTGCTTCTTTCTGTTTTTTAATGTGGGCACTTAGAGCTATAAACTTCCCTCTTTAGGATTGCCTTTAAGCGGTATCCCAAGATTGTGGTGTTGTATTATTCATTGTCGTTCAGTTCCAGATGTTTTTTATTTCTTTTTTTATTTCTTCCCTTGAACCCCACTCTCATTATTCGGAAGGGAGTGTTGTTTAGTCTCCATGTTCTGTGTTGTTAAAAGTGTATTTTTATCTTGGTGTTTGATTTCGAGTTTTATTTGCACTGTGGTCTGATTAGAATGCATGAGATTCTATTCAATCTTTTTATATTTGTTGCGTTTTTCCCTGTTGTCCCAGTATGTGGTCTATTTTGGAGAATGTTCCATGATCTGGTGCCTGAGTAGGAAGTGTATTCTCTTGGTGTTTGGGTAGAATATTCTGTAGATAGTCTTGAGGTCCATTTGGTTATTGCTGTTTCAGTTTAGTTCCGATTTGTCTCTCTGTTTTATTCCTTTTCGTTGATCTGTCCTGAGACTTAGTGGGGTATTTGAAGTCCCCATAATTAGTGTGCTGGGGTTAATCTTGTGCCCCTTGAAATCCTTGAAGAATTGTTTTATAAAGTTTGGTGCCACTGATTGTTTGTCATCATATATTTTATGATTGTTTGAAATCTTCATCGTCAATTGTTCCTTTTTTATAAGGATTATGCCTCTTTGCTCTCTATTTTGTTTTTCTTTTTGCTTTTTGAAGTCTATTTTGTCTGATATTAGGAATAGCGCCACACCGCTTTTTTCTTTGGTACCATTTGCTTGAATACTTTCTTCCAACCCTTCCACCTTAAGTTGGTGCCTATCCTTTGAAATTGAGATGGGTTTCTTGAGACAGCATATAGATGGCGTTTGTCGTTCCTAATCC
Source organism: Rhizomys pruinosus (assembly GCA_009823505.1). Taxonomy (NCBI): domain Eukaryota; kingdom Metazoa; phylum Chordata; class Mammalia; order Rodentia; family Spalacidae; genus Rhizomys; species Rhizomys pruinosus. Next base: position 2,447,652 of record VZQC01010206.1, read on the forward strand.
ATTTCCCCTCTAGTCTATGCTTTTGTTTGGGAGTTTAGCCCTTAATATTTAAGGGTTACAATTGAAAATGGATGTTGCTCCCTTTCACTTTATTATCCTTTGGACCTTCTAGCTTTGATTTTGCTCCTATGGTTTGTTTTTGTTAGTTTTCTTTTCCTAGGTGTTGAGGATTGTTGCTCCTCTCTTCTTGCCCCTTTGATGATTGCTCAAGTATTTTATGAAAGGTGGTTTTCCAGACATGTATCCATCATTCTTGTTTATGTCATGGACGATTTTTCTCTCTCCTTCAAGTATAGTCGACATTTTTTGCTGCGTACAGTAATTCTGGTTGGCATCCATAGTCCCTTAGCACAGGGAAATGCTTTGCTCCACATCTTCTTGCTTTCATTATTTGAGGCGAGAAGTCAGTGTAATTCTGATGGGTCCCTTTGTATGTGACTTGTTTTTCTTTTGTGGCCCTTCAGAATTTTTGTCTTTGTTTTGGGCATCTAGCATTTTAACTATGATATGGCGTGGGGTGTTTCTTTTCTGATCTTGTACTATTTGGGGTCCTATGTGTTCTTCTTGTATTTGTATGGGCTTGTCTATTTTTAGTTTGGGGAAATTTTCATCTATATTTTGTTGAAGATCTGATCAATACATTCTCTTGAGATTCTTCTCCTTCCTCTATTCCTATGATCGGGAGGTTTGGTCTTTTTCATAGTGTCCCATATTTCCTGGTTGTTCCACTTTTGTGTATTTTTAAATTTTTTCATAATCTTTATTTGAGCTTTTAAATTGCTCTGTGTTATCTTCCAGGTCTGATATTCTTTGTTCTGCTTCCTCCATTCTACTTCTGAGGCTTTTTCCTTTCTTTCTTCTTGAATGACTGAGTGTTCTTAATTCCTTTTTTGTTTCCATCCTTGTTTTCTTTAGTACCTCCCATTCCTTTTTGAGCTTCTCAATCTCTTCTTGTGGCTTCTCAATCTCTTCTTGGTGCTCCTTTCTTCTTTGGTTGGCTTCCTTTTTCAGTGTTTCTACTTCCATTCGGAGTTGTTTTTTTTTTCTCCCTCTAGTTCTTTCTGGAGTTTGTCATTCTGTTCCTTAGTTCTCTGGAAGTTTGTTTTTCCCATTGTATCCCTCAGGTCCTTTTTGAGTTTTTCATTCTCTCTCTTAGTTCCATGACTTCTTCTTTATTTTCTTTAATTTCTCTGCGTATGTCTGTAATTATTCGTCTAAGCTCTGTTCCCTTGGGTCTCCTCCAAGGGATCCCATTGTGGCTATTCCTCACAGGTTTGGTAGGGTGCTGGTGTGGGATATCCTGTGTCCTTTCCATGTTTGTCCCTTCGTCGTGTCCTTGGCATATGGATTTCCCTTTGTGGTCAAGTCACAAACGACTTTTCACTATATTAGTGGATGGTTTGCTTGCCTCCTTCTGATGCTTTTTTTTTTTTTTTTTTCTTTTTATGGTTGTATTGACTTGGCTAGGTTTCAGGTTTTCAGTTTTGTTGTATATTGGATGTTGAAGCCTAAGTTAGTCTTCTCTTTCTGTTCTGAAGGTTCTCCAAAAGAAGACCACTTGGATTCTAGCAATTGAACTTGGCGCTGCTGCGGCGGGGGGGGGGGGGTATTGTGTGCCTGATCTAGCCCCGCGCCCCGTCCCTCTGGGCCGGGGACCCCGTAGACGGTTCACAGCGAGGCCTCTCTCCCACGTGCCCCCCGCCAGACCCCGCCCTAGAGCTTGAGGAGCTTGTTTACCTGGCCTGGCGCGTTATGGCGTCTCCCCTGCGACCCGGTTCCCGCCCACAAGTCCAGCCGGGACCAGAAGCAGAGGGAAACGGCCACCCTGCTCACCGAGCGCGGCCCCTCTGGGCCGGGGCCCGTAGACGGGTTCCAAGCGAGACCCTCTCCCAGCTGCCCCCCGCCAGGACCCCGCCTAGAGCTCTTTATTATTTTTTTCAAAGCTAATTTTTTATTGAAGCTTGTGCATTTCATACAAAAATTTCACAATCAAATCTAGACCCATGGCCCCTCCTTGGCCCCCCCACCCCACCAGAGCTCATGCATTCTGCAAACATGTTTTCATCTTTTTCATGTCTTTAAATTCTCAAATGATTGAAGTTTACTGTTTTTGAGCAGTTCACCGTTTCAGTTCTTTGACCCAGTCTTTTTTTTTTTTGTGTTGTTGGTTTGTTGTTATTCCTTTCAATGGCATCACTCAAAAATATGCATATATGCATTTCCACATAAAATCATATTAGTTTTAGCATCTCAGCTTTTGAATTTTTTTCTTATTTAGGCCGAAGGATGTCATGTTTGGAAGACTCTCCTTGGCAAGCCCAAAACACCATCAGTTCTTCCCTTGTGCTACACTGGGGTTTTCCCTTCCCATGGTTCACCAAATGAGGTCCAGTAAGCACTGCATCCTGTCTTGATCTTCCTGTTACTGATCTCCATGATACAGCCTGGGTAGTCCAGAAATGGCAGTCTATACTCTGAAGAGGCTGAAACCCCAGTAAAAGCTCAGTCCACAAGTTGAATGTCTCAGCAGTCCCCATCTGTCACTGAAGTTTTGGAGGATTCTTGGAAGAGACATGAGTCTTCAGTCCATATTGGAAGGTTGAAAAGCTTGTCTCATATCTTAAGAAGAATGGCTACAAGCAGTGGCAGCCACAGGGTAGTTGCACTTGGCCAGTAAGACAGGCAACACAAAGCTGTCTTCTTTTACCATTTTTTTTTTTTTTTTTTTACTAAGAACTCAAGTTTTATACCTGAAGTACAATTTCTCAGGCTTTACTATTTATTTATTTCTGGTTATACTTTCCTTTTGGATGTTTAAGCCCACACAGTCCAGATTAACCAAGTTTTTTGTTTTCTCAAGGTCAAATGAAGATCTGGTCCTCAGGTGTCACATGATTTTTTTTGCGGGGTGGGGGGGAGCCCCTGGCCTCTTTTGGCTTTTCATTTACCAATTCCATCCACTCGTGGCCAAAGTCAGGTCTTGCTGGACCAGGCTTCCCTTTTTGAAGCATGAGCAGACTTTCCTCTTTATAGACTGGACACTGGCTGAAGTCCCATTACTGGATCTCCAAGACCTTTCTGCAAGACCTTCCAAGACTGGTGACTCACATTTGCAGGACATTTCAAGAGATGCCCCCATGCATAGTCCCTTGGGACTTAGTTGACTTCTGAGGGTAAGGAACAAAGTTATCCCTTATGACTTTCAGCCAATTGATATGGGCATTATGTATGGTCATTAAGCATCCAGAAAGGCTAAGTTACACCAGCCTGATACTTTTAACTACTGTGTAATATTTTAGAAAAGACTTGGACAAAAGCTCAAGCAGCTTTGCATAAGAAATACTAAGAAGCACTCCCATAAAATAAATACTGTGGTTAGATACAATGTCATGACAAACTAGTTTTTTTCCTCATTCTTTTAATCTTATATTACTCTAAAATATGCATACATAGGGGCTGGAAAGATAGCCTAGTGGTTAAGAGCACTGACTGCTCTTGCAGAGGACCCAGGTTTGATCCCCAGCACCCACATGGTGGCTAAGAACCGTCTGTAACTCCAATTCCAGGAGAACTCCAGTTCGGGTGAATCCGAGACCCTCTTCTGACCTCTGTGGCATTGCACGACACATAATAAAATTAAAAAAATTTAAAAAATATGCATACATACCCTCCACCTATATACCAAACATTCCTAAGTATGAAAATAAATGGTAGCTTAATTTGAGTCATTTGTTTTCTTTCTTCTTTGTTTTTTGAGTAGTTTGTATGCTCTGGAAATCAATGCTTTGTCAGATGTATCTGCAGTGAAGGTTTCCTCCCACTCTGTGGGTTTTCTCTTCACTTCCTTGATTGTTTCTTTTGCTGTACAGAAGCTTTTGAGTTTAATGAGGTCCCATTTGTCAATTGTTGCCCTTATTTCCTGTGGAGCTCGTGTCTGATTTAGAAAGTCTTTTCCTATGCCTATGTCTTGTAGGCTGCTGCCAACTTTTTCTTCTATCACCTTCAGAGCTTTAGGTGTCAGGTTGAGGTCTTTGATCCATTTGTTGTTGACTTTTGTACAGGGTGAGAGGTAGGGGTTTAATTTCATTCTTCTACAAGTGATGATCCAGTTTTGCCAACACCATTTGCTGAAGATGCTGTCTTTCCTTCATTGTGTCTTTTTGGCCCCCTTGTCAAATATGAGGTGGCTGAAATTGTATGTGCTCAAGTTTGGATCGTTAGTTTTGTTCCATTGGTCTACAGGTCTGTTTTTGTGCCAGTATCAAGCTGTTTTTATGACTATAGTAGTATAGTTTGAAGTCTGGTATAGAGATTCCCCCCTGTATTGCTCCTTTCTCTCAGGGTTGCTTTGGCTATTCTGGGTCTTTTGTTTTTCCCTATGAAATTAAGGGTTTTTTTTCAAGCCTGTGAAGAAACTCTTCAGGATTTTAATTGGGGTTAAAACATACTGCATTTTTAAATACTGTTTGTGTAATATGCATGAGTGTGTGGGGGGGGTGGGGGGGTGTGCAGAGTGCACACACTAGCATTTCCCTCTTTTTTCCTTGATACTGAATCTTTCACTGAACCTAGAACTAGACTGGTGACCTGGAGGCCACAGACCTCCTGTTTTCACCCCAAGTCCCAGGGATCTCGGACACAGTAACGTCATAACCTAGGGGCTTTTTACATGGGTTCTGGGGATTTGAACTTGGATTCTCATGTTTGCATTGCTGAGCCATCTTCCCAGCCCTATTTTGCACATTTTTACTGTCATTTCATTGGCTTTTCAGGAAGAAGTGGAGATTTGTTGCTATCTATGTTCAGTTCTGTCTTCTTGATCCCTATAAACCTGCTGAAATGTTAAATTTCTAGTAATAGCACAGTGACTATCTTGTTGGAGGGGCTCAAAAACAGACTTTGTTAAAGTACAGAGATGCAAAGTTATTATAATGTATGCAAAGGTGTACATTAACTAAAACTCCTTAAATTGTAAACTGTTTCATAATTGTAATTTTTCTAAGCTTGACAAGGATTAGGTGCTGCTGAACAGAAGAACTTTGGACACTTAGCAGAGAACAGCTCCATCAACTTTAGGCTGTGTTGGAATGGAAGAAACACTATGTTGTTTTTCCTCAACTTAGAAGAAATGTAATTCACATTTGGGGGGGTGTTACTTTTTTTTTTGGTGTTTTTGAGACAGGGTCTCCCTGTAGCCCTGGCTGTCCTGGAACTCACTCTGTAGACCAGGCTGGCCTTGAACTCACAAAGATCCGCCTGCCTCTGCCTCCCAAGTGCTAGGATTAAAGGCATGCGCCACCACGCCTGGCTGAAATGTAATTCACATTTAGAAGAGAGTTCAGACATTGGTAATCACTTGGTAAATGATTAAATATTGATTTAAACTTTCTATAATATACTCAAGAAAACTATTGATTAAAGAAAGAAGCTGGGGCTGGAGAGATGGCTTAGCAGTTAAGAGTACTGACTGCTCTTGCAGAGGACCCAGGTTTGATTCTCAACACCCACATGTCAAATAACTGCATAACTCCAGTTCCAAGAGAATTCAATACTTTCTTCTGACCTCTGCAGGCATGACACAAGTGCATTTACATACCTGAAGACAATACATACATACACATAAGATCAATAAATAAAATATTTTTAAAATAGAAAGAAACCGGTATCCTTAGAACTTTTATTTTCATAATATTTCTTTATCTTCAATTTACCAACTTTTGATAGAATATTTCATATCATATTTTCAAAGTCAGAAAGTTATCATTATAATATTTTCCCTCAGTAATTAGCAATTTAAAAATCGAGTGTGAAAATCAGATGATAGTACTGCATAATAAACAGGAGTGACATTTAAAAGCTGTAAGTTGTAGTAGTCTTTCCTCAAATTATGTACAGCCTATTTTTGGAGAGATGAGTTTTGAAGTGACATATATAGATAATTCATCAGTATAAAACCTCAGTTACTTGATAGCTCTTGTATGTTGTGTATATCTTCAGAAATTATAAAACTGCATTTCTACAAAGTTAGCCTGCCACATGCCATATCCTGCCAAGCAGCATATGGCCTGGCATGCAGAAATAATCACCGAAGACTGTGTTAGTGCCTTCAGAGAAAGTGAGAGATTATCCTGTAGTGGAGCAACGTTAGTAAATAAAAGCAAAATCTTAACTGTGACAAGCTTTTCTGTTCATTTCTTTCTTAAAAATGTTTTATTTATTATTTTTATTTTATGTGCATGAGTGTAGTGTCTGCATGTATGTAAGTGCACCTGTGAATGCCTGTGGAGGTCAGAGGAGGGTGTTGGATCCCCTGGAACTAGAGTTAAGAATGGGTCTTAGCCACCATGTAGGTGCTGGGAACCAAACCTGGGTCTTCTGCAAGAGTGGTCACTGTTCTTAACCACTGAGCCACCTCTCCAGCTTGACTGTCCATTTTTAAGGTTTGAAATTTGGTGTCAACAAGCTGATAATCTGTTTGGCTTTCCCTCTGTCTTCATCTCTGTCTCTGTCTCTGTCTCTCTGTCTCTCTTACTCAGAGATTCTTAAGAATGCTCTTCACTATAGGCAAGCAAAATAGCTTTGTTTTGATGATTAATTTTGATAAGTTCATCTCACCTTAATAATTCTTGGCTTTAAATTCAATTGCACTTCCTCTGTTACTTTAGAACATCTATTTGTTATACTGCTGACTAAGTTCTATTTACTTTCACATATATTTGATAAAAATGGTATTTCAGATTTATTTTCAGCTATTCAATTTTTATTAAAACATCTGAATTTTTCACATTGGAATATAAGCTAAAGCAAATGAACATATTTTGCAAACTCTAACAGCATGTCAAAAATAAAATAGGCTACTGCATAGACATGATGTTATTATATATTCACTACCTAAATTAGGATATATTTGCGTGCATATAGTTCAATAATAACATCTGTACACAGTCCTATTTATAGTACAAGATGGGCCCTATTGTTAAAATCTAGACTTTAATATTTCCTTGAACACTGGAAATGGACAAGGATACATCACAAAATTTGACCTTGAATACCAATAACTTCTTTGGGGTTGAACAGTTATTATGTTCTTTGGCAAGTAAAATTCTGGAAAAAGCCTTTGGTCTATAAGCTCTTTTATTTTGCTCTGTCTCTAAACACCTTTTATTTAACTCCATGTATTGTCTGCTAGTTTTTAAATTGGCTGTGTCTGTAAGAATAGAACTTCACATATTCTGCTAAGAAGGCTTATTTATCCAGCAAATATTTATTTGGCATACACTGTGCATTGCATACCCTTTTAGATGCTGGAAACACACACAGAAACAAACAAAAGAGGCAAAAATTCAGGCTCTTATATTCTTGTTACACTCTATCATTATATTCTTGGTAAACACAATCATTCTATATGTTAAGCAGAATAAATAGAAAACATATCCAGAACACTAATCTGAAATCAGAATATTAAAGAATAAAAACCTAGAGAAGGGTCATAAGTGTTTTAGTAGTTCGAGTAGCCATCAATTTTTTTTGCTTGTTTTTTTGAGACAGGGTCTCCATTTAGTCCCAGCTGGCCTGGAGCTCGCTATGTAGCCCAGGCTGGCCTTGAACTCACAGAGATCCACCTACATCTGCCTCTTGAGTGCTGGGATTAAAGGCATGCACCACCATACCTGGCTGTAGCTATCAAGTTTTAAACATGATGCCTGCAAAGACAACAGTTGAGTGAAGGCAGTATAAAGACGAGCACTGCAGATATGGGGGCAAGAATCCAAAGCCGGAGGCTGGAGGGGCCTGATCATTTAGAATGAATTCTGTGTGACTAGAATCTAGTGCCACCTGGACATAGTTAGAGATGAGGTCGGAGAGATCAAGAATGTGAAGGAAGAGGGAAGCATATCACATGGGTCCTTGCAGGTCAAAGGTCTGTGCTGTGAATGAAGGGATAAGCTGTCACTATACTTGAATGAAGGAAGGGTTATTCTTATGGGTGTTAGTGGGTCTGCATTGATTGTCAGAATGAGGATAGCAGTAAGGAAGGGCAGAAGAAGGAAACAGATAGATGGCTAAAGAATTAATCCAGAGGGAAATGGATGACATGAAACTGGATGGATTAGTAGAGGTTGTGGGTTGAGGTTAGACTTTGAAGACAGAGGCAAGAATAGTTGCTAATAAATGGGGTGTTATACATGAAAAATTAGGGAGGTGGAGAATGCGTGTTAACTTGGGCTGCAATGAGAAGCCTTGATGGTCATCTACTAACACAGGTGGGATGAGCCCTATGTAGTGGCTTCTGGACCAGTCAATCCTATTCAACAGTCCAATGAAAATCTTAGTGGGAAGCTGGGTATGCAAGTGTACAATTCAAAAGTGAGACAGGAGGTGCAATTTTGGAGCTATAACACATGCATGGGATTTAAAAGCCTGAGACTGATGATGCATTTCATACAGGCTGTCATAGTTTTGTGCCTTTACTAGAGGTTCATCATGTCATATTTTAAAAGCATTGCTATTTTTAAGGCAGTGCTATTTTAAGGCTGTACTAAAGTCTTTAGCATTTTTAGGACTCAGTAATATTTTTCCAAATTTAAAAGGACTATAGTCATAAGTATTTTACACAAAATGTAGAAAACACTTAAATCCAAGTGTTAAAGAAAAAAGTTAGAACTCTGTGTCTTATATAATCAGAATCTTGTAAAATTAGGAAATATGAAAGAAATATGAGAATTTTAGTAGTGAATTGTTTTAGGTATGGGGAGCATGGATAAAATTCTCCATTTTTTCAGACTTTTATTCTCCATATTTTTCATTCTTATATAATTTTTTTCAGATGGGACTGCTGAAATACTTATATAATATTTTGAAAGACCATCTTCAATCACAGCCTAGGCTTGCCTAGTACTTGGGCTGGTCTTTAACTCATGATTCCTTTTGGGTCAGCCTTCTGATTACTGGGATATATATATATATATATATATATATATATATATCCCAGTAATCAGAATATATATATATATATATATATATATATCCACCATACCCAGCGTATAACTTTTACAGTGGAAAAAATGTAAAAATTATCTTTTGAAAACCATCCAAAAACTTAAATTTCCTCCTGTATACTATCAATACTTAAATATATGACAGAAGCCCAAATTAAGTGCACTGTATTTTCTCTTTCATCATTTATACTTCTAGGTGGTGTCATGAAACAAACAAAAATGGAAATGAGGAACATTTACCAACCTACTTGGACACCATGTAAAGTATTTGGCTTATTGACAGTTTATTAGTCTCTAAGGCCAAGTTTTCTAGAGGGAACAGAGAGGGAGACAGACTTCATATTCATCTGAGCCCATGAATCTCACTACAGTCGGGCTACCCATTATTTCCAACTCATATAGATGCAATTTCTAGCTCCCTTTATGGTCTCTGATCTCCTTCTCCGGCACACAGGCTCCCTTTGGGATTTCTTTTTTAGCACAAACTTTCACCATGGGGGTTTTTCCACCTTGTTCTTCCAGACACTGAAGGGTTTTGATTCTTCAAGGTTTATTTCAAAGCATTTGAAAGAGGGACCTCCTGAAGAGGGGTAAAATAGATTTAACAATGCCAACCTACCTCATAAGGCTGCTGTGAGGAATAATAATATAAAAGACTACAAAGCACTTTGTAAATATAAAGTTCTATACAAATGCTTAATAATAATTACTCAGTACAGTGCAGTGCAGTCTTTTGTGCATTTATAGAAGGGCCAATGAGGAGGATAGGTTCTCCTCCTCCAGACATTCTTCGATTTTTATAATCAAAGTGTTTCATTTTTAACTCATGTACAGAACATCCTGATGCTCCAGGCCTTGGATGTGTTCCCAAGTAAGAACTGAAACAATGTCAGGCTGTGGGAAAAGAAGCTCAGTGTCCCGGGTGCAGTGCTCTTCATGTTTGAAGATGCTTTGGCACAGCAGGGAAACCAGAAATGTATAGCACCATGTCATTCTTTTTCTCTGAATTCAATGGATGTATGTGCTGTCCTTGGCAGTACATTTGTGGTGTGCAGAGTAGTGGTCCTTGATTTCAGAACAATATCAAGGTTTGCTTAAATTGCATATTCCCTCTGTTTTTGATGATGCTTTCCAAAAATTGGCACTTGTATTAAGCAGCTTCAAATTTCCTGGGTTTTTAAAATTTCTTGTGCCCAGCTTTTAGTTCATTAGATATTTACAGTATGACCTATTCACCAGTAACCCAAACTTCCCCACAGATTCCTCAGTATGTATTAGAAAACTGTTTGGATATTGGCTTAGGGTCCTTATGAAATTTTTCCTGATCAAAACAATTGTATATGTAAGTCTTCTTGTAATAACTTAAGTTACCACTATCCTAAGCTATGGTTGTAGTCACCTTTGGGTTGACTTAATCCCAAAGCATGAGATATCACTGTCAGGTTAAGGTTTCTAGAAACTGACATAAGATGGGGGACCCAAAGGGAGGTTCTGCCTGTTCTCTGGTTAAGAAAAAGGAAGTCTTTGATATATAGAACAGGGTCAGTTTAATGTGTGGGAATCCCACTCTTCTGATCCTTCAAGAGGAAAGAGCTATTTCTGGTGAGACATTAGAAAATATTTATTGAGCCAGGCATGGTAGTGCATGCCTTTAATCTTAGCACTCTGGAAGCAGAGGCAGGCGGATCTCTGTGAGTTCAAGGCCAGCCTGGTCTACATAGTGAATTCCAGGACAGCTGGGGCTACAGGGAGACCCTGTCTCAAAAAGATCAAAAGAAAATATTTATTGAGTTGCTACTGAGTTTCAAGTACTGTGCATAGAGTTGGGGAAAAGTTAATGATAACTCAATCCCTGGCCTTAGCTGAGCAAAGCTTGATAGTTGGTCGGGCATATTTATGGTCAATCTGAACAAGACAGAGTAAGTATAATAACTGGAGCACATTATACAAATTGAGGTGGCATCTGAGAGGAAGGATACATTTCTTGGAGTCAGACTTGAACATAGGTGATACTGGGTCTGGGTCTGGTAGATGTCTAAATATTGTCCAAGCATTTGAGGAGTTTGGGGACCAGAAGGTGTTATATGAGTAAATTAGTGTAATTGGCAAGTGGTCAAGCATTCAGAGTGGCTGGAGAATTTACTGGAAGTGGAGATAAAGTAGGAGATAAAATTAGAAGGCTGGGCCACAGTAAGAAGAGCCAAGCAAGTTATGGCAGAGCATTCGAGACTCTGTTACTTGCTGTAGCTGAGTTAGCTGAAGTTATCGGGATCATATTTGTGTTTTAGAATGGGAACTATGATATTGTGCAGAGAGCTGGTTAATTTAGAGATGCACTGAAATAATTCTTTAGAAATGAAGAGTCTGAATGACACTGACTGCTGAAAATAAGCTTGCAAATCTTTTGGGGTAAACCCCGGACACTCCTATCTGGATGACTCCAGTGCTTCAGCTGCCCTCCTTTAATGGATGTCTTTAGGGGAGACCATTAATCCCTCAAAGTCTGTGGCTTCTTTCTGATATGACAGCTTTAGCATTGAATGGTAGGTGAAGCCTTTGGTAAATTTAGTGGCATGGTCTCCAAGACTGGTAGGATTCTAGTTTGCAGTTTTCATTTAATTGGGTTAGTAATGCCTCTTTCTTCCACATGGAAAACAATCCTTAAATAGAGTTTAGACAACAGATTTTTTACACATTTCAATTAGTCTAATCATACTACAATTTCACCTGACTCCAAATATAGCAGCAGCAATTATACTTTACTAATTGCTAATGCCTATAAGCTAAGGATTACTTTTGTAAACTGCTAGCTCCGGTTTACAAGATGTCATGTATTTAATCTATACTGGTACCAATGAGCAGCATGAATCTAAGTCTCATAATATGTTAGGTGAACTGGCCATTTCCTTCTTTCTCACTTATTTTATTGTTCAAAATACATGGATTTTTCACTCCTCACTTTCTCATTCACAAATTCCAGTTAAACTCAACTCTTCCAAAATGTCATTTATATAAAGTAAAATGCATGCATTAAAGGCATTGCAAGAATCTGGAAACATGGCTCAGCAATTAAGAGCACTGGCTGCTTCTCCAGAGGAACACAGTTCAGTTCCCAGCACCCACATGGTGGCTAACAACCATCAGGAATTCCAGTTTCAGGGGATATGATGCTCTCTTCTTGCTTCCATGGGCATTGCACACATGTGGTGCACTTACATCTGTGCAGACAAAGCACTCATGCACACACAATAAAATTAGATAAATAAAATGTTTTAAAGGTATTACAAAATATATGTACTTCTAAGTAGTTATCATCAACCGGTTCAAGAAAACATGCTTCCACCAACCCAGGAATGCCCTGTGCCCTTTAGCTTTCCATCACAGGAACTCACTTGTGATTTTATTCCCCATAGGTTGGTTTTTGCCTGTTTTAGCACGCCTTTAATCCTAGCACTTGGGAGGCAGAGGCAGGCGGATCTTTGTGAGTTCAAGGCCAGCCTGGTCTACAGAGTGAGTTCCAGGACAGCTGAGGTTACAGGGAGACCCTGTCTCAAAAAGACAAAAAAAAAAAGAACTTCATACAGATGAGCTAATACAGCTGGTACCCTCTTCTTTCTGAGATCCATCTGTAGTGCTGTGTGTGGCAGTAATTTAAACCTCTCACTGTTATTGTTCTAAAAGCATGAACACAGACATTTGGATTGTTTCTACTTTTATGTATTATTAATGAAATCATAAAATTGCCATTTATATAAATGTACAAGTCATTTGTGTGTAAGTACAAATGTGTGTGTAGGTACAAGTGTGCGTGTGTGTGTGTGTGTGTGTGTGTGTGTGTGTGTGTGTGTGTGTGGTGGCTGTCCCTCTGGAGCTGTCTACTTCTTTTCTTTTATTCTACAGTCACAGTCTCTCAGTGGGAGCTGGTGTTCAAAGGTTAGCTAGGCAGGCTGGACAGTGAGCCCCAGGGATCTGCCTGTCGCTGCCTCTTCAGTGCTGAGATGCCAAGAGTGTACAGCCGTACTCAAACTTTGGTCTTTGTGTTCACACAGCAAGTACTTCACTGACTATTAAGGACATATGTTTTTGCTTCTTTAGAAAAAAATCAAGTAATGAAATGGATAGTTCTATAAGTTTAACTATATGGAATGTCCAAATTGTTCTCTGAAGGGACTGTACTACTTTATACTCTCATTAGCCATGGGCAAGAGGCCTTGCTTCATCTCCTATTACTATTTAAACATTTTAGTTGTTCTGGTGAATGTGTCATGAGGTCTCATTGCGATTTCCTTGATGACTAGTGGTGTTGAGCACCTGCATTTGTTCATTGCCTATTCAGTCCTGCTCTGACTTTTGATCCCTTTTTGTTGTTGGTTTGAGACAGGGCCTCATTAATTACCCCTGACTGTCCTGTAACTCGCTGTTTAGACCAGTCTGCTTTGGAACTCACAGACATCTGCCTGTCTCTGCTTTCCAAGTGCTGGGATTACGGGTGTATCCCAGCATGCCCAGCTTTTGATCAATTTTTGAAATGAATTATTATAAGAATACTTTATTCTGGATCTGTTTTTCATCAATATATAATTCTCTCTCTCTCTCTATATATATATACATATATATATACATATATATACATATATATACATATATATACATATATGTATATACATATACACATATATGTATATATATGTATATATATATACATATATATATGGTTGACACATTACATTTCATTCAGAAATCAGAGGATTTCGATATTGATGATGTTCAATCTATGTTTTTCCTTTCTGGCTTCTGTTGTTTTGTGAGTGAATACTCTGCCAAGGCAATTCCTGCCTATCCATATTTGTTAAAATGTTCTCCAATGTTTTTCTCTAAAGGATTTATAGTTTTATTCATGCATTTGAATTTAGAGGGCCTTTAGAATTAATATTGTATATTCATGTTCTTTTAAAATATGGGTTTCAGTTATCCTAGCATGATTTATTGAAAATATTTTTTTCTTCCTTTACTGAATTGACATTGTATCTACTGGACATGAAAAGATTGTGTTGCTGTGATGAAATAACATGGCTAAAAGTGACTTATGGAAGAAAGAGCTTGTTTTGACTCATGGAGCCAGAATCCATAATAGTGAGGAAGGCAACAGGCTGTCAGAGCAGGAAGCTGAGGGATTACATCTTCAAGTGAAAATATCAAGCAGAGAGGGAGAGTGAACTCTCTCCAGCAAGGCTAAACCTCCCCAAACAGTGCCCTCAACTGGAGTCAAGCGTTCCAATACTTGCTCCTATGCAGGACATTTCTTGTTCAAAACACCACAGTTACTCTAACATAGTTTGTTGAAAACATTTTCCTTCCCTTGCTGAATAAACTTACCAGTATTCAGGACATTAAAAGTGATATGTTTGGTTCTATCACAAAATGGTTCCGATTCTGTTATTGATATCTCTGTCTTGATATTAATAGCATACTGTCTTGATTACTGATTTTGTGTTGTCTTAAAATGGCATAGTTTAAGTTCTCAAACTTATTTCACTTTCAAAAGTATTTATCGATTCTAGGTCCTTTGTATTTTCATATGGATCTTAGAATTGGCGCGACAGTACTTCAAAAGTTGCTACTGGAATTTATATTTTTATTGCATTTGGAAATAACATACATCTTTAACACTAGCCAGTCATTAACATTGTGTAACTTATTTATGTAAGTTTTCTTTTTTTAAATGTAATATTTATTTATTTATTTATTTATTTATTTATTTATTTATTTTTGGTCTTTTCGAGACAGGGTCTCCCTGTAGCCCCAGCTGTCCTGGAACTCACACTGTAGACCAGGCTGGCCTTGAACTCACAAAGATCCGCCTGCCTCTGCCTCCCAAGTGCTAGGATTAAAGGTTTGTGCCTCCACGCCTGGCTATTTTTTATGTGTATGAGTGTACTGCCTTCCTGTAGGTTGGTGCACCCGTGTCGTGCAATTCTGCGGAGGTCAGAAGAGGGCGTCGGATTCCCCTGGAACTGGAGTAAAAGATGGTTCTTAGCCACCATGTGGGTGCTGGGAATCAAAACCAGGTCCTCTGCAAGAGCAGTCGGCACTGTTAACCACTTGAGCCATCTCTCCAGCCCTGTAAGTTTTCTTTAATATGTCATGAAAACCTATTGGAATTTTTAGTATGGAAGTATTATGTATATTTTCACTAACTGATGTCAATACATTTTATATTTTGAGATGATAAAAAAAGCCCAGCATGGTGGCAAACCTGCTTGACCTTTAATCCCAGCATCCAAGAGGCAAAGGCAGGGTATCTCATTCAGCATGAAGCTTATTGAGTTGTCTCTTCTGGCTGTCTAATGAGCTCTGGGGACCTGCCTGTCTCTTCCTGACACCCTAGCACTGGGTTTATAGACACATGCCACTATGCCTAGCTTTTAATTGAATATTGGGGATCTGAACTCAGATCTCCATGCTTGCGTGGAAGCACCTTCTGAGCTGAACCACCTTCCCAGACTTGTCTTGTCAATTTGATAAATGATCTCACTGACAAGAAGTAGTTTTCTTATAGATTTATTTTGTGATCATGTCATCTGAAATAAGAGGAAGCTTTACTTCTTTCCAAACTGGAGAGATTTTATTTCTCCATTATTATGTTCACTTGACTACAATATCCAGCATGACAAGGAACAGAAACATTAAGGACAGTCATTCTGGCCCTGTCTCAGTTCTGGGAAGAAAACATTCAAGCTTTCATTATGAAATATGTTACCTGTATTGTTTTTATTGGTGTTTTCCTTTGGGGGGGGTGAAAGTTTGATTATAAATTCAATTTCATTAGTAGATTAAACATGTTTATATTTTTCTTTTAATTCTTGTGTCAGCTTTTGTATTATTTTTCTAAGAAATTTGTCCAATTCATAAAATTCAAATTTATTGGCACAAAATTATTTGTACTATTTCCCTAGTATTTTTCTAACTCCTCTGTGATCTACATTGATAAGCATTTTATTTATTTGCCTTTAAAAATTTTTTTTTTTTGTATGTGTATGAATGTACTGTCTGTATGTAGGTCTGTGCACCCGTGTCGTGCAATGCCATGGAGGTCAGAAGAGGGTTTCAGGTTCCCCTGGAACTGGAGCTTTCCTGGAACTGGAGTTACAGACGGTTCTCAGCCGCTATGTGGGTGCTGGGGATCGAACCCGGGTCCTCTGCAAGAGCAGTCGGTGCTCTTAACCGCAAGCCTATCTCTCCAGCCCCTTATTTGTCTTTTATTCATCTTTAACAGCCTCATTAAAATATTTTATTGATTCTTTGAGAATTTCATTCAATGTAGTTTGATCATATTCAGACCCTTTCCCCATCTCCTCTCAGAACCAACCCAACCTTCCTATCCACCCCTCTTTGGTTCATGTCTTCTATTGTTTTTTAAGGCCTATTGAGACGAATTGCACTTGGGTAAGGTTGATGGTTACCTTTTCCTTCTCATAATGTGCACAGCACCTTCCAGTACAATGCAATCTAGAGTAGCAATGAAACTTCAAGGTCAGAATTAGTGTGATTTCTCTACATTTGTTCTATGACTCACATATGCAGTGTCTTTAGCCACAAGAACTTACTGTCAAGTTTTGGAGGGCAACCAAAAGCAATGTCGATAGCTAGTATTGTTTGAGGGTATATGGACCATCTCAATGACAACTCCAAAAGAAAGCTTATTTCTGGCATTGGGCTTTTTATTTGCTAGCCTACGGTATCTGGCAAAGACATTGTCTTACTCACATATAGGCTAAGCACATTTAAATTCTTATAAATGTAGAGGTTTTTCTCTGGGTTTCTGAACAAAATACTTTTATTTCAGTGTATTCAAGACAATCTTTGTATTCAAACCTTTATTGCTCTTTTTGTTCATAAATCCTCTATCTCTGCCTATTTTCAAGCTTTTGTTTGTAACTGGTCCTCTGAACGCTGATTGCCATGTTTCAGAGTGTTTTTCTTGAACCAATTCAGATTTTGGATTGATTGAGCTTCTTTGGTCCATAAATGGTAGTTTTTTTTTTTTTTTTTCAAAAGAACTGGAAAATTTTCTTTAGGACTCTTCTACAATTCTCTGAATTAAGGCTGTATTTCAGAAATATTTTCATTAGCCTGAAAATATGTGTACCAACAAACCATCATGTTAACACAATTTTACCTGTAAGCAGGTGGCCAAGAAAATGCTATTAAGATAAGTAAATGTTGATGTTGGGGAAATGGAAGACAACCTCTGAATGTCAAGTACTACTGGATAGTCAACTCAAAGAGTTCCAAGAGGTAGAGGTAAGGCATTAGATATCTTGGTAAAATGAAGGGAAAGAAGGGCAGCAATAGGAAATATTAAGAAGCAATAAAATGGGGCTGGAGGGATGGCCTAGCGGTTAAGAGCGCCGACCGCTCTTGCAGAGGACCCGGGTTCGATCCCCAGCACCCACATGGTGGCTGAGAACGGTCTGTGACTCCAGTTCCAGGAGAACTCCAGTTCCAGGGGAATTGAGACCCTCTTCTGACCTCCGCGGCATCGCACGACACGGGTGCACAGACCTGCATGCAGACAATACATTCATACACATAAAAATAAATAAATAAATAAAGAAGCAATAAAATAACAAAAATCTATATGTTTATTGTATGCTCTGTTACCTAAAATAAAATGAAGCACATATTTGTGATTGTAACACATGAATTTTGGGAAAAATAAAGAGCCAGTGTTTCACTAGGGCTCTTAGCTAAATGTTTTGAGTATGAAAAATGGCATACTTAATTTGTAAATAAATGGGTGTATATTGTGGGAAAACTGAAGGAGAAATTTAGAGATGCTACAAATAAATGGGGTGTTTATTGTGGGAAATTTGTAGGGGAAGTTTAGAGATGCTACAGTTTCAGTACAGGTTATAGCTGTGTTCAGCCAAGACAGGAAGGGATACAGAAGGGAACAGTATTGGAACCCAAAGTGTCACTCAGACAGCATGAGGAAAGTGTAGTTCCCAGAAGCCAAGGTCATAGAGAGCTGTCTGGGCAAGCAACCTGAAAGGATCTATGAATTCATACAGAGGGATCAGAAAATCCATGGTATAAGTATCTTGACCTTATTCTTTCCCTGCTTTTTGGTCTCAGGCCAGTGAATAATATCCCATAGGAAGGCATTATGTTCACCCAAGTTGGCCTTCCAGAGTGGGCTAGAGAGAGTAAAAAGGTGTCTACAGGTGCAAATGAAAGATGTTTTGCATTGTAAGAAAGAGGGAAATCTTTGCATACACACATACATAGTGTATATATATATTATATATATTATATAGTCTCTTGAGACTATTAATTTGTACAGAATAGGTTCTGCATTAAGCACTTTACACAATTAGAATTATTTTATTCTATAACACCCATATAACAAAACAAAAAATGTTTTTTTTTTTTTTTGTAGGAAATAACCTTTTCGAGATCATGCAGCTTGTAAATGGGAGGAACTTAAGCAGTCTAGTTCAGGCTCTTAACTGGTATTGGGTTTACTTATTACTAAATTTGAACAAAGAATGTCCAAGTGTATGATTTGTTCTGAATGCTAAATGGCAGTAACGGTCTATAAAGGAATGATAGGTACATCAATCATTTTTTTTTTTATTTCTGAAACAAAGAATTAATTTATAAAAGGATAATAAAAATAATGACCAACTTTAGGCATTCTGTTTTAGCAAGAGCTAACCCATTCCCCAGTTCTTCAGTCTGTACAGGACAGCAAGAGCAATTCAACTTTATTCATTAAGAGGACTCAGTTTAATATTTGCATTATGTACAGATACATTGTATAAAGTGAAATATGAATAGATTGGTTTTAATATTATCTCCAAAGTAGTTGTGCTGTTTAGAAATAAAATCCTGGAGATTTCTTCCTTTATAGTTAGTATTCTTGGTATAAAGCCACAAAAAAACCCTGCTGAAATTAGAAACAGAAGGAAAAGCAAGGACAACAAAGCCCTACATTCCTTTTCAAAGAAAGAATTTAGCCAGGCTAAACTAACCTGGCATATGTTGAATATACAGCTAACTGTATTATGAAATGGGATGTCCTTCCTGCAGACCTGTAGGACTGGCCTGGCCCTGGCAGGAGAATGATCCCTCTATCCAATTCCTGTTGAGCTTTGGAGCAACCTTCCCATTATAAATGCATCCTTTCTCTGATCTGTGGCTCCCCTGTGCATTTTTTCTTCCTCTGAGTGTTTTTATATTTGTTCATGTTAAAGAGTTCTACTAAGGGATCTTTAGTGAGAGCTTTTTGTGAGCATTGTTTTATTGGCCCATTGGGATGCAGAAACATAACCCATGTCTACAACTCTAACATGATACCCTGAATATGTCAGCTGTCAAATATGCTGAATAATAATTTATACTCACAGAACTATGTGGTATCAATGATTCATAAAAGTCATAAAATAGTTACACAATATTCAGAAGTGGACATTAAAATCATATTCATCAGGACAATGAGATTGAAAGCCAATATATAGAGAACAAAGATTTTAGAGGTGGGGAAGCTTTTTTTTTTTTTTTTTTTTTGAGACATAACCTCATAGAGATCTGCCTTCCAATTGTGGTGATAAAACATGTGCAGCACCACACACAGCCTGAAAGCCAAGAGTTTATTTTTCACCAAAGTACTACGAGGTTCTCCACCGGTAAGATACAGAGTTAGCACAGCTTCTCAGAAATTGAAGGATATTAAAATTCTTCTGACAAAATTTTAGTCCATACATACTGTGTGTATCTGTCACCAGTATTTAGACCTGCTGGCTAAAAGCTAACAGGTGCTTTCGGCGAATGGTCAGTAATGAATCTGGGAGAGAAATCCCTAAGGGCCAGCAATGAAGAGGAATCGTAATCAAGGAAGGTGAGCGGGAACTGAGGCCCAAGGTGTGGGGAGGGGCAGAGCGAGGAGAGGCGAGGAGGTGTGAGGCTGAGGGGACCCAGTGCTCTTGTTCTCACGGTTGAGGGAAAGGCAGAGAATTCTGAGTGAAGGATCCTTGTAGCAAGCCAGCTAGAGTTAATATACTGGCAACCCTTTAATCCCAGCGCTCAGGAGGCAGAGGCAGGTGGATCTTTGTGAGTTCAAGGCCAGCCTGGTTTACAGAGCGAGTTCCAGGACAGTTGAGACTAAAGGGAGATCCTTAAAAAAGACAAAAAAAAGATCCTTAAAAAAGACAAAAAAAAAAAAAAAATACTGGCACAAAGTCATGATTCAGGAAAAGGCTAAGTTTCCTGCAAACAGCCCAGAAGCACTTCATACCTCGATATATTGTGGGACTGGGCTGATGGCTGTGGCCACAGGAGGAGGCAGAGCCAGAGCAAGAAACCAGACCAGGTGTAGTCACTGCAATACCCGCACTGGATCCAGACATATTGTAAGGAATGCACATTTACCAAATTGGGGGAGGGGAGGGGTGGACGAAAGCTTGGGAGCTAACATAACGTTGTTTCTGATATCGCTGTACTACCGCAGTTCAGTATTTGTGTGTGTGTGTGGGGGGGGTATTTCATAAACTCCTCTAAAATTCTTGCCCTCATGGGACCCCGATTCTAGCTATCCTAGATCAACCACAGATGTAGAGGAACGAATGTAGATAGAAAACAGGTCTCGTAATGATAAAGCATGAAGAAAAGTAAAGCAAGGGAGCTTCTAGACGGCAGAGGCTGTTTCTTGTAGAGTGGCCGGGGAGGCCCTCACTCACGAACTGAAATTTAAACAGAGGCTTTAAAAGTTTAGCAAGAAAGCACACCAGACCGAAGGAACAGCTGGGCAGATGTCCTGAAGTGATGGCTCGGTCAGTTCAAGTAACTGGGAGATAAGAGAGCGAGAAAGTGAGACCGGAGATACACTCATTTGCTGAGCTCATGGAGCAGCTGAGATAGGGTAACAGTGGTTTGGTTCAAACCAACAGTGGTTAGGTTTTGGTTTCAGTATCATAATTTCATTTAGAAGGAAGAATCTGGGAGTTGTGTGGCAGATACTCTGCTCAGAAGACAAGTGTAGACGGATCAGAAAGAAGGCTACAGCAATATGGACATTGTGAAACCCTTAAACAGTTACCAGATCCGACCTACCAGGATTGAAAATGCGCTATGACCAAGAGGGTCCATATGGGAGCATAATTAACAGAGAAACCATGAAGACAACACATCAAGGGAGTATCGCAGTAGTCTCCAGAGAAATAATTGTTATAACTTAATGTTGATATATGAAAACTCCTGCAAGCTAAGAATAGAGCGAGTTGAGCTCAGGGAGGGACAACTGTCAAAATTTCCTACAAATACTTAGTGAAAAATAATTTAAAAGCATTTGACTAAACTCAAGAGAAGAATACATGCTATGAGCACTGTTATTTAATACTTTACTGAAGAATCAGGCTGAAATATTAAAACCAGAAGCAATTTTATACAGCATAAAGAATTGGAAAGAGAAGGCAAAGTCATTTTGATTTGTAAGTGATGGGATTTGCATTTACATTAACAAAATCTGAAGATAAATAAAAGAATTCTTGAATACAGAAATACATACAAATAATTCTACGCATCAGAATTAGCCAAATATGAAATCTTATAGCTAATAACACCAAGAAATATAAGTGCATTGATGTAAATCTCCAAAATATGTATGAGATCTATGAAAGAAATGTATTTTAAGGACATAAAAATGTGACAGTTCATCATGATTATGGATCAAAGACTCAAAACTAGAAAAAGTCAAATTTCCCTTGTAATCCATGAATGTAATATAATTCAAATAAAATTCTTAGTAGTATTTTTATATGGAAAAGGGAAACTGATTCTGAAATTTATATGTGGAGTCATGTTCCAAAAATATTGGACAAAATAATTCCAAAAAAGTAGAAAAAGGAGGGAGCCCTTGTCCTAGTATATCATACAGTTTAAACCAGTAGTAATTTAAACAATATGGCATCAGCCAAGCATCTATGAGGACTTGAACACAGTAGAGGATCCATCAGAGTTCAGTTGGGGGATGAGGTTATTGGTAAATAAGTGATATTAGAAAATTGGTTTTCAACAAGAAAAAAAGTGTTAAGTAGTAGTATATATAGTATTTATTTCTTTTAATTTGTATTTAGTACCATATTACAAATAATTTATAAAATATTTTCTATTTTCTATTCTTATCCTTACCTTTTCTGTAGCAAAAATTTGCCTTCTAGTTCTGTTTAACCAAAGTTCTTATAATCAGAGTTTTATCAGAAGTAAGATACAATTAATACTACAGATTGTCTGACTTAATAAAAGAGAGTAATAGATTCTCAAAGAATTTGATTAGACAAAACACATTTCAATTTCCATGTAATTTTTTAAATTAATTTTATTTATTTCTGTATGTGTATGAATGTACTGTCTGCATGTAGGTTTGTGCACCCATGTCGTGCAATGCCGCGGAGGTCAGAAGAGGGCATCGGATTCCCCTGGAACTGGAGTTCTCCTGGAATTGGAGTTACAGACGGTTCTCGGCCGCCATGTGGGTGCTGGAGATAGAACCTGGGTCCTCTGCAAGAGCGGTCGGCGCTCTTAACTGCTAGGCCATCTCTCCAGCCCCAATTTCCATGTAATTTTTAATATGATTCCAATGTTGATCTGTCTTTTGAGGCTCTGTATATTTTCTTCTGGCAATAAAGAAATATTAGTAGCTGAAAACAGAAGGACAATATTTTACAAGCAATGTGGCAGCCTATTTCAGAGGCTGAATCCATTCAGAGGATCTAAATATCAAATTCTATTGTATGAAAATAGCAAAAATTCAATTAAAAATAAAATGTGCAACAACAAAAACGACAATGACAAAAGCTCAATCTGAAACAGATCCACTTCTGATATATTATCTATATGGAAATGGATGCACTCAAAGAGTAAATTTTATATGATTCATAGCAGCCTAAACACAGACTTATTCATTAGGACTTTATAAACAAATTACATTAATTAAATAACTTTAGCACCCTAGGATTTTAAAGAAGGTTAAGAGCAGTCTTTGCAGGGTACAACCAATGTTGTGCAGACTAATCACTTGAGAAGGGTGTTTAACATGAAAACTCCATACTCAACCCCAAGAGACCTGGGCTACAAACTCCCACATTTTTGGGAGAGGTGGGGTAGGAGAATAAGGGGAATCTTTTTTTTTTTTTTAAATAGCATTCTACTTTCCTTATTCTTATTTTTGCTTCAAAAATGCAAAAAAGTTGAAATGAGTGTTCACAAGCATGGTTAGGGAAAGAAATGTAAATTTTTCAAATTCTTAATCCTGAGGTTTTTTTAAAGATGTATTTGACTATTGACTTGGGGTAGTTTGTTATTTTATGGTAAGCAATTACCAAATCTCCAAGTGCTTTTTCTAACTTTCAAACAGGATTTAACCTCTGAGTTGTGAATACCAACCCTGCAAGTTTGCTTACTACAGAGGACACAGTGACAGAAAGATGGAACAGCAAAAGAAATTGAAGTGGGTCATACTTACAAATCCATAACTTCACTATTTGATTTTATTGACTAAATATAGCTTAAGCATTCTGAAGATAAATATACCTTTTGAGCATGGATTGCTTTTATTCCTTTATTTTACTGAATTGTAAGAACAAAGGGAATCATATTGTTGTTTTAATGACAATGTAAATTTTAGTCCAGCCTTGAAATAGTTACTTTTCTCATGATAATGACAAAATACCTAACAGGAGGAACTTAAATGAGGAAAGGTTAACTTTGTCTTATAGTTTTGGTTCATCACAGAGGAAAATGAATGATGGGGTCCATTGTAGCAGAAGCCTGTGGCAGTGAGAACATGTAGCAGAGCTTCTTAAATCATGGTGGACTGAGAATTTGAACCTGCACTGGGACCATAGTTGGTCTTATGTCCTTCAAAGGCCTACCCCTAGTATCTAATTCTGCCAGCTGGACTTTACCGCTTAAAAAACCTATATCCTTTCAAAAGGATGTCTCCAGCTGGTGACCATGCATTCAAATGCTTGAGCCTATGGAGGGCATTTCATGTTGAAACCATAACAAACATGAAAAATGTATTCACAAATCTCTGCTTGATGATCAAAATATAATCAGAAAGACCCATATATCCACCCAGAACTACCCAAAAATATTCCTGTTTCTTTCAGGCAATTTCTTGATCCCTTCTTTATCTCTAATAAGTATATGTATTAGTCAATTTTCTGTTGCTGTGATAAAACCACTATGACCAAGGGAACTTATAAAAGGAAGAGTTTCTTTGAGCTTTTGATTGATGGTTCCAGGGAATTAGAGTCCATTGTGGTGGGAGGCATGGTGGCAGGAGCTGGAACAGAAAGCCGAGTTTCACATCTTCCAATGAGCACAGGAAGCCAAGAGACAGCCACTGGAGACTAGCAAGGCTTGTTAAACTCTCTAAGCCTGCCCCCAGTGACGTACTTCCTCCAGCATGTCCACACCTTCTAAGACATCCCAAAACAGCACCACCAACTGGGGACAAAATGTCTGAATACTTGAAGCCTTTGGGGGACAATTTCATTCAAAACACAACAGTATATAAGACACACAAGGTATAAGACAGGTGTAGGGAAAGACTTTCTAAATCAAACAGCAGCTGCACAGGAAATAAGGTCATCAGTTAACAAATGGGACATTATTAAACTCAAAAACTTTTGTATAGTGAAAGGAATAATTAAAGAAGTGAAGATAAAACCCACAGAGTGGGAGGAAACCTTCATCAATGATACATCTGATAGCATTAACATCCAAAGTACATAAATTGCTCAAAAATCAAAGGAGCAAGAAAACAAATGACCAATCAAAAGATGGAATAAAGAACTGAACTTCACAAATGGAGAAGCAAAGATGGCTGAGAAACATCTGAAAGAGTGTCAACATCACTAATAATTAAAGAAACACATATTAAAACCACGTTAAGATTTTATCTTACCATGGCAAAACTGGCTATGATCAAAAAAACAAATGATATCAAATGCTGGAGATATTGTGGAGAAAGGGGAGCAATCACCCACTGCTGGTGGGAATGTAAACTCATACAACCACTATGGAAAGCAGTGTGGAGAACCCTTAAAAGACTCAAAATGAACCTACCATCTGACCCAGCCATACCACTTCTGGGTATATACCCACAAGACTCATCCTACCACAGAGATACATGCACAGCCATGTTTATTGCAGCTCTCTTCACAATAGCAAAGTGCTAGAACCAACCCAAATGCCCCTCAATAGATGAGTGGATGACAAAAATATGGTACATCTACACAATGAAGTACTATTCATCAGTAAAGAAAGACAACATCATGAAATTTGTATGTAAATGGATGGAACTAGAAGCCATTATGCTAAGTGAAGTAACATAGACCCAGAAAACCCAACGATGTATGGTGTCCCTCATTTGTGGATCCTAGCAACAAAACCTTATTTATAAGGAAAACTAAGTAATTTTTCTTTCCCTTTCCTTTTTAGCAAATGTAATACCTGATGCTACTATAAAAGTACATTAAAATGCATCAACTTCTTATGTACTGCAGGAATGTAAAGTAATATTTCTTTTTACCTCCATGCAACTCTACTGTTAAAATGTGGATCCCTAAACATGTTGTGGAACTAACCTATGGTTTATCTTCAGATGCCATAGTTTTGGTATATGTGTGGCATGTATGTATGTGTATTTTGGAGCAATACGAATTGGAGGGAACAACAACAAAAAAAGAGTGGTTCAAAGAACTGACTGAAACAGTAAACTTTTGCCAAAAACAGTAAACTTCTGCATAAAAAAAAAAAACTTTAAAAAGACTGAGAAAAAGATGCAAGACATATAAGGCAGAATGCATGAGCTCTGGTGGGGCGGGGGGCATGGAAGGAGAATGGGTCTAGATTTGACTAAGAAATGCATGAAATGCACAAAACTTCACTAAAAAATTGGAATATAAAAAAGTGGTTTCCGGGCTGGAGAGATGGCCTAGTGGTTAAGAGCACCAACTGCTCTTGCAGAGGACCCGGATTCGAGCCCCAGCACCCACATGGCGGCTGAGAACTATCTGTAACTCCAATTCCAGGAGAACTCCAGTTCCAGGGGAATCTGAGACCCTCTTCTGACCTCCACGGCATTGCACGACATGGGTGCACAGACCTGCATGCAGACAGTACACTCATACACATACAAAAATAAATAAAATTTATAAAAAAATAATAAAAAAAGAATATATCTTGCAGGGCGTGGTGGTGCATGCCTTAAAAAAAAAAAAGGAAAAAAAAAGTGGTTTCCCTTGAGGTTCAGTTATATAAGATTCATGGGGTTTATTCATGTGACTGACAGTTACAATTTCTTTTAAAGACAGTGAGGTGGTGCCTAAGGAATCATTCTGATCAGCTCATTATAGTACTGAGGTTGTTCTTGTGTGCATTTCTGGCAGTGAATGCTATTGCTATTGCCATTTGTTGCTTTGCATATAGTAAGGATTATCCTTTTCTATTCAGTCGTGAATCTTTGCTAGGGCATACATCATAAGTAGCTGCCACACTTGACATTCAGGTTACAGATTTTTTTCAAAGTTACGTATAGAACATTTGTTTTGAACCTCTAGAATGAGGCTTGCAGGGGTTTCCAGTCTCAGCCATAAAGCCATGCACTCTGTCACCTGAGCTACATCCATAAACAAGACATTAAATTTAACAAACTTTAGTGTTATTAGTCAAATAAATCAGAAAAGAAGTTAGATCAGAATTTTTATTTTTTTATGCATATGTGTGTATGTGAGTGGGGGTCGATGTGTGTGTGTGTGTGTGTGTGTGTGTGTGTGTGTGTGTATAGCCCAGAAGACAAACTTTAGTAGCATCTTCAGGAACACTGTACACACTTTTGAGATAGTCTCCCATTGGCCTGTTGCTGACCAATTAGGTTATAGTGACTAGTGAGTGCACCACAGTGTACCACAGGGATCTTCTTCTTCTTCTTTTTTTTCATTGCTTGGTTCTTCGTCTGTAAATTTTCTACCAGGGTTGTAAGTTTTCCAGTCTGTTCTGAAGTTTTTGACATGTTTTTCCTGTTGTTTCTAGTGACAGAGCCTTTTGTGGAGTCAGATGAATGAATAGGTTTCATAGCTCTATACTGTGATGTGGGTCCTATTGATTCTTCAGCAGAGCTATTCAGAAGTGAGTGCCCTGGAGACTCCTTAGACGAATTGAATGAACAAGAAGCTGAAATTTTTATAGATGGACTTACTGTAGATAGGAAGGCAAAGCAAGGTGGATCTTCCAGGTCTCCTGCATGCAGTGTGACTGGTTCTCTGCTGAGAGTTTCGCTTGACTTGCTGTCTTCAGTGGACTCCCTCAAGGAGTTGTTGCTTCTGTGGCAGAGGTCTGTTCGCAGGCTTGATTCAGTAAGGCAGTCTCTTACTCTATCATCTAAGATTCTGAGGGACTATGTCCTCCCATTGTCAAATGTATTAGACACTTTTCTGTTGCTGTGATAAAACCACCATGAGCAAGGGAACTTATAAAAAGAAGAGTTTATTTGAGCTTACAATTGACGGTTCCAGGGAATCAGAGTCCATTGTGGCAGGAAGCATGGTGGCTGGGGCTGGAGCAGCAAGCCGAGGGTCACATCTCGCAATGAGCACAGGAAGCAGAGAGACATACTGGAGACCGCAAGGCTTGTTAAACTCACTAAGCCTGCCCCCAGTGACATACTTCCTCCAGTATGGCCATGCCTTCTAAGACCTCCAAGAACCGTGCCACCAACTGGAGACAAAAATGTCTGAATACTTAAAGCCTATGGGGGACACTATCATTCAAACTACTACATCCTCTGTCTTGCTCAGAGGCACAGATCTTGCTGTCTGTATCTTCCCAGTGCTGGCATTACAAGCATGCACCATCATGCCTGGCATTTGTACATAGGTCTTGGAGTTCAAACCAACATCCTCATGCTTGCAAAACAAGCACTTTACTAACTTAACTATTTCCTCAGCCTTGAAATATTTTTCTTTCTAGCAGTTTCTTCTGTTCATAGGTAGCACATCATGGTGGAACCACATGGCGGAACAAAAATTGCTCATCTCGTGATCTAGACAGCAAAATAAGGAAAGGAAAGAGGCATGCTCCCAAGAGCCCCTTCAAAAGCATGCTGCATCTCCAAAATATCCTGACCATCTTGAGAACCAATTATTTAAACACATGGACCACTGCACTGAGGAATGTTCACTCTAATGCTTCAACATTAGTCAAGGACAAACATAAGATTTTTAAATTGGGGTACTTTCATTAAATTCATGAGATATGAATTCATTTTCCTCATCTTGCCTTCTCTTCCCTGCTGCCTTAGGTTCAAACAGTTCAAACCCATAAAGCTCTATGTAGCCACTGAAAATATCTTCTTCCTAATGTTCTCAAAGTTGACATAAATTTGACTTTTCCTTTTGCTTATGACAGAAATGCAAACCTTCCTAATGGATTCACATATGAAGAGATGTTTAAGTGTTAAATATCATCCAAGATTGCTTTAAGCTTATTATTGAAAATAAGCCAGAAAGGTGAAAAAAATAAGCAAAGCACCATGATTCTGGAAACTAGGTTTTAAAATAATTTTCTTTCTGCAAGAAATATTTTCCAACATGTAAAATAGTCATGAACACTACAAAAATTATAGGTGTTTCGATGATGGCTATTGATAGGAAGGTCATTTTCATTTTAATATGTTCTTTTTTTCTTCCCATAGATTTTTTTTCCAGAGAGGAAGCTGCATTTAAGTTTGTGTGAACTAAACATGTCAGCAAACCCAAACACATGCATATTAGATCTACTTTTTTAAAGACAGGGTCTCCCTATAGCCCCAGCTGGCCTGGAACTCACTCTGTAGACCAGGCTGGCCTTGAAGTCACAGAGATCCACCTGCCTCTGCCTCCCAAGTGCTAGGATTAAAGGCCTGGCAAGATATATTTTGTATCTCAATGGTGAAGCAAGGCATGACCTCATTGGCTTTCCATTTTCTCTTACACAGACAGGGGATGTTATAGTTCATACTGATTTTTTTAACATTAGAAGAGAAAAATGCATTTTCAGGATACATTGTGGAACACTTGAACTTTTTTAAAGTGTTTGCAAAATGACTTCTTTTTCTTTATTTATAAATATTTTTATTCCTTATTTTTCTTTTATGTATGGGAGTGTATTACTTGCATGTGTGTAAGTGCACCCGCTTCCTGCAGTACCCACAGAGGTCAGAAGAGGACATCATATTCCCCTGGAACTGGAGTTACAGATGGTTATTAGGCACCATGAAGGTGCTGGGAATTGACTCCAAGAGCTGTCAGTGTTCTTAACTTCTGAGCCACCTTACCAGCCTCAACAAACTGAGCTCTATTTTAAAAGTATTTTATTCATCATTTTTAAATGATGTATATGAGTGTATTGTCTGCATATGTGTAAGTGCACCTGTGTTGTGCAATGCCTGCAGAGGTCAGAAGTGGGTGTTAGGTTCCCCTGCAACTGGACTTACAGAGAGTTGTTAGCTGCCATGTAGCTGCTGGGAATCAAAACTGGGTACTCTTCAAGAACAGCCATTGCTCTTAACCACTGAGCCAACTCTACAGCCCCCAAATGATTTTTTTACCCAAGTCGAATTAGAAATGTAGCAGGATTTTTTAATGGTGGATTTATATTGAATTCAGTCTTGTGTGTTACTAGGATTTTTTTTTTTAGTGAATTTAAATTGAATTTCATTATGGATGCTGTTATTATTCTTACAGCTTTAGATTAAGGATTGATATATAATTTTCCTAATGGGAAACATTTTTAGCTATGTAAGAAACACCTGAAAATGCAAATAAAACCATACAAGTTTATGCATATTATTTATTATAAAATTCAATATTTTAAACAAATCTTATATTTCACAATTGTTTAAAAATCAATTAGCTACTACTATGCTATTGTCCCTCATTTGTGGATCTGAGTACCAAATCCTCGTAAGGAGCTAGGTAAAGGAAAAAGAACCAGGAAGGTAAAGGGAAAGAGGGAACCAGAGACAGAAGGCTGGCCAGTGACAGGTGACACCAAGGGAGGAACGGATGCAATCAGGGCATATAAATGGGAAGGTAGTTGAAGCGTTATAGAAGGAAATGGGGAATAAGTGGGAAAAAAGCCCAAGAGAAGTGGGGTCATAGGAGACTGGAAGTATCAAGAGAGAAATGAGGATACTTTAAATGGAGAAGACATTGTGAAGACATGGAGGGAGGGCTAGACAGGCAAAGGGAGAGAGGAGAAATAAATAATGCCTTGGTAGGGTAAATAAAAACCTGAGAGAATCATCTTAGTCTAACAATCTACTGACAAGTTACACATACAATAGCTCTACATGAGTCCATATGGAAAGGTGAAGGCTACATATCAAGAAGTAGTTTCAGACAGGAGAAACCTTCATTTGAGTTGTTGGTCAGGGTGGTCCAAGAGACTCCCCAAATTACACAGGCTTTTGCCACCACCCTTGATAACATCCCAGAACTTGAAGGTAAATCCCTATTGCTGAGGACAGGACATACTTTGGAGACTGGCTCTTGAGCAATGGAGCTGGAGCTGATCTGGAAGCCATCATTCCTGAAGGCTAGTACTTATAGCTATGGAGAGCACTGCACCATGCAAGCCACTAAGGAGATCATCAGGCTCAAGACCAAATATCAACATCAATGATCACCAGCACAGCATATGACATCAGTGCAGTAGTGGCACTTCTATCTTGGAGGAATTCAATGGCTAACCAATTGGACTTAAAGCCCACTCAGTGGGAGGAAACTCATGTGTGGTATTTTTGATATAGCCAGAATCACACATCTAGAGAGGTCATAGATCTTAGACAATTCCACAAGGTAGACACATCCCTAGGCTAAGGTAACATTTTACTAACTCCAAAAGAAGTATCCTTATCTTTACAGACAAATATCCCAGACATCACTCAGAAAAGAAGCTTCTTTTGCTGCAAATGAGAATGGTACAGAGTCCCACAACTGGACACACACAGACATGGTCTGTGTGTGAATGGCTCATGCCTACTCAACACATCTACAATGCAACTTCTACACACAAGACCCAAGCATCATAGAACAAGGATCCAAGAACGCATTAACTACCTCTTAACTCTCATTAAGGAAGTTCCTCCATGCAACAGGAGATCAGGAACTCAGAGGGGCCTGAATGACCAAACCATGAAGATTAGGAGTCTACAGAGTTTGGTTCCATGGACAGGCTGCCTATATTCAGTTTCACTCACCCAGAGCTCAGAGAACATTGTGGAAGAGGGGACAGAAAGATTGTAAGAGCCAGGGAGGTGATGCCAGACCAAATGGAAATGAACCCTACAAGCTCCTGGGACCCCATTCATATGAACCTACAGCATTGGTATCAGCATTCACAAGACCCATGCAAGCTCAGCTGGACAAAAACCCATCAGGAACTGCAGAAATGGGTAGCAGGGCCCAACCTTGGCTGAGGAAATATTGGCAGCAGATGGTGGTCAGGTGAGGAAGACCTGGCCTTCTTTAGAAAAGAGACTCCAGAACGCGCCAGGCCAGGTAAACAGCTCCTCAGCTCTAGGCGGGGTCTGGCGGGGGGCAGCTGGGAGAGGGTCTCGCTGTGAACCCGTCTACCGGGTCCCCGGCCCAGAGGGACCGCGCTCGGGTGAGCAGGGTCGCGTTTCCCTCTGCTCTGGTCCCGGCTGGACTTGTGGGCGGGAACCGGGGTCGCAGGGGAGACGCCATAACGCGCCAGGCCAGGTAAACAGCTCCTCAGCTCTAGGCGGGGTCTGGCGGGGGGCAGCTGGGAGAGGGTCTCGCTGTGAACCCGTCTACGGGTTACCGGCCCAGAGGGACCGGGCGGGGGCTAGATCAGGCACACAATACCCCCCCCCCCCCCCCCGCGCCGCCCAAGTGAATTGCTAAAATCCACAGTGGTCATCCTTTTGGAGAACCTTCAGAACAGAAAGAGAAGGACTAACTTAGGCTTCCAACATCCAATATATTACACAAAACTGAAAACCTGAAACCTAGCCAAGTCAATAACCATAAAAAAGAAAAAAAAAAAAAAAAAAACAAGCATCGGAAGGAGGCAGCAAAACCATCCACTAACATAGTGAAAGTCGTTTGTGATCTGACACAACAAGGGAAATCCATATGCCAAGGACAAGACGAAGGGACAACATGGAAAAGGCAAAGGATACTCCCCCCACCAGGCCCTACCAAACCGGAGGAGTAGCACAATGGGATCCCCTTGGAGGAGACCAAGGAACAGATCTTAGAGAATAATTCAGACATATGCAGAGAAATTTAAAGAAAATAAAGAAGAAGTCATGGAACTAAAGAAGAGAGATGAAAAAACTCAAAAAGGACTAAGGGTACAATGACAAATTGGAAAGAACTAAGGAACAAGAATGATCAAACTCAGAAAGAACTAGAGGGGAAAAAAACAAACTCCGAATGGAAGTAGAACACTGAAAAAGGAAGCCAACCAAAAGATAAGGAGCACCAGAAGAGATTGAGAAGCACAAAGAAGAGATTGAGAAGCTCAAAAGGAAATGGACGGGTACGAAGAAAACACAGGGCAGGAAAACCAAAAGGAAGTGTAAACACGTCAGTCATCAAAGAAGAAGAAAAGGAAACAAGCTCAGAAGCGTAGAAGTGAGGAAGCAGAACAAAAAAAATCGACCTGAAAAACACAGAGCAATTAAAAAAAGCCTCAAATAATGATTATGAAAAAGGGTTAAAAAGTACACCAAAATGGAACAACCAGTGAAACTATGGGATCCACTATGAAAAGGATCCAACCCTACGCATCATGGTAATAGAGAGAAGGAGAAGAATCTCAAGAGGAATAGTATTTTTTGATCAATCTTCAACAGAATTAATAGATGATGTACAATTTCCCCAAAACTTAAAAATAGACAAGCCCATACAATACAAGAAGCACAGAGGACCCCAACTAGACAAGATCAGAAAGAAAACAAAAACAAAAAAAAAAAAAAAAAAAAAAAAAACAATCTAATGCCCCAAAGACAAAACAAACTTGAGGGCCACAAAAGACAAAACAAGTCACATGACACAAGGGAACACATCAGAATACAACACGATCTCGGCTCAACTATGAAAGCAGAAGAGCCACATGGAGCAAGCATTCCCTGTAGGTAAGGTGGACTATAGATGCCAAAGATTCCTTACCCAGCAAAAAATGTCGACTATACTTAGGAGGGAGAGAGAAAATCTTCCACGGCACATAAACAGATGATGGAACTACATGTTGGGAAAACCAACTCTTCATAAAAATATTGTAAGAATTTCAATAGGCAGACGAGAGGAGGCAACTATCCTCACAATCACCTAGGAAAAGAAACTAACAAAAAACATAACCACAGGAGCAAAATCAAAGGCTAGAAGTCCAAATGGAATAAAGTTGAAAGGCAAGCACCATCCATCTTTCGAAGTAACCTTAAATATTAATGGGCTAAACTCCCAATCAAAATGGCCAAGGACTGGAGAGCGATGGATTGAGGAAAAACAAAACCCATCACTATGTCTGTCTACTAAGAAACCATCTAATTCAGATAGGCACCAACTAAGGGTGAGGTGTGGAGAAAGTATTCCAGCAAATGGTACCTAAAAAGGAGGAAATCCGGGGTTGGTGTGTATTCTAATATCAGACAAACTAGACTTCAAAGCACAAGAAGAAAATCCAAAGAGAAAAGAGGGCCTTACCTCCTTATTAAAGGACACCAATGACGATGAAGATTTCAACAATCCTACATATATATGCATCCAACCTCAGTGCACAAACTTTATAAAACAACTTCCAGCGACCTCAAGGCACAGATAACCCAGCAATACATCATATAGGGGACCTTCAATACCCATTAAGTCCTAGCCATATCAAACAGGACAAAGGATAAACAGAGAAGTACATCCGGAATCGTAAAGGACATAATACCAACCAAATGGACCCTCACAAGACATTCTACCAAAGATATTCCCCCACACACAGAGATACACTTTGCTACTCAGCACCTCATGGACATTCTCCAACATCTAGGACCATGATACTGGGGACCACAGGGGAAAAAACTCAACACACATATAATAAAGGTTTGAAATAATCGTCAGTGCATTCTATCAGACCACAGTGCAATAAAACTCGATATACAACCAGAATAAACCCTACAACACTACAGGAAACCATGGAGACTAAACAACCACTCTCCTGAACTAAGCAGTGGGTCAAGGAAGAAAGATGAAAAAAAAGAAATAAAAACATTCCTGGAACTGAATGACAATGATAAAACAACACAGCATAAATCATGGGCACTTTAAAGCCATTCCTAGGAGGGAAGTTTATAGCTCTACGTGACCACATTAAAAACAGAAACAGAAAGAGCCACTAATGTGAACGATCTAACACTGCAGCTAAAAATACTTGAGAGACAACAACCAAGAACCCTAAACGGAGCAGACAAGAAGAAGCGAAATAACAAAAATCAGAGCAGAATCAATGTAAATAGAAACAAAGAAAACCCATACAAAAAATCAAATGAATCCAAAAGTTGGTTCTTTGATAGAGATAAACAAAGATAGACCGAGCTTAACAGTTAACCAAAAAGAAAGATGGATCAAACACTCAATCAATAGTCTTGTGATGAAAGGGGTGAAATATCACACATCAGACAATGAAAAGATCCAGACAATCATCGGGGGGACTACTCAAAACTTTAATCTTCTACTAAGTTTGAAACCTAGAAGAAATACATGAATATCTGAATATCGGGAATCACCAAAGCTCAACCAAGAAGAGATCGACAGGATAAATAGACCAATAATACAGGAAGAAATCGAAGATGTAATTAAGTAGCCTTCCGAACAAAAAAATGCCCAGGCCCGGAGGGATTCACGGCAGAATTCTAAAAAACTATTTCGTGAAGACTTACAACCACTTTTACTTAAATTGTTTAGAGGATACAAAATGGAGAGACTTCTCCCCAAACTTCTTCATGACCCGCATTACGTACTACAAAACCCAGGGAAGATCTACAACCCCAAAAAGGAGAACTATAGACCCACTCCCTAATTAACACAGATGCCAAAAAATTCTAAACAAGATTCTGGGAAATTGCCTACAGACTCACATCAAGAAACTCATCCACCATGACCCAAGTTGGATTCATACCAAGACATGCAGGGATGGTTCACCATACGAATAAATCAATAAACATCATCAAACATACAAATGGACTGAAGGACAAAAAAAAAACCACGGCCATTTTCATTCAATAGGGGGCATGCGGAGAACACGCCCTTTTGACAAAATCAGCACCTTTTCATGTCTTAAAGTCCTGGAGGAATTTGTCTGGAGGGATCATTCCAATGTAATCAAAGCCATATACAGAAAACCCAAGCCAATATCATCCTAAATGGGGGAAAATGACAGAAAGCATTCCCTTAAAGGTAGGTAGGAACTAGGCAGGGCTGCCCCCTGTCCACAACTCCTCTTCAATATATTGCATGAAACAATGGCTAGGACAATAAGGCAACAAAAGGAAATTAACGGAGTTCTATTGGAAAAACGAGACGTCAAGCTATCCTTTTGCTGATGATATGATGTCTACCTAAGGGATGCTTAGAAAACTCCACCAGAAAAACTCCTAGAAACGCTTTAGAGCGCTTTTGGTAAATTTAAAGTGGCAGGATAACAAAATTAACCTAAAAACATTAGTAGCTTTTCTGTACACCAACAACAAGCCATTGGAAGAAGATACAAGGAGACCTTCCCACTCACAATGCCTCAAAACAATATAAATACCTAGGAACAAACCTAACCATAAGACACCAAGGATCCCTACACCAAAAATTTTAAACCCCTTGAAAAAGAAATTGAGGAAGAATCAGAAGATGGACAAACCCTCCCCATGCTCATGGATGGGGACAATCAATATAGTAAAAATGTCCATCCTACCCAAACTAGTGTACAGATTTTTAATGCGAAATTCCAATCAGAATCCCAAGAGTTTCTTCACAGGCCTGGAAAAAAAAATCCCAATTTCATTTGGAAAAAACACAAAGACCCCGACTAGCCAAAAGCAAACCCTTGAGTGAAAAGAGCAATACATGGGGGATCGCTATACCAGACCTCAAAAACTATACTATAGGGCTATATATTATAAAGACAGCCTTGGTACTGGCACATAAAACAGACCGCGTTGACCAATGGAATAAAAACGAAGATCCCAAAACCTTGAGCTCATACAATTTCAGCCCACCTAATTTGACAAGGGGGCCCAAGAAGACAATGGAGGAAAAACAGCAAATGGTGTTGGCAAAAAACTGGATCACCACTTGTAGAGAATGACAAATTAAACCCCTACCTCTCACCTTCGTACAAAGGTCACACTCCATGTATGGTACCCAAAGCCTTCAACGTGAAACCCCAAAATCAGAAAGCAATAGAAGAAAAAAAAAAAAACTTGGCAGCAGACTACCAAACATAGGGTCGGAAAAAGACTTCCTAAACAGACAGCAGCTGCCCAAGAAATAAGATCGACAATTGACGCAAACTGGGACCTCATTAAACTCAAAAGGCTTCTGTACATAAAGGACGCAATAAAGGAAGTGAGAGAAGACCCCTCAGGCTGGGAGGACACCTCACAGCAGATACATTCTGACAAAGCATTAATTCCAGAGTATCCAAGCTCCTCAAAAAACCCCAATAACAAAAAGGAAAGGAAACAAATGATCCATTCAAATAGATGGAGCAAAGCCTCTGAATAGCGACTCACAGAGCGAGGAGTTAGAGGATGGCCGAGAAACATTCTTAAGAAGTGTTTCAAATTCTCTGATAATTAAGGAAACGCAAATTAAAACAACTCTGAGATACCACCTTACTTCAATAAGCTGGCTAGGATCAGGAACATGAAGACACCAAGTGCTGAGAGGTTGTGGGGAGGAAGGGGAAACACTCATCCATTGTGGTGGAATGAAACCTTGTACAGCCACTGATGGAAAGCGAGTGTTGCGGAGAACCCTTAGAAGACTCAAAATTAGCCTTCCATTTGAACCCAGTCATACACAGTCATACCACTCTGTAATAATACCCAAAAGACACAAGCTACTCACAAGATTCATGCACAGCTATGTTTATGCAGCTCATGTTGCACAATTAGCAAAAACGCTGTGAACCAGCCCTAGGTGGCACCTTCAGGACTGACGATGTGTGGTAGTCAGAGAAAAATTGTGGTACATGTATACAATGGAATTACTATGCAGCAGATTAAGAGGGGACAAACAATGAAATTTTCAGGTAATGGATGGAGCTGGAAGACTTTATGTTAAGTGAAGTAACACAAGTCCCCAGAAAAACAAACGACAAATGGTGCCTCATATTGTGATGCTCTGTATCCAAGAACCCAGGATAACTTAAATATTCTCTAAGGAGAGGAGCATAGTTAAAAGAACAACAGAAAGACTGTCATAAGAAAAATGGACTGAAATGGTGAATTGGAAGGGGGGATGGAGTGGGAGAGGGCACGGCGTGTATATTCGATTAAGGCATATTAATTGACGTGAGCTCAGCAAGTAACCCAGTTTCGCCTAGACCACTGTCTACAGGCACAGGTGTTTTGTTTTAGGACTTAGTAAAAGTAAAGTAAGCATGTGTATATTAAACAAACATTGGTTTAAGAATCTGATAAAAATGGTAATGCATCTGAATAAATGGAGATATAATTCGCTGTTGCCCACATTTGCTTTACATAAAATCTGTAGATAGAGTAAGGAACTTTTGGGATTGACCAACAAAAATGTTCTCTCTAATTCTCTGTTTGTACAGTATCACCTTTCTGTAGCATTCTCCTTTAAGAGATAACGTAAAAATTAAGTTTGCTTCCCCAAGTTAATCATATATAGTCACCCAAAAACAACATGGGTGAATTTGATGAAATCTATGCCTTGACTCCACCCTATAGTCATGTATAATACAACTATCTTCTGGAGACTCATACGCTAAAAAAAAAAAAAAGGGGGGGGGGGGGGAACAGAAAAGACATGAAACCTTTTCATCAAACCCCTGCAATTCAAATCTAAAAACTAAACTAGAGGAAAGATTTGTTTGTTCCAAACAGGACAAAACGTCACCAACTTAACGGCTGAGAAAGAAAAGATACAGCTTTGCATTGAGTAGGATGTACCAAAAAAGTGGCAACGGAAAGGCTGACCCGTCTGAACATTCAAAGGAAGAAAACCTCAGATTGCCATAAACATCGAACCCCTCTGTGGATCCTACATGTAACAACTAGTTTATAATGAGTCCTAATGAAACTTACCTTCTAGGTCCCAAAGGTGCTGATATGAGAGACTTCCTTGCCTTCCCACCCATAGAACAAGGAGAAATATGACAATAGATGAGGTCGCTCCCAACTGTTAAATTGGAGACAACTATTGTAGAGGTATCTCTTATAAAAACCGGTAAAACTGCTTTCTTTAATGACTACTAGACATGGAACAGTGGTAGGATTATTTCTTTCAGAAACCAAATATAATACTAAAGTCCTAGGCTATGCACTCAGGCAAAAATATTTGATCTTTCTGACATCAGCAATGGTTGTTCTCAGGGGGATGTTGGCCAGGGGATCCAACGGCCCCACAAAAGGTAAAGGGCTCCTTGCCTCTCAAGTTGGGATACCTACAGGAGGAAGGGCAAATAAGAGACCTGCTGCCGAAGACCAGACATTAACATGGGAGGGTGTATTGAGACCACACTGCAAGTGAAGATGTGGCTCTCTGGAATGCCAGAGAGTGTTACCAAAGGCCACTAAACCAATAAAGCAAATATGGGTTCTCCTGGTTCAAGCAAGACTCCACCGTCAGCACCAGTACACCTCACCTGCCTGGAAATACTGTGCAGCAGAGGCAGCCATGTGCCTGTATATCCCAAATCTAAGGCTATTGCTGCTCCACCTTGGAGAAATAACCCATGGCTGATGCCACAAGCTTACATTCCTCTACAGGTTTAGATTGTTATAAGCCACAGTAAGAACTGGTCATACTTTTTAACCAGGGGGGAAAATTGTAATTCATGGATTAACATATCCAACATGTGGCTATGCTAAAAGTAACCTACCATAACTATTAGTGCTGCTTAAATACCTATATATCTAATTGCTTTTTTCTTCATTAGTAGATCGAAGGTTATTCCTGGATAAACTGTCAGCCAGCCCATGAAAGGAAACAGCAGAATTGACCAGAGTCCCAAGACAACAGCTCCAGAGAGAGTGACTGTTTACCTCTCATCCACCTGTGCCCCTTTCTAAGCCTAGGAACAACCTGCGGAAGAGGGGCGTGGGTAGAATGTAAGGGCTGCGGTTGGGGTGAATGGTGAACGTACAGCAATGTAGTCTGGACAATCATTTGATCAACTGGATTGAACAAACAACCATGTCACCCCCCACTGGATGGTGGGCTGTAGGTGTTTGGGCACAAACAGCCTGCAGATATGTTTTGCATGAAGGATGCTTGTACTCATGGATTATCACTTATAGCTAAAAATGAAAAAAAAAAAAAAATGAGAGAAGATGCAGGACATTATGGAAGATGCATGATCTGGGAGGGGGGGGGGTGGGGGGGAGGGAAAGGGAGATAATGCTAGAACTGAATTGGAAACAAATGTTGAAATGCCAAAGCATCAATAAAAACTTAATTTAATTAAAAAAAAAAAAAAAAAGAAAAGAAACTCCAGATAGGCTGACTAGAGCTCAGGGGAGGGGCTGGCACTAGGAGTGAGTGCGGAGAGTCACTGGGTGCAATGGACTCCAGCAGCAATGACAGAGGAGTGAGCTCTGCGGAGGGGGTGAGGGAGGGGCTGAGGGAGAAGGCATATAATGGAGATGAAGACCAACTGAAAATTATGTATGAAACACATAGAAATTTCAATAAAAAAATAATTAGCCAAAACTCTCTTCTGACTTCTGTGGGCATTGCAGGACATGGGTGCAATTACTTACATGCAGGCAATACATTTGTACACATAAAATTAAAAATAATATATTTTAAAAATTCTTTTCAAGAGCATAGTAAGTTATAGGTGTTACTAAGAGGGAAATGGGCAAAATGAGTGTACCTAACTGGGAATGGGAGAGAGAAGGTTAAACAAGGAACTATGGGGGTAAGGGGGAAGAAGGCACTCAAAAGAGGGGAAGCATAGAAGAAAGGCATTATCAAGGGTGAAATGGTATTTTGACTGGGAAGAGAGGAGGGGAAGTTATATAGGGAGAGAGAAGAGAAATAAATAATGCCTAGCTGGTATGAAAAGCCAGAGGAAAACATATTAGTTTAAAACCATATGGAAAAATTACACATCCAATAGCTCTACAAGAAACCATGTATATAGCTGAAGACTATGTAACAAGAAAGAGCGCCTGACAGGAAATACCTCCCTTTGAGTTGTCGGCCGGGCTAGTTCAAAAGACTCCTCAAATCATACCAGCTATTGTCACAGCCCTTGATATTCTCCAAGCGCTTGAAGGT
Organism: Rhizomys pruinosus; assembly: GCA_009823505.1. Lineage (NCBI taxonomy): Eukaryota > Metazoa > Chordata > Mammalia > Rodentia > Spalacidae > Rhizomys > Rhizomys pruinosus. Next base: position 2,488,240 of record VZQC01010206.1, read on the forward strand.
AAGACCCTATTTATGAAGAAAGAGCATACTTCAGACACAGGACTTGGAGCACTGGAGCTGGAACTCACTTGGGAGCCTCCTTCCTGAAGCCTAGCTCCCACAGTTCTGGAGAACACTATGCAAGCCGCTAGGGAGAACATCAATCGATGGTCCAACCCCAGCTTTAAGGCCCAACAACCACAACAATGGCCAGCAGAGCAAACTATATTGGGGCAGTAGTGGCACTTTTATCTTGGGTGTAATCAAAAGCCACCTAATTGGACTTAAAGTCCACTCAGCATGAGGAAATTCATGTGTGGTACTATAAACATAGCAAATACAAATAGTTGGAGATGTCATAGATCTTAGAGAAAACCCAAAGGCTGTTACATTCCTAGACAAATGTTATTTCTTAGTATGTGCTTAATATGTATCCTTGTATTTATAGACAAGTATGCCAGTCACCATGTATCAAAGAAGCTTCTTTTACAGAAGGTGGAGATTATTACAGAGTTCTATAACTGGTCACAGAGATTAAGTGTTTGTGAAATGTCCAACCCTAAGTGACACATCTACAATGGAGCCTCTTTACCTGAGGCTTATGGAATGTAGTGGAACAAAGGGCAGAGAGAATACTAATGCATCTTTCAACTCTCATCAGTGAAGCTCCCATATGCAAAGAGGGCAATGCACATGAAGGGCTACAAATGGCCAAAGTGTAGAGAATAAAATCTGCAGAGTGTGGGTCCTCAAGCAGGACTTCCATATTAAACTTTATCCACCCAGAGCTCAGGGACTACTGTTGAAGATGGGGCAGAAAAATTGTAAGAGTCAAGGGAGGAGGTGCCTAACCACATGGAAATGGACTCTCACAGGCTCCTGGGTCCTTGTGCATATGAATTCACAGCAGTGGTGACAGCATGCACAAGATCCAAGCAAACAGAAGCAGACAGAAACACAGTATAGAACTGTGGAAATGGACAGCAGACCCAGTCTTAGCTCAAGAACTACTGGGCAGTTGATTACAGCTGGGTGTGGAAAAGGTGCTCTTCTTTCAGTGACTCTAGATAGGCTGCCTAGACCCCAGTGGATGAACATGCACTGAAGGATGTGATAAGATACTAACTTGACTTGATAAACTTCAGTATGAATGACAGAATGCGTGAAATCCAGTGTGTGTGGGGCTACAAGAGGGTGTGGATGGGGTTCTAAAGATGACTGAGAGGGTGTGGATGGGGTTCTAAAGATGACTAAGATGTCATGTATGAGATACACAAAATTCAATAAAAATAAAAATTCTTATGAAGGCATTTGAATAAATATGAATATATAATAATAACATCAATGCTATTTGTAAGTTAACAAGGCAACATTATCAACCTTAGTGTTGACTTAAAGGTCATTTTGAAGCAGTACACCTTCTCGGCAGTGCCCTGAAATAATTTGTTGCTTGTTGATGTGTCATTGTAATACACATATTGAATTAGGTTACTATCAGTCATTTTCATTTCTTATTCATAAACTCTACCAAATTCACACATAAATATTAGGGAAAGAAAAAAGTAAGAAACACTTTGAAACAGTAGGTGCTATTTGTAGTTAAATTGTACTAAACTGATCCTTGTCCTGATGTTTCTCAGCCTAGCTTTGATGTTTGTGTGGTTTACAATTATTTCACTTGAATTCTATGATTTCAAATTTTAATCTGCATTTATATCAATCTTCCACCATGCCTGAAAATTACAAATGAATTGAAAATAAGGGACAATTTGGTATTGTTACAGTTAAAAGAAGAATTTACTTAGTCATAAATTAATGTGTAATCTACTTTCTCCAGATGGCTCTGCTTATGTGAGGCACAAAATATTCTATCATGATATAAAGTCTCTTCAAAAAAACAGATGAGAGGCATATATGTGAAAAATTTTGTATCTGTAGTCTTAAAAAACCTTCCTTATCATTTTTGTCTAGTTTACATAACATTTGCTTTGTGAATCTTCTACCAATTTTCAGATACATAAGTTTATCTTTAAATACTCTACATGCTTCTGTTTTTAGTTATTTGTAGTACATTTCCTGTAATAAAAAAACATTAGTTCAATAGTATTTTTTTCTTTTATGGGCTTAAAGTGGAAAGACTGTTTTGTCTTTTGTAAACATACAAAATGACATTGTTTAGTTTTCAAGGTCTTTCAAGTGGTAATTTTGGGAGAAAATAGTTCTACTATAGCTGTTATACAAATGACAAAAGTACAAACAATTGCTTCCATCCCAAAGGCACCTCTGTCCACATTCAGAGTGAACGTCTTTCCCAGAATCAATTATGAGGTGAGAAAGAAGCTACTCACTGCACGAGGCTGCATTTTCAAAAAATGACAAAGAGGAGTCTCTAGATTATTGGTCTTTTACTGGAGGAGAAAAGCCTAGACTCATTTTTCACATCCTTTTCTCTCTATCATAGATAACTTCAATCTCACAAGCACATTGCTATACATTTCCATTTTTTCCCCCAATGGAAAACTCTTCTGTGGCTCACACAAAGCAACATCTGACCAAATGAAGTTTATCCCTATCATTGCATTCTAACTCACATGTATCATCCTATTAGCCTTAGCAGAGCATAGAGTTATTTTCAAAAAGAAAAATTTAAACTCTACCTATTAATATGAGTTTTTATATTGGTGCTATTAAATGTCATACTAACATTAGTGGTTCAGTTTTTCCTCTTAGTACAGCTAGGTTGTGTTGACCATAGGAGCTCAGCAAACAAGGAAAACATCAGATATTGGTAGTAGCTGGACTGTAGGTTGTGAGGTTATAGGCTGACCGAACTTCCCGTGTGTGTGGTATAGAACTGAAACTTGGGAGAGATTGGGGAGCTATTTGCTTGCTGGGGCTCAGATGTGGAAGCACTATTTTCATGGAAGAAAACTAAAGCAAAATATGAGCAGACATCAAGTCACATATATAAGGCAAGCAAGAGTTAAGATTATGAGGCAAATTGTGTATTATGTCTTGAATGCTGAGCCAAGACCTTAGACAGCTATGCTAATGATGTCTAAGGTCTTGCTTTGAAAAGGCATACTGATTGCAAAACTCAGCAGTCCTTGCAAGTCACTCACTGCAGGACTTTAAAGGATTACAGGATGGAATGATGCTAGCCTAGCAGTATACTATTTAAAGTAACATAAATAATTCAGAATTGTCCTGTCAACAGAAAAAAAGAAACCCACAACCCAAGCTCACAGAATATATACATCTTCCTATTGAATAGAGTGTTACCCTCCTGAAGATAGATTCATTTCTTTTTAAACCAGGACAGTGAAGACACAAAAATCTCTCCCACAGAACTCTTTTAGTACAGATTGTCGTAATGCTACTCAGTAGGGCAGAAGTTTCCCAGACACAACCATGCGCACCTGGTATTTAGAATAGAGATGTGCAGATGAGTGACAACTGACTTCATGATGGACAACCTTAGGTCACAATTTTTAGCAATTTACCTCTTAGAAAATACCAGTACTGTCAGTACACAGCATTGTGGCTTGGGCCATGGGAGTAGACTCAATGATTTCTCTTTTATACGTTCTCTTTAGCATTTTGTAATACTTTGCAGGTTTGCCCTGGAAAGACTGGTTGAGTGTTTGTGTTGTTAAAACATTCTAATATCCTCCTGCTCCTTTCTCATCCTTCAGTTTTTACACAACATACTATTTGCTTTGAATATGTTTCAGTTCCATTTTTAATGTAATACCTTTACTGATGTTTTGTGTATTTCAGATATCACTTTTCAGTTCAATTTAGTCACGTTCCCCTTTTCCTTCCCCCGACCCCACCCCAGATCACGCATTCTGCCACACGTGTCCTCATCTTTCTCTCAGTCTTTTTAAAGTTTTTCTCTTCAAAGGTTTATTGTTATGGGCAGAATTTAACTATATCAGTCTGTTCTTTGAGCCAGTCCTTATGTTCTTGTGGTTCCCTCCCAATTATGCCTAGATAAACATCACATATGTATCAGAATTATGTCCTTTAGGAATAAACTGTATGTTAACTCTGATATAGGTTTAGGTGATCACATTTTTTCCTTTTAATTTTATTTTACTCTAAAATGTGAATATATACCTTCCACCCATATACATTAATTACCTTCTGAAAGTAAGTGGTAAGTAAATTCTAGGGTTCACTAAGAGATTCACATTATAACATCACAGTTGCTTTTAGATAGAACGAAATATAACAGTAACGTTGCTCAGCTTGCCTTTCAATTGGGGGATTTGGTACTAGCATCCACAAATGAGGGAAACCATTCCCCGTTTGTTTTTCTTGGGACTTCGTTACTTCACTTAACATAATGGCTTCTAGTTCCATCCATTTACCTGCAAAGCTCATGATGTCATCTTTCTTTACTGCTGCATAGAACTCCGTTGTGTGTTAACATTTTTGTTATCCAGTCATCAGTTGAGGGGAATTTGGGTTGCTTCCAGCTTTTGCTATTGTGAAGAGGGCTTCAATAAACATAGATGTGCTTTATATATCTTTGCAGTAGGATGAGTCTTGTGGGTATATACCCAGGAGTGGTATGGCTGGGTCAGGTGGTAGGCTCCTGTTGAGTTTTTAAAGGGTTCTCCACACTGTTTTCCACAGTAGTTGTACGAGTTTACATTCCTACCAGCAGTGGATGTGTGTTCTGTTTCCCCACAACCTCTCCAGCATTTGGTGTCTTTTGTTTTCTTGATCTTAGCCATGATATCCTAGAGTGGTTTTAATTTTTTTAATGATGTTGAACACTTTTTAAGATGTTTCTCAGCCATCTTTACTTCCTCACTGGTGAAGTCTCTGTTCAGCTCTTTACTTCATCTTTTGAGTGAGTCATTTGTTTTCTTCTTTGTTTTTTGAGGAATTTATATGTTCTGGAAGTTAATGCTCTGTCATGTATCACTGGTGAAGGTTTCCTCCCATTCTTTGGGTTTTCTCTTCACTTCTCTGTTTCTTTCACTGTACAGAAGCTTTTGAGTTTAATGAGGTCCCACTTGTCAACTGTCGACCTTATTACTGGACTTCAAGCTATATTACAATAGCATATTCACAAAGACAGCCTGGTACTGGCACTAAAACAGACTGGTTGACCAATGGAACAAAATTGAAGATCCAAACTTGAGCTCATACAATTTCAGCCACCTCATACTTGATAAACAGGCCAAAAACTCATTGGAGGAAAGTTAGCATCTTCAGCAAATGTTCCTGGAAAAACTGGATCACCATATGTAGAAGAACAAAATTAAACCCCTGCTTCACCCTATACAAAAAACAACTCCAAATGGATCAAAGATCTCAACCTGAAACCCCAAACTCTGAAGGTGATAGAAGAAAAAGCTGGCAGCAACCTACAAGACATAGTGTAGGAAAAGACTTTCTAAATCAGACAGCAGCTATGCAGAAAATCTGTTCCATTTTAAATTAATCCATGTCAAGTTGCTTAATTCCTTTAGCAAGCACATTATACTCCTGTGATTTGAGGAGGGGTTTATAATTGTTTTGTTATTTTGTAGGGACACACTGATGTTAAAAATCTTGAGTTTGCATTCTTCAGCTATTATGTGGCAGGTGTTTAAAGGTATATTTTCTCTTCAATGAGAATGATATCTCCTCTGTAGGGTTGAAAAAAGATTCTACAATAAAGTGGGATAGGCTATGGGATTGCATGTGTATTAGTTGTAAGCTTGTCATGGTGGATTTGTTACTTTTGCTGCTGTGACAAATATCTGACAAGAAACAACTTAAGGAAGGAGGGGTCTACTTTAGAGTTTGAGAGGGATCCCTCAATCACTGCCAGAAGACAAAGTGGCTGGTCACATTATGTGTAGGAAGGAGACTGCTTATTTATTTATTTATTTACTTACTTATTTATTTATTTAATTTATTATTATTATGTGTATGAGTGTACTGTCTGCATGTAGGTTGGTGCACCCATGTCGTGCAGTGCTGCGGAGGTCAGAAGAGGGCATCAGATTCCCCTGGAACTGGAGTTAAAGATGGTTCTTAGCCACCATGTGTGTGCTGGGAATTGAACCTGGGTCCTCTGCAAAAGCAGTCAGCACTCTTAACCGCTGAGCCATCTTTACAGCCCAGGGTCTACTTCTTAAATGGTCCACAAACTTCCCCACAGTGTCATCACCTGGGGACCAAGTGTTGACACACATAAGCCCAAGGGGGACATTTCACATCCAAACTACAAGTGGCACTGAGCACATTAGGCTCTGGACACTTGGTAGTTCCTCTTCCCTCTCTTATGTTTATACTATATTTTTGAGCTATTTTTTTTTCTGAGTCTTTTAAATGTCCTAATGATAAAAATGAAGGACATAAATAGGAATATTTTTTCATGTACTTAGCTTAAACATTATGAGCAAGTTAGGTTACACTCTGGTTGTACATTTATTAATTTTACTTTGATTTCTATTTTTGTTGTTTGGAATGGAATCATGTTTTTTACTGTTCATTAGGTCTTTATGAAGTACTGTTTTTTCCTTTTGTTGCTTTGTCTTGATTTTTACTTCATCTGATTCTAATACTGTTGTAGCTGCTTTCTTTTGTTTGCTAGCCATTTTTCTGATATATTGTCTCCATTTCTTCCTTTAAAATATTTTTGTGCTATGTTGTTTTAGATGATGGATTTTTTTGTGAATATCATAACTTAGATGGTTCTTGTCAAAACTGAAAAAGGTTTATAGTTATCATACTGTTTTATTCAATATACATTTTCTTGACTTTTTAATTCATTCAACATTTCTAATGTGAATCACTTTTGTTGGTATTGAAGTTTTGAACTTTTATCAGGACTTTTTCAAGTTGTTCCTTTGGCTCCACATCTACCTTTGCTGAAGAAATCTAACATCTCAGATTGATTCTTATGTAATTAAATATTTTGGTTTTGTTTCTACCATTTTAGGGATTTCCCTTTGTATTTTCTCCCTGCTTGTTTCTAGGCATGCCCAGATGGTCGTCCTTTTAACTTATCTTGCTTGGCTGATGTGTTTTAAACTGAAACTTTGAGTGCTGCCTCCCATGATATTCCCTTTGACTTTCCTTCTGTCTGCTCTTTCAGAAGTTTTCATAACATGAAGCAGATTCCTTTTCCATATTTCTTTTTCATTGTTCTTGCTTGGTTTTCTCCTGATGCTGTATTGTAGCAGAACTGATTTCTTTAATCTTCTAATACTTTAATTCACTTTTCAGATATAGCCATTTTGTTATCCAGTCTATTTTTAATATCAATGACCACATATTTTTATTTTCAAGATTTAAAATTCATTTTGTTATTTTTTTATGCTAGAGACAATCTCTTACATCCATCTGAAAATATGTATTTCTTTAGATTCACTTGTTTCTTTTCATAATGGCTTTCCTTTAAATGTTCCATGATTTTTATAGTGTTCTCATCTATGTATTTGGGATGACATATCAACATAAGCTAATTATGATTTTCATAGTCTATAAAATGTGTGTGTGTAGTAACATTTATTGTACTAACTATGGATAAGCATGTTTGCATTGACTATTTAGCATAAGAAGGAAAAGTAGAAACAGCCAGTTTGAAAGGAATAGTTACATCTTAATAATTGCTCCAGGTCCCCTTGTATTCCTGTTTCTGAGTGCATGTGGAACAGGCCCTTTGTTTCAGCAGTCTCTCCTGCCTTGAAGGTGTGAGTGTTTTGTGCCAATCTGATGGTGTCTGCTTGTTTTCTCAGGGAATTTCTCACATTTCCAGTCTGTATAGCACTTATTTCCCCCCAATAAAACAGCACAGTTGGAGGATTTTTCTTAGATACATGTGTAATATGTGTGTAGTACATATATATATATATATATATATATATATATATATACACTATGTATACATAAGTACACATATGTTGGTATACACATATGTATATGATTATACTTACATCCATTTGCAATTCCTAGTGATTCAGGATTGGAAACTAAATAGATTGCATATGCAACATTTCAAGGCAATGGTTAGTTAATCAATATTTAGTTCTTAGATGACCACCACAGTATACAGGAGATTAATTATTTAGTACTAGCAATATGGAAGATCAAGAGTTGAATATGGTTCAGTGCCTGTCTATGAATGTTTATGTTTACAGAACATCTATATGTATTATTTTCCATCTGTTAAATTTTAGTAATTTATGTTCACAATGGCAATTCTAAGAGTTGAATAAAAATCAGTGTGTTCTATCTAATTCAGCAGAGATGTATGTATTTTATGAAAAATGTTCCAAATTATCAGTGTGTGTCAGTTAGCAGTGAATTAAAGTTTATCTGAAATCAATGGAAGCTTAACCACCAGAGGTTTAAGAGGTTCAAGCCACAAGAACAGTTGATACTGGCTTCCATGATTTACATTAGAGCTGATCTAGCTGACCTATAGGATCTCAGTCTGTTTCTCCAATGTCCTGTTTGTGGTGGCTTCATAACTTCTTGTATTATAACCTCATACCAAGTCCAAGGGAGCTTGGTAGAGCTGGGTGGCACACAGCAAAAGTTCTCCACTGAGTTCCTCAAGGCTGCCTCTCTCATTCAGGAAGCATGTGCTTTACTACAACTCAGTTCAGTGAAGTTCACTGAACCATCACTGGCTTGGTGTAAGGCTGATCTTTGTTCTTCTAGGGATTAGACATATTACTGCTAGGAGAAAACAGTCAAAATCTTTAACAAAGCCCCTCCAAGAGGGATGGGCTTTTGGCCAAACACTGAACAAGAAAGCGATTCCATAGGGAATTACAGTTCACATATTTTCCCAAATACAATTTTTTCAAGTTTCAAAATACAAATGGTTTAAAATTCAAATGTCACAAAAGTATGTGCTGCTGATCTTTAGCCTTCCTGACAGCTTGTCCTTCATCTGCCTAGATCTCAAGTGAGACGTCTTGTTTAGTCTCTTTGTCTCTCATTTGTTGATCAAGGTAGATAAAGAAGGTCTGTGACATCTAATTATACAAGAGTGATTTTCAACTTACTAGATATGCTTTTTCCCAAAATCTTATGGGATATTTAGCATCTGGTCAACAGTATCTTTATTTCTTTGGAATGCCGATTCCACACTCACCATATTGAACAAGGTATATTTTGTTATTAATTATAAAGCCAGCCATGTATTCTTGTTATGATTTACTCCTGTACTTTATATAAACAGGATGAATTCTCTAAAGAGATAACAAGAGTGCCCCTTGTCCTCCGAAGCCCAGCCTAGGACCTTTGATTCTAAGAGCAACTACTCTTATCTCACCTCACTGTCACCTTCACAAGACCTTTCCTTAATAAACTGAGCTTCGGTGTATGAGATCCTTATAGGAGTATGTCATTTCAAAGACTTTCTCTGACTAAGGATTAGATACTTTCTGATTTCGATGTACTATTTAGACTGAATTCCAATGAGGTCAGCCTCCCCAGAAGAGAGTGTAACCTTGTGCACAGTGGTTTGAGCCATTCTGATTGTGATTTACAATTAAGAATCATCTTGGGGGTGGGGGGGAAAGGAAAGGGAAATATGCCTGAACTGAATTGGAAAATGATGTATGAAATGCACAAAGCATCAATAAAAAAATGTTAAAAAAATCATCTTATGTATTTTTCACACATTTGAAACATCAGAACAGAACAATTCTTATAATTGTCTGTGATATATTTCACATTTTCTCTTTTTATTTTCGTAGAGCAAATGATTTTCATTGAAAAAGGAGAGGTTATTGATTCTCCTATTGGGATTGGGATAAAATAAAAGGAACACATGAGGCACAGAATTCCAGTGTAAAGGTCTATCTTGGGGGAAGTCTGAGCTTATTAGTATTTTCCCCATTGACCCTCCAGTTTTTCTCCATTATGGACAACACTGTTACTAGCTCCTTGGCTCAGTGTCTTGCTTTCATTCAGAAGTTCCCGGAGGTTCTGTCATTATGACTGACCTTTAGGCCCTGAACAGAAGTGATATAAGGACCTGATGGGCTCTGTCCCACTGTGAAATACTATAGAGTGCTATCCTGTTTCTGAGCTTCTTCACCACATCTAGAAAGAAAGGATCTCTTGGCACAGTGATGCTAGTGGAATATGTTCATTGATATCCATAGAGTAATGCATGGAGATTTATGAGGGTGAAGGAGTTGTCACGAATGTGAGAACTTCAGTAGAGATATTGTGGTTATCTAAGCCATAATCATAAGGAGTATCTTTGCTAACATCCAAATAGGTCTTTTCCACCAAGGTAGGTAGGACGTGGGCTGCAGCAATTAGTATATTGAATTGTATCTGAGAAATGACCTTGAGTATTGTGTCCTGACTTTGTAATTTCACTGATTTTATGGACAGTGTGATGAGATAAAGAGCTTGCATAGCTTCTTCTATACTAAATGCATTTCTATTGAGACCATATTCTTTTATGTAAGAAAGAATATGTCTTACCAGTGAGTGCATATGATTATTAATATTCTTCAGCTACTCTTTATCTGCTTTGGTTTGCTCACTTTATACACAGCAGAACCAGGACAGCTGTTGTAGCACTATCCACCAAGAACTGGCCAAGAGGATAATAAGTTTTTATTTTTAGGAATGAAAACTTCAACAACATTGAGTATTTCCCTTCAAGCAGACATAATGTCAGAACACTCAGGCTTAGCTGGTAGTGATTAGTCAGTGGATTATCATCGTGTGTTTCCACGTTTCCAATTTCCTTTTGGAATTTGATTTCCTAGGTGGTTGATTAGGTGATGCTCATGTATAAAGATTTCATCGGAGGTCTTGCAGTCTCCCAAGGCCAGTGTGATCAAAACAAGCTGCCCTTTGCCTGTCACTCATGATCTGTTGGTAGAACTGTTGGCTTTGGATTTGATTCTGGATCCCAGGAAGTATGAGTGACAGAACACTGGAGAGAGACTTCTACTGCTGTATTTTGAAATGATACTGTGTTCAATAGAAGGTTCAGATTATTCTCAATTTTAAAATGTCACGTCCCACTTAAATGGATTTCATGATCCAGGAATGGATAGTTGCCTAAGATTAGAAAACAACCTGATGCCAAAAACATCTCTTCCGGCCCTCAGAAAATGTCTCTTACTTCCTGGACTCACCCTGTGAGAGGCTGTGACACAGACTTTACTTTTTTAAAAAAATCACTATCATATAGTTTAATTCGCAGTTATACTTTATTAGAACATTGCTTGACTTCATTTGTCTGGTTACTGGTGTGGTAAAGACAATTACAGTGTGTATGAATCTCGGACCAGGTGGAATCTTGACACATGCAGGGAGTCTGCTGAATCATTGCTTTTTACATTTACAGTCCAGGGACACTTTTCACCATGTTTCTTACTCTGAAATTTTATTTTTACTCACATTCATCTCTTTACAAGATTACACAGTGCTTGCTTTGGTCCCAAATTAGATTCCCCTTTTGTCAGTTTACAGGTAGTTCCCTAATTCTTTCCTCTCCTCCCTGTCCACATGAATAACACAATGGAGCTACAATGCTGGATTCTGCCACTTAGGCATATTTAACACATGATTAACTGTATTTAGAAAAGAAATCCTCCAGTTTCAGACTTCTTTACATACTAAAATATTTTCCTTATAATTTCTGTGATTTAAAATTTTTTAAGTTTATGTAGAAGAGAACTTCAACACGTATCTGTTTAAAAATGTTTGATTCCCACGTATAAACTTTTAAAGTCAAGGCATTCCAAAGTTATTAGCACTCACAGTAGATCTCTGTCCAGTGGAACAGATGTTGCCTGTATCTACAAATATTTCAAAAACAGATTGAAGGCATGCAACATGCAATTCCTTTTGGCAAGATTCAAGTGCATTTTGCCAGAAAACATTTGAACAGATTTTAAATCTTTCTGCTCATTACCTCTGAAGAAATATACAAACTCACACACATTTTTTGCAAGGTGCCTGTTACAAGTCATGTGCCACGAGGAGTACCTTTTACAAATATGCTTCTTCACATCAGAGAATCATAGTATATAAAACATGGAAAGATGAAAAGGTCATGTGTACAGTAATTATTAAAAGTAACATCAGACAAGTGTATGCTAACAAAAACATTTTAACTTGCTAGCGTACATAAAATTAAGCTCTGAGAAAATTTAATAGCATCTATATTCCAACACATTTCAAAGAGGCAGTGTTTTATGAAGAACCAAAGTTATGAGAAAGCCTTCTTTTTTCATGCCTTATAATACAGTTGTGATTAGAGCCCAGCTATCATCTATCTCTTCATACTACTAAATGTCCCTATTTCTATATCTTTCTTCAAAGGGGTTTATTCCATCTGGAATGTTCTTTCCCCCTTATCTCTATTTAGATTATATGAATTTGGGGGGCAGTATCATGTAGTTTGGTATAACAGGAGGAACAGGGTGGGAAGGTGGACAGGAGCCAGATAATTGGAGAGACTTGCTTACAGTGCTAATTTTAGAAGTTCACAATTAGCACAGCAGATTTGACGGAACCAATGGAGGATTCTAATCGGGCATGAACAGCAGGAATAGATGCATTTTAAATAATATAATATAATATAATACAATATAATATAATATAATATAATATAATATAGAGACATCATGGGAAATGAATTTAGAGGAGCAAACTAGAAGCAGAGAAGGCAGTGAGGAGTTTGTTACCACATTTGAGGCATAATATGTTTATAATTAGGATCAGTAAGTCCCACCATGCTTTGCATTCCTGCTCTGTGTGGTCACTGCCCTAGTTGAAATTCTGGCCACATGTGTTGCTTTCCACAGTCTCATCTTCCTGTGCACAGGACTTTTTCTCTACTTCACCATACCCTTTCCCACCACCCTCTGACATGCCTGTTTTATTCCATCTGCCTCTCCTCTGCCTTCATCTTCATGTTCTGACTGGAGTATTCTTCTCATGCTCAAGCCTTCATGGAAAATGGCTTCTCTAGAGGGTGTCTTAAGTGGGTGTGATCCTTTATTCTTACCAAGTTAGGAAGGTCAACATTTTCACACCTCAGTGCTACATCCATTCAGGAAACACCCTCATCTTCCTTCTCTTCCTGTGGGGCTCCTGACACTTTTACAGAATCACTGTATGTAGTGTTCATATTCTTTTCAGGCTGGCCTCTCATTCATTGTGTATGTTAGCACTTAATGGGTCTTTCTATCCCCGTGCCAGTTTTTGGTTTTGTTTTTGTTGTTTCTTTGTTTGTTCTTGGCCTTGAACTCACAGAGAGCTGCCTGCCTCTGCCTCTCAAGTGCTGGGATTAAAGGTGGGCACCACCACACTCAGCTTAAATACAGTTCTTAGCCACCACGTGGGTGCTGGGAAACTAACCCGTGTCCTCTGCAAGAGTAGTTGGCACTCTTAACTGCTGAGCCATCTCTCCAGTCCCCCACCCCCGCCTCGTGCCTGTTATTATCTGAGGTCCCCCAATCATCATCATCCCTCTCAAGTTTATTCCATTTCACACTTCCAATTCCACACCTTCAACCCAACTATGTTACCATCTGAAAAATCAATCCTCTCTGAAATGCAACCTGCTCTGGGATCACACTCCTTTCTAATATTTTTAGATTATTTTTATTTTTATGTGCCTGCATGAATGTCTCTGTGTATTTGCACAAAAATGCAGGTGCTTTTGGAGTCCAGCAGATCCCCTGGAGTTGGAGTTACAGGTGGCTGTGAACCGCCCAGTGTGGATGTTGGAAACTGAACCCAGATCCTTTGCAAGAGCAACATGTGCTCTTAACTACTGACCACCTCTCAAGCCCCATAGGATCACACACTCTTATCTTTGTGTTCTTACCATATTTAATGCCTGGTCCCTTCAGGACCTGAAGTTCCTTGTTCCCTTATTTCTTTCCATGGTCTTCTCTTTTCTCTACCTCATTCTCTACTAATTCTCCCATATTTGTACCCTTCCTGTTGTACTCTACATATGTTCTTCTTTGAATCCATCAGTGAAATCTAAGTTTAAGCCTATTCGAATGACCACCTTCATTTTCTTTTCTGCACTACCGAATATGGCTAGAGAAAATAAACATAAACCAACAGACTAATGTCTAACAAATGAACAGTTCTGGTACTGTATTTTGTACATTCACACTGCATTTCCATATATATTCTAAAATAGAGAGACAACATGATAGCTGTCTCTCTGAGTCTGGCTTGTTTCACTTAGCATGATGATCTTCCATTCCATCTATTATCCTGTAAAAATATTATGGTGTTCTTTTAAAATTATTTATTTTTTATTTTATTTTATGTGTATGAGTGTTATGTCTGCATGTCCGTAAGTACACCCATGTAGTTCAGTGCCCATGGAGGACAGAAGAGGGCGTTGTATCCCCTGGAACTGGAGTTATGGATGGTTTTAGCTGCCAGGTGTGTGCTGAGAATTGAACCCAAGTTCTGGCAAGAACAGCCAGTGCTTTTAACTGCAGAGCCATCTCTCCAGCCTATGATTGCTCTTGGTGGCCAAATAATACTATATTTTGTACATTCACACTGCATTTTCCTTAAACATTCATTTGTTGACAGAGTACATAGGTTGATTTCATGAACTGATTAATATAAGCAGTGACACAATAAATATGGGCCTATTGCATGTTGGCTTTGATTCCTTTAGATATAATATATATCCAGAAGTGGTTCATATAGACGTTATATTTTTAGATTTTTTGAAGAATTTCCATACTCATTTCCACAAAGGCTAGACTAATTGACATTCTTATCAATTGTTGGAAAGGGGATTTCCCCCCATAGTCTCACCTGTGTTTATTCTTGTTTGTTTTCTTGATGAAGGCCATTCTCTGGTGAGATGGAATCTCAGTGCAGTATTGATTTGTATGTCCCTGATGATTAAAGATGTTGAATTTTTTATATATTTATTGTCCACTTGTATTTCTTCTTTTGAGAACTGTCCATTTATTGCTTTAGTTTTTTGTTATTTAGTGTTTAACGGTTTAGCTCTTTTTCATCGTAAGGATGTTAATTCCCTGTCAGATGTGCAGCTGGCAAAGATTTTCTTCCACTCTGACTCTTTAGTTTGTTAATTGTTTCTTTTGCTGCACAGAAGCTTTTGCATTCAATGCAGTCTCATTAGTCAATTCTTGCTTTATTTCCCGAGCTGTTGGATTCTATTCAAAAGGTCAATTGTCTGTGCTCAGATCTTGTAGTGTTCTCCCTATGTTTCTTTTCGTAGTTTCAAAGGTTCTGGTCTTACATTAAGATCTTTCTTAAGTTACTTTTTCCATTATCTTTTACATGCCCAAACTTCAGTTTTAGTAACGACTAGGGAAAGTTTTCTCCCCATTGGGTAGCATCTTTCTTTCATCATACAAACTCACTAAAATGACTCCATTTATTTGGTTCTATTCAATCCTCACCATAACTAATTTTGCTTTTCTTTCAAGAGCACCAATTAATCCATATTTATTCAGATAATTTGTCCTCATAAAATATGTCCTCACTCTACGTGTCTCTGTCACTGCATTGTAAATTTTCATACACATTTTCTTTCAGTGATTTTACAATATGGACATAATCTAGACTAATGACTTTTACCTAACCTTGCAGCCAAAAATTACTCTTTGCAATGTAAAAAAAAGCCCATTAAGATATGTGCTCCTCTTGTGTCCTGGGCATATGACCTTACTCCCTCAGAAGCACTCCTTGCTCTCCACTCAAGACAATGTAAGATAGTGTATGAATGTGTGTTTATAAGCTTTACTTATCAAAATGTAAAAAGTAGTGTGCTTTTCCCATTGAAAACTGAGGGAAATTGAGTATATATGATATTCTAGGTCTAAGAATCAAAGTGAAAGATTATTTAATAAGATGAGTGTGGTCCCAGGTCCTACTTCTCCATTTCATTCTGGAGATATTGTTTCAATAAAGAATGAGCAACACCTTGGCTCTGGAGCACAGTTCTGAAAGACTCCTGAAACAACAGGTGTTCAGCAGTTCATGTCTACTCTTGGCTTGATGACTGTTAAGAGTCAGGCTGTTTCTTTATTGAGGCATAATCCTACTGCATCTTAGAAACACTGCATTCTAGAAATTATCTTCCATCTCCACAGCTGTCCCCCATTTTGACCATTGGGATACTGTTATACTTACTCTCCTGTGTCAGACATAAACTGTTTTGCTTCATCTTCCTTCATGATGTCAGGTTATCAAAGTCTGACTTCAAATTTAGAATAGTACCAATAATTGTAATAACAGTTACTTTTTGTTGAATTCTTACTTGTATAGAGTCATTTTAAGAAGTATTTTATTTATTATTTTTATTTTATGTGTATAAGTGTATTGCTTTCATGTACGTAAGTGTACCCATGTCACAAAATTCTCATAGAGGTCAGAAGAGGGTGTTAGGTCCCTTAGAACTGGAGTTACAGATGGTCTTTAGCCTCCATGTGGCACTGGGAACCAAACCTGTGTCCTCTGGAAGAGTAGCCAGTGCTCTTAACCACTGAGCAATCTCTCCGGCCCCTTATAGAGACATTTTTATACAGGATATTTTAATCTGATTAAAATTCTAAAAGTAATGTGCTATTCTCACCTTGTAAACAGGTTAAAGAATCTAAGTATCTCAGA
This sequence comes from Rhizomys pruinosus, assembly GCA_009823505.1. Classification (NCBI taxonomy): domain Eukaryota; kingdom Metazoa; phylum Chordata; class Mammalia; order Rodentia; family Spalacidae; genus Rhizomys; species Rhizomys pruinosus. The sequence goes on from VZQC01010206.1 coordinate 2,504,845, forward strand.
ATTAGTAAGTAGTGAGGAACACATCCATTTACAAACTTGACTGGATGGGCCTGGCCTTTAGCCACATGGCCTGGGTTCTCAAGGCTATGATCTCATGCACTTCCATGGTTTACTTACCATGTGCTCTCATGTTCAGTCCAGCTTTCCTTTCCAGATAAGTCTCCTGAAAACCGATTTAATATATCCCACAGCCCCCCTACTGTCTCAATGAGGCATCTCAAAGGCTACAACCCCAAACTAAAATCACCATCATACCATTCTCTATTCTGTCAAGATCATTCTCTCACATGTCTCATTTTAGAAAACCAGCTATGATTCTGCAATTCATTCTTTCCAGGTATGAGGACTTGCTCTCATTTTTGGCCTCCTACTATATTAGGGGCTTGCTGCTGATCTCTCTGTATCCTAGGAGTGGAGACCATGTGGTCTCTCTTTTACTTATAATTTTATTCTAACATTCTACAATTACCTACCTCAAATTTCGTGATCCAGCTGTATTGAATTACTGGTATTCCTTAAATATGCTGAAAAATGTTCATTTCTTGATTCTGACCTTCAACAGATTATTACATAGTTTTACTGATGTCTAGAATGTTCTTTATTCTCACCTTGACCTTGCAAAAGTTTGTTTCAATTACAGCATCTGTTCTGGGGGAAGTTCCTAACAATCCAGGCCTAGGCAGATGCCTCTCTGCTGTACATCAGTGGAATCAGGTAATTTTTCTCAGCTTCAGCACATCAGAGTGTGTTGTCAGCATGATTGACTGTTTGCTCCATTAAGTACAGACGATTGGAGGACAGGGCTTATGTTTACCTTTGAACCTACAGTGTATGGCACTGTGTGTAGTTTTTATCAAGGGATCCACAAATATTTGTTGAATTAATGAATTAATAATTGCCTAAAAGTGTCAAGCTGATAAAAGGAAGCCATCTGTTGTACTTGGCGACTGATAATCTCTGCCAGAACAGCTTCATTAGGGTTGAACAGGTTAGAAATGAGAGGTTAGGTTTATCTTTTGAGAGAACTAAATATTAAACAACTTGATTCACAAGAGCAATAATAAATAACACATAAGAATGTCCCCTCATGAGCCACATGGTTCTGATATAAATAAAATTGAAAAGCTTGATGGGGGCTGGAGAGACAGCTCACTGGTTAAAAGCATTGGCTGCTCTCGCAGAAGACCTGGGTTCGATTCTCAGCATCCATATGGCACATGACAACTGGCTGTAACTCTAGTTCCTTGGGATTCAACACTTTTTTCTGACCTCCTTGAGCATACACGACAGGGGTGCACCTACCTACATGCAGACAATACACTCATACACATAAAATAAAAATGATAAATAAAAATTTAAAACAAACCATGGTGGTTTTCTTGGATTCTACAAGTAATCCAAATAAAATAAACAAACCTTGAAAGGACTATTGGTGATGGAGTGGAAAGACTATAAGGGAGGTGGGGTAGTAGATTACAGGTGATACAATAGGGAAAAGGGTAATAAGGGTTGTAAATGGAGAGAGAGCAGAACAGGGGTTTAGAAGAAAAATAGCTAACTCTAAGTATGTTTGAAAAAGCCTTCTGGAACAGATAAAAATGTATTAGCAAGGAAGTTTGATGGAAATGATTTGTTAATGCTAATGCTATCTTAAGAGGTCAGTGAATTAGGAGGGTCTGTCATGACTTTTTTTTTTTTGCTATTTTTTTCTTTTCCCAGGAAAAGAGAAATAATACAAAATGACAATAACAAAACAAAGTAATAAGAACCAAAAAGGGGGAATTTCCATTTCTTATTCTGGTGAAATAACGAATCAATCTGTGGGACTTGGTATGTACTTCTCTTCTTTTCCTTCTCTCTTTTCTTTTTCTCTTTTCCTGCTCTTTCAGGGCTACCAGAAGGATATGTGTTTACTGGCTAGTCCAGGAAGCCTTGAATTCTCAGCTGAGAAAGAGTCTGGTTAATTTCAGAGGGGGGTGTCTCATACCTAAACTGCCTAGTCAATTTCTAGTTCCTGTTTAATAGATCACCCCAATCACCAGAAGGGAATAGGGACGCTGATTGCTCTGACTTGTTCCATGCTGAAAAGGGATGTTGGGTATGGGAACTGGGCTATCCCCCATTCAGAGGGTCAGCACCCACATGGCGGCCGAGAACCATCTGAAACTCCAATTCCAGGAGAACTCCAGTTCCAGGGGAATCCAACACCCTCTTCTGACCTCCGCGGCATTGCACGACACAGGTGCGCACACCTGCATGCAGACAGTACATTCATACACATACTGAAAAAAAAAAATTAAAAGACCCCCAAGCATAACTATAGAGGGAAAAAAATCCTTGACTGGTGTCCATGAAAGCGAAATGAAAGCAGGAATAATTTGGTTCATGATTTAGGCAGGGGACCAGGAGAAGTAAGAACAGGGTGAATTCAATGTCCAACTTAAAAGTCCATTAGAATTTCTTGACCAAGGGTTTCAAAGCATCCATGTATTAGGTTTTTCCTTCTGTTTATTTGGTCATGATGTCTGGATTCAGCTTAGGCTTTTTAATAGTCAGGATATGAGTTTCCAGTTAGACAGTTGCTAGAAAGAAAGGAAATTTTATTATTGAGCATTAATTAACAATAGTGAACTTGTCCTTTGGCTGCAGGTGACACTACTCTGTTAAGGCCAAGATCTAAGGTTTTTATGCCTTTTTAACATTATTTCATATAACTTTATGCACAATATGTGGAAGCACAATTTTTCAGGCTTTAAAAGAAATATATGGACTATTTATCTTTTAGTTATACTTTCTTTTGGGGAGTGCCTGCCTCCTTCTGGCCATTCTTAACCAATTTCATCCTCCGAGCACAAGGTAAGGTCTTGCTAGACTGCGCTTCCCTTTGGAACACTAGGCAACTTTCCTCTATATTGAGCTTCCTCTTTATAGACTGAACACTGGCTAGGGTTCTGTTGATGGATCTCCAAGAGCTCCTGCACAGGAAGCCTAGTGACTCACACTTGAAGAACATTTTAAAAAATTCCATGGGACCAATTGACCTCAAAGGGCAAGGAACAGAATTGTCCCTTAAATCCTTTGGCCAGATTGGGATAGGCCTTAGGTATGGGCATTAAGCATCCAAAAAAGTACCAATCTGGTACTTTTAATTACTGTATCATATTTAGATAAAGCCTGAAGAAAAGCCTAAGAAGCCTTGCATAAACATTGACTAGAAGAAATTTAACACCATAGGATAAGTAGGCAAAGCTGATAAGAGAAATTTAAACAATTTTCGGCATATCATATATATAAACAATTTACTACCAATATAAGTAGTCTCTCTACTTTCCCAAACCCCATATTCTGGTTTGTAGTTTTCCAATAACAGGGAACATACCTGTTGACCAGAGTTAAGCTGAAAAAAATTTAACAAGTCTGTGTCCAAACTGTCTTCTTCTGGGGTGCATGCCACTAGTTCAGGAAAGTAAACCTAGCTTTTCTTGAGTCAAGTTATCTGGAAATGGGCAGAACAGTTATCAAGAGTAACACTTGCATAATAGACAGAGATCAAAAAATATCTTTCAGTAGTCAAATTACTTGTCTATACCCCTTTAATCTGAATCTACAACTAGAAGTCTAGTACAAGCCAGGAATGGAACGAAAACCAACCACAACCTTTAGACCATTAGTAAACTGGCTTTAATGTTTATACCATTCCAATCTAGAAACATTTAACCACTTTAATCCAGTACAACTATCTTATTTTCTACTAAACTTTGCAATATTTATGCCCATCCAGCCAAACGGAGAAGTTCATCCAAATACATCACCACAAAATAAAAATCTTAAAGTGACCCTACAAGTCCCGGGGCTGGCTTCGGCCAACCAAATCTTTTCAGATATTCAGAAATGCACCACATAGGCCTGGAAAAAAGCCTGTCTATCTGCCCCAAAGGCCTTGAATTCTATTTTATCTAGTATTAGCATAGCAAATCCTCTTTCTTTCCGAGTGCTATTTACTTGTATTTTTTTTTTTTTTACCCTCCTTTCACGTTGGGATAATATGTGCCTTTAAAGGTGAGGTAAGTTTCTTGGAGACAAGAAGAAAAAAAGATGGGTTTTGTTTCTTAATCCATTCTACTAGTGTCCATCTCTTAATTGGAGAAATCATTCCAGTGATATTTAAAACTGTTGTTGAAAGAATTAAATTGCTTCCAATCATTTTTATTTCTAGCACATTCTTACCCTAGGTTTTTATTTCTGTAGTGGTAGTATTATTTGTTTTCTGGTGTTGATTGGTTGTAGTCATCCCTGCCCTCTGCTCCTTGTATTGCTTGAAGTATTCCCTGCAGGCGTGGCTTATTGGAGAGGAATTCTTTCAACTTATTTATATCGTGGAATATTTTCCTTTCTCCTTCAATTATATTAGACATTTTTGCTGGATTAAGTACTCTGGGTTGGCATCTATAGTCTTTTAGAACCAGGAAAATTTTAGACCAGGCTCTTCTGGCTTTCATCATCTGCCTTGAGAAATCAGCTGCAATTCTGATAGGTTTTCTTCTGTAGGTAACTTGTTGCTTTTCTTTTGCAGCCTTCAGTATCCTTTGCTTTGAGCATCTAGTTTTTACTATGATATGGCATGGAGAAATTCTTTTCTGGTTCTGTCTGCTTGGAGTTCTATATGCTTCTAATAGTTGTATAGATATCTCTTGCTATAATTTGGGAAAATTTTCCTCTACAACTTTGTTGAAGACCTGGGCCATATTGCCATCCTGTGAGTCTTCTTCCTCCTCTATCCCTATAATTCATAGGGTTGGTCTTTTCATAGTATCCCACAGTTCCTGATTATTCCATTCTTGTGTTTTTTTTTCCTAATTTTTAAATAATCTTTACTTGATTTATCCAATTCTTCCATATTGTCCTCCAATCTTGATATTCTATTTTCTACTTCATCCATTCTATTATTAAGAGTGTCTCCCATCCTTTCCAAGTTGTTTGTGGAGTGTTGCATTTCTTTTTTCATTGGAACTTGAATTTTCTTCAATGTTTCTCTATCTTTTGTAACTTCATTCTGCAACTTATCATTGTCCTCTTTCAATTTATCCCTGTCTTTTTTTAAATCTTGGACTTCCTTGCTCCTTAAATTCCCTCAACTCCTTAATTTCTCTAATCATATTCATAATTGTTCTTTTGAGAGCTGAATCATCCTGAGTTATATTTAAGGGGTCTTCATTAGAGGGTACTTGAATAGGGGCATTAGTGTTTGGTGGAGATGCACCTGAGTCTTTCATCGAGCTTTAGGCATTTGGGTAGTCTCCGTTGGGAGTGGTTCCAATGTGAAGCCTAGGTGCTTATTGAGCTGACACTGATGTTGGTTATACTCTCCAGGTGTTTATTGACTTCCTAACTGATGCACAGGTGTGGACACTCTAGACTCCAAAATCTCAACTCTATCCTAACACTGTACAAACAAACACCCCTCATCCAACCAGCAAACAGTTTGCTCAATGGACTAAGCCATGCAACACCTAAGCTGGGCTGAAACCCCCAGGCCTGCAAAACCCCACACCCCAGGAGCCCCAGGCACTCCTGGAAGGTCACAACACTTCCCCTGCATTGCAGCCAGAGTCCCCCACATCCAAGTGGGGTGAACCCCAATCACCCACCTGGTGAGATGTACTCATGGAACCACTGTACACCACCCTTAATCTACCAACTGATCCTCCAGGGCCAGGCACTAAGGTCTGTACCTGGGTTCAATAGAAGAAAGGCTCAGGAGACACCAGGGCTATCCCTTTTGTTTCCTGACAATCTCTGGAGATGTCTACAGCACCAAATTGTAGTTTCTAAGGATCCAAATGCCCTCGGACCACCTCGGACACTTCCCAACGCTCTTGGGGGTTCCTAAGTCCCCGTCCCCAACTCTGCCCTTAACTGCTCAGAATGCGCCCTCTGCTTAGGGAGCCACCATCTTGGAAAAGTCAGACTCTATCATAATTTTAAACAACACCTTGAAATCAACAATCAAGACTTTGGAAAGGCATATATATTTGGCAGAAATGTAGGACAAACTTTAACCCTTTGAGAATTCTGGTAAGCCACAATTTTTGCTTAATTGTACATTGTTACCAAGAGCTTGAATATTAAATGGGCAAAACTTTAAAAAAAGAAAATTCTGGGGCTGGAGAGATGGCCTAGTAGTTAAGAGCATCGACCGCTCTTACAGAGGACCCGGGTTCGGTTCCCCAGCACCCACATGGCGGCCGAGAACCGTCCGAAACTCCAATTCCAGGAGAACTCCAGTTCCAGGGGAATCTGACGCCCTCTTCTGACCTCCGCGGTATTGCACGACACGGGTGCACAGACCTGCATACAGGCAGTACATCCATACACATACAGAAATAAATAAAAAAAAAAAAAAGAAAATTCCATATGGAAACCTACTATTTTATAAACTTCATAAATATGTGTATATTTCTATATATTCATATAAAGGTGCTTAACTCGGGTGACCCTACATAGATCACACTCATCCCAGAAGCCATCAGTTGCCAAATGAAAAACTCAGTGCCAGTTGTATGATGACTCTCTTCTAGTTTCTGGTAAGGGGTATTTAGAAGACCCCCCAAACAATACAGATTATTGTCACTGTACTTGGTTGCCCAGCAGAACTTGATGGTAAGACTCCATTACTGAAGACACCACATACTTTGGTCATAAGACATAGAGAAATCAAGTTGATAATTACCAGGACATTTTTCTCCCTGCTGGCTAACTCCCAGGTACTGGAAGCTGCTAAGTAGATTGCTGGGAAAAAAAGTCATCAACAGTCTTACATAGTTGTGAACCATGTAAACTGTAAAAATGACTGTTGAGACAAGTGCAATAGCAGCATGCATTTTATAAGGGTAACTATTTGCTTTCTGATTGGCTTGGAGGCCAATTTCATAAGAGGAAACATGCCTAGTACTGGAAATCTGGCTAAGAACCAATAGTTGGGGAGCTTGTGGGTCCCAAGAGTGAACCTACTATTATAGTTCTGCTAAGTAGAAATAGTATCAAGCTGCCCTCCATATTTATATCTCTATATCCATAGATTAGTGTAGCTCTCAGCTTACTCAAAAAACTTTCATTATGTAGTGGAAAATAGTTAACATGGAAGCTCACAATTGGTCAAAATACAGAGAATAAAGGATTGTGGAATATCCAGCAAGAAATGGTACATCTGTATCACACCCCTCTCCCTAGTGCTCAGGGACCATTGCAGAAGAGGGGAAGAAAGATCATAAGAGCTAGAGGTCAGGGAGGACAGAGCAATGTAGGGTCTTCTGCATATGGCAAGATCACTGTACTCATGAACTCATAGCAGCTGTGGTTGCCTACCCAAGACCTGGACAAGATCAAGCCAATTGAGATTATACTATGGAGTGGGAAGGGGGTCCATGAGCCCCCACCCCTAACTGAGGAGTTATGGGAAGTTGGTAGCTTCTGGGCAGAGAGTCAGTTTTCATTAATGGTATGGCCCCTGGTTATATGGATATGGACAGCACAAATTGGATTCCATAGGTTAATAAAAGAGAACATGAAGTTGAAGGTGGGGGGGAATGGCATAGATATGGGAGGAATTAAGGGGAGCAGTTAGGGTAAATACAATGAAAATGCACTGAGTGAGATTCTCAAATAACAAAAACAAAGGTCTGTATTTAAAAAGCTTGAGGGGCTGAGTGTAAAGGAAGAATTCAATAAGTAGTGAGAAATGCCATATTTCTAGCTAAGATTATTTCAAAGAAGAATAGTTTTAATAAAAGCCAGCATAAACATTCAATTGAATTTTTTTTTTGTCTTCTTGAGACAGGGTCTCCCTGTAGCCCCAGCTGTCCTGGAATTCACTCTGTAGACCAGGCTGGCCTTGAACTCACAAAGTTCCGCCTGCCTCTGTCTCCCAAGAGCTAGGATTAAAGGCGTGTGCCACCACGGTTCATGCTTGTGTGGAAATAACTAACCAAATACTTATTTCTCTTTCCTATATATGTGTGTATGTGGATTCATACATCTTTCTATATATGTGGACTGTTTCTGTACATACTTTAGCAACTACTTTAACCTAAAAAGTATAATTCAGGTATCATTCTGTATCAGTACTTGTGGATCTACAGTAGACAGTTTCAAACTTATAAAATAAAAATCTATTGTATAGGGGCTGGTGTGTGGCAAGAGTGTTTATTCACATACTTAATTTTAATAGATACTGCCAAAGACTTTGTCAACAGAGTTTTGGCAATTTATGCCTCTATAGCAATGTATGTACTGTATCTATTTAGAGACCTGGAACATTCTTTTAGATGAAAGATATTATAATTTATTTACCATTGGTTTGCTAATATAACTAACATTTTATACCTATATTTGCTTTTACATAAGTATATCTGAGTGCACTTTAACAAAATAACAAAACAATAATTTTAAAATTTACTTGAGAATAGACAATAATTTTTTTTTGGTCTTTTTCAGCTATCCTAGAACTCACTATGTAGACCGGACTGGACTTGAACTCAGAGATCAGCCTGCCTCTTCTTCCCAAGTGCTGGGAATAAAGGCATGTGCCACCACACCGGGTGACAAGGCAACAATACGATTTTTAAAAGATGAGTGAAAGTGAAGGACTTTATAGATGTCATAACCATTAAAATTGTAGGCCTGATAGAGAAAAGAACAAATACCTAAATGAATAGGACAGATTATGTTTCAAACAGGAGAACTGAAGTTAAATGGAAGAGTTAAAGCAGAGGGAGCTCTGGGCTATAAGGAGAGACTCAGAAGTCACCATAGGCAGCTGATGTCCCTCTGGCTGGGCTGGAGGAATAACCCAAAAGGGCAGTCCCAGAGCTTAAAGGCTCCAATATCTAGAGAAGGAAAGAAGCATGGTCAGATTTTCCAAGTTGGGAAGAGTGAAAGAAGAAGCATGGCCTCTGCTCAAGGCTGCAGGACGGTAGAAACACCTTTGCTCCACTCTTCCTGTCCTGGTGCCTCCCAGTGCAAGTGCTGGAAGCCTATCAGGCAGGAAACAGCCTGCTGGAGACAGGGACAGCTGGGGAAGGAGAGGGATGCACCAGTAGAGAATGTGATTAAGATGACACCCCAACTGGAGACAGAAATGCCTTCATAAACACTTGCCATCATATTAAGATGACACCCCAACCAGAGACAGAAATACCTTCAAAAACACTTGCCATCATAGTTTGTTACTAAGAAGGCGTCATTTTACATTGGCCTTCAGATCATACTGTATACCAGGATAATTTACAGGGCTTTGAAATAAATGTTGCTGAAGCCCAATCATGTAAATTATGGAAAGATTTATGCCGGGAGCCAAAGCTGTCAGGCACACATGCTCACAGAAAATTACTAACTTGCTTATCTCAGGATTTTACGAGCCAACTTACTTATCTCAGGAGTTTAGGAGCCAGCTTACTTACCTCAGTTCCAGCTAATCAAGCTATTTCTAGACAAGGGACAGTTAGATGTTCAGGGAGATAAACCAGAAAGCCAGGATGCTCGGCCCACTAGTGTCACTCCATCTGATCCAGATGCACTTTCTATGAATTTAAACAAAGTGAAACATTGGAACATTTCTCGAGAAGACTCTCCTTTCCTAAAAGCTCTTACAAAAGTAAAATGGAAAGAAAACATTACGCTGAGTGATATCATAGGTCAGTTATAAATAATAAAAGTGTTTTTTCAGACTTAATGAAAGCTCAGTCCTTTAAGCAAGGAGCTACACCTGATAGAATTAGTAAAATAGAAGTCTTAGTTATAGTTATGCATGTTAAAATGCAATACTTGGTCAGAGGCACATGGTGGGCTTCTCCTTTAAGAAAAACAGAACTAATTAAGAAGCTCTCCCAGGCCATGGCTTGAATTACAGCCTGAAGATAACAAGCAGCCTTGGGAGGATGGAAAGATCTGGCACCAGGAAGGATGAGAAAAAACCAAATAGAAACTTCAAAGGGAAACAATGTCTCACATCTCACAAACAAACTATCCATAGTTTGTGGGTTTATGATCACCATTTGTTGCTTATCTTCCCTGTCAAGACGGCGTGAGCAATATACCATGTGTAACTGCTTCTGATTGATGTGTAAATTTAATTGGCTTGCTGTCCTTGGAAACCCAGGTGCGAATTCCTTTAGCAATGGGCCTTTTGTTCCTGGGAGATGTGCTAATCCTTATCCGCTTTCCCTGCTTTGTGTTATAAAAACTTTGAATTGCTCTTAGTAAAGTGCACCAGATTCAAGACCACTCTGGTGTCATGTCTGTCTAATTTTCACCTAACCTGTGCCCTCCTTTCCAAGACCCCGATTCCCGCAGGCAGAAGGAACCCCCGGATGGGACAGTCTGCAGCAGATTTAGAGTGCATAAAAGAAACAAAACTCAATATAAAAATATTGACAGTCTATGGGCTTGGGCTTGGTGGCGCACGCCTTTAATCCTAGCATTCGGGAGGCAGAGGCAGGCAGATCTTTGTCAGTTCAAGGCCAACCTGGTCTACAGAGTGAGTTCCAGGATAGCTGGGGCTACAGGGAGACCCTGTCTCGAAAAGACCAAAAAAAATATTGACAGTCTAAATTGAAAATAATTAACAGCATGTAAAATAACATCCAAATTGAAGAACACTTAAGAAAATAGCAGTTATTTGTATGCATAAGAAAAAATATAAATGTTGTTAATACAATGGATGGATTAAGATTTCATAAAAGTTAAAACAGCAAGACAATATACATAAATACAAAATAGAATTCCCAATAGTTAATGTAATTCAAATTTAAATATATTTGCTTACTAAACTGACAAATACTATATTGTTTTAATGACACAGGTTTAAAAGATTTATTTTATACATAACTATAGGGTGGAATCAAGGCTCAGATTTCATCAAATTTACCCATGTTGTTTTGGGTGACTATATATGATTAACTTGTGGAGCAAACTTAGTTTTTATGTTAAATCATCTTAAAGAGAATGCTACAAGGTGATACTGTACAACAGAGAAACTATAGAGAACATTTGTATGTGCCAATCCCAGAGTTATTGCTCTACAAATTTTATGTAAAACAAATGTGGACAACAGCGATTTATATCTCCATTTAAGTCGGATGTATTACCGTTTTTATCAGAGTCTGTAAACCAATGTTGTTTAATATACACATATTTACTTTTACTAAATCCTAAAACACCATGTATCCTGTAGACAGTGTCTAGGCAAAACTGGGTACTTGTTGAACTCACGTCAATTAAATATGCATTAATCGAATATACACCCGTTGTCCCTCACCCCCCCTCCCCCATTCCAATTCACATTTCGGTCGTTTCTGATGCAGTTTCTTGTCTGCTGTTGTTTTTACTATTGCATCTCTCTCCACTGGAATATTTATATCTGGGTTATTTGGTACTAGCATCCACCATAGGATGGGACACATTTGTCGTTTGTTTTTCTCGGGACTGTGTTCACTTCATTAACCATAATGGTCTTCAATCCCTCCATTACCTGCAAAGTTCATGATGTTGTCCCTCTTTACTGCTGCATAGAACTCCATTGTATACATGTTACCACATTTTCTCATCCACTCGTCAGTTGAGGGGCACCCGGGCTGGTTCCAGCTTTTTGCTATTGTGAACAGAGCTGCAATAACACATAGCTGGCATGTATCTTTGCAGTAGATGTGTCTTGTATATCACAAATCTAATTGGCTATTGGCTCTCTCCTTGGAGGATATAACCATGGCTGATGCCACAGCTTAACCTCCTTTAAGGTTAGGGATCTCTATGCCACAGTAAGACCCTGTCATACTTAACAGAAAAAAATGTAATTCATGATCAACAATATCCTAACATATGTGTCTATACCAAAGTAACCTACATACATATTAATGCTTTTAAATACCTATATATCTAATTGCTTGTGCTTCATTAGTAGGATCGAAAGGTTATTCTGGACAAACTGTCAGCCCATGAAAGGAAACAAGCCAGAATTGACCAGAGTCCAAGACAACAAGCTCCAGAGAGGAGTCGGACGTCAGTCTTCTCATCCACCTGTGCCCCTTTTCTAAGCCCAGGGAATATCTGTGGAAGAGGGGGCGTGGTAGAAGTAAGGGCTGGTTGGGGTGAATGGTGAAACTACAGCAATGTAGTCTGGACCCTCATTTGATCAACCTGATTGAACATACACCCCTCACCACACGCTGGACAGGTGGGGCTGTGGGGTGTTTGGGCACAACAGCCTGCAAATTGGTTTTACATGAAGGATGCTTGTACTCATGGTTATCACTTTAGCTAAAAAAATGAAAAAAAAAAAAACTGGAGAGAAATATGCAGGACAGTTATGGCAGAATGCATGATCTGTGTGCGGGGTGGGGGTGGGGGGGAAGGGAAAGAAGAAATATGCCTGAACTGAATTGGAAATGATTGTATGAAATGCACGCAAGCCTCAATAAAAAAATGTTAAAAAAATTAAAAAAAATAAAAGATTTATTTTATTTTTAATTATGTATATGTGCATGTGTCTGAGGATATGTACACATGTGCATGTGGTGCCCACAGAGGTCAGATGAGAGTATTAGATCCCCTGGAGCTGAAGTTACAGGGTGTTGTAATCTATCTAATATGGATGCTGGGAACTGAGCCTGGGTCTGCTGCAAGTATAGCAAGTGCTCTTAAAGCTGGCCCATCTCTCCAGCTCCCAAACCACAGCTTATGTATTAAATTGTATTATAGTAGCAATAAATGGCACAACGTGAAGCCATTAAAAGGAGTTTTTGAGAAACATTGGTGCCAAATATAATTCTTGTTATAGAGTAAAATAAAACCTTAACATTTAAGCTATATTAAGTTAAAATTTTGTTACAAAATCAAACAGCCATACATATAAACAAGATAAAATTCTAGAAAATTAGCCCAAATGATCCTTTTTGGGGGATCATAAGATTACTGCACCTCTCATTTAATATATATTTCTGCATTTTTTCTTTTTTTTTTTTAAATTAATTTTTCTTTTTTTTTAATTTTTTTTATTAAATTTTTCATTTCTGTAATGTCGTCGAATATGTACTTGTATGCATGCCAAAGTTGGTGCAACCCGGTCGTGCAATGCCGCAGAGGTCAGAAGTGGGCGTCGGATTCCCCTGGAGCTGGAGTTCTCCTGGAGTTGGAGTTTCAGACGGTTCTCAGCCGCCATGTGGGTGCTGGGGATCGAACCCGGGTCCTCTGCAAGAGCGGTCGGCGCTCTTAACCGCTAGGCCATCTCTCCAGCCCCCATATTTCTGCATTTTTCAAATGTAATGAAATGAACCCTTATAATAAAAATGAATAATTACATATATGAGTGAAGCGATGTCCCGGGGTGGAAGGCACAGAGTTACAGAAGGGTTGTATGCAAAGAGAAAGATTTATACATTCCCAAGCCAAATGAAGACAAGCTAGTGGAGAAGAACAAATTGAAGCTCAAAAGGATTAAAAATGGCTGGAGACAGATCTTGGAGGGGGCAGGTGAGCTCTCAGCACTGAGGGGAAGGTCAGAATTGGGTAGAAGGATACAAGAGAAACAGCTCAAGGAAGTAAATATGTGAACAAGGACGGAAGTCTTCCTACTTGATTTTCACAGCATGTGCCTCAGTCGATAGGAAAGGTGGACTGGTGGATTTACAGAGAATATTGAAAGGTTGGGACCAGTGCTGAGGGAAAAACAGAGAGGGAGTTGCTGAGGAAAATTCAGCAGTTCACCTGTTGGTCTGAAGACATTTTTTAGGTCATATGTTGTAACTGTTACAGCTAGAACGTTCTCTACTGTTATGTGGGATGTGCATTAGGAAAGCTTACTTTTAGGAAAATAGGCACTGAATACCTCTAAAGCTTTCCACTTGAGAATGTGCCAAGTTCAAGGCTTACAGTAGCTTAAGTCTGTGCCGGAATCTAGGCCACAGCAAGAAGGAGGTGAGCCCTGGGACATGGGGGAAGAGGGGAGATGGTCACTGGAAATTGATCATGGTGGTGGAATAAAAAAGAAGCAGAAATGCCTTCTTTGTCTTCATTGAGAACCACTCCACTATGCCTTGTGTTTCAGATTGTGTGTGTGTGTGTGTGTGTGTGTGTGTGTGTGTGTGTGTGTCCCATCTACTTCCTGTATGTGGATGTACATTGCTGAGGCCCCTGTTTGAATGTTCTGTACTGGGCAGTGATTCAATTGGTATTGTTGAAGGCGTGAAGGCAACAAAACATGTTAATTTTTGAATTATGGCATGTGCTTTTGTTAAATTCAGAACTACTCTTTTGAAGATTGTGCAGTCAAAAGTATTAATTAAATTGGCAACAGTGCCTGACAGCACACTAATATGGTGTTCCTTGGGCAGGAGCCAGTTGAAAGGTGTTAGTGGAATTATAGCCAGCTCGGAATGTCAAATTTAATTGCTCTTAAAGCATCATCTTGTGAGATTCAAAGAAATGGTGGAAAGCTCTGCTTCTCAAGCACAGACTGCTCTGCATCAACTGTCAAGTGTCCTTGGAAATGCTAACTGGGTGCTCTCAGCTCAGTCCACAGCCACTTGAGAAAGAGGCAAGGAAAGTCTATTTCTCCCTAAAAGTTTGGTGTCAGATAATAAATTTGCTTGACACTGTACCTCCAGGACTTACTCTTAATTGAGGGCTTTACTGTAAATTTTCCATAATTTAAATATAAGCTTGAAAGATGCTATGCTCTTACTTTTCGGAAAGAGCAGAGACAGAAGTGCTCTGTGATGGTCACAAGGAGTAGGAGACAAGAATCAAGGAAGAATTCTGATCGCTCTTTTTGTTAGACTTGACTGTGCTGTCAGGCATGGATGCATGTGCCACACATCTTCACACACTCATGCACACTGATCACTCTGTTACCACTCAGTCCCAGGTCCTTCGCTCACACTGCCTTCTTTCCAATCCTACTCTTCCCTTAGATGTTACACCCTCACTCTGGTGTTTAACTTGTAGTATTGTCAATGCTCCTTTTTTATAGATTCATAATCTAGTAGACTTAATCCTAGAGAACATTCTTAATTATAGTCAATTGCCCCAAATTGGCTTCCTTGAATATAAATGCATTTGCCATTTCATTTTTCAAGATGAGTTTGATTGAATGTCTTCTACTGATTGAAGCATTTAGAATATGTGAATAAAAATTTATTGGTCTCTAGAAATAGGCAATAGATCAAAAAGCTCTCTTTGATTTAATATTTTACTGCTAAAGATTAAATAGTTCTTCTAAATAGATGCTTGTACTCATAAATTATTACTTATTGTTAAAAAATGAAAAAAATAAAATATTTTAAAAAATAGATTAGTGATTCTTTCAAACTCAAATTGTTTAGCTCCATGTTTAAGGAAACTGTTGAAACTGTTTCAGCTCCCTGGGGTGCAGTTGTGCAATTTAGAGTTAGCTGGTCTGCAGATTGTATTCATCTGCATTGATGTCATTGGAATGAGTGACCCAACTGTGTCATACATAACCTTTCAGGTTTTAACCTCTGCATTTACACCACCCTTTCCTCATTTCACTAGCCTGGCCATTATAAAATTAATATGTCAGACTCCAGATTTCTCCACCAACCTGACCTCTGACTACAAACATGAGTGGTTTTTCTTGTATATGGGAAAAATGCATTGTACACAAAGAATTGTTAATATTTGAAAGAATTGCTAAATTAATAACAAGAGTGGAAGTGATCAAAGGTACTTCAATACTACTATCATTTTTTGAGACAAGGTCTTACTATTTAGTTTACACTGGTCTCCAACTCATGACCCTCCTGCCTCAGCCTCCCAAGTATTAGGAATCCTCACGTGACCCACAAATATGGCATGCCTGACCTTCCTCCTTCAGCCAGTGTTGTCCTCAATCAGTCCTACTCTTAAGATGTTTGAAAAGACTACTTTAATTAGGCCACAAGACATGAGTTACTGTCATGTGTGAATAAGGAGCATATCCTTAGGACTAGATTCATCAGCGAGTGGCAGAAATCACCAAATAGCATTGGTCTCTCAAGCTAGGAAATTGTCTCTCCTTCCCATGAAAGATGCCCAAATGGTCTGCCACAAGCACTGTGCTCAAAGACTCAGTAAGTCATATTTACATCATTTCGTCCATCTTCTGCATGGAGCTTTCTGCACAAACTCTCAGATGCCTCTATGATTTCCCTTCCTTTTATCTGGGTTCCATCCTGTAGGGAAGGTGCAAGAGCAGAGCCTGCCCTCTTTATCCATGAACATCAGAACTGAAAAAATTGATCAGACACATCTTTCAAAACTACTCCTTTTCTCACGTTATGAAAATTAATGGCAAAATTCAGGAACTACAATTATCTAAAATGTAAAACTTGAATACATGTAATTATAATGTATATACATTCATGTATTTATTAACATATGAATTAAATTATAATATATGTATATAATATAATAATATATAACATATATGTATAAATTATAATAATATTATCAAAGCTAGAAAAATATACTCTTGGAGCTGGAGAGATGGCCCAGCGGTTAAGAGCAATGACTGCTCTTGCAGAGGACCCGGGTTCAATCCCCAGCACCCACATGGTGGCTGAGAACCGTCTCTAACTCCAGCTCCAGGGGAATCCGACACCCTCTTCTGACCTCCGCGGCATTGCACCACACAGGTGCACAGACCTACATGCAGACAGTACATCCATACACATAATAAAATAAATAAAATTAAAATAAAAGTTTTTGGAAAAATATACTCTTAAAATCAAGAAACAGAACCATAAAAAAATCAGCTGCATAATATTTACATGGTTTGGTGCTTCGTAAAACATGTTTTATTTTATATTTATTATTTTTTATTTTTATTTATTATTTTATGTGTATCAGTGTACTGTCTGCATGTAGGTAGGCACACCCATGTCGTGCAATGCTGCGGAAGTCAAAAGAGGGCATTGGATTTTCCCTGGAACTGGAGTTAAAGACGGTTCTTAGCTGCCATGTGGGTGCTGGGAATTGAACCCCGGTCCTCTGTAAGACCAGTCAGTGCTCTTAACCACTGAGCCATCTTTCCAGCCCCTAAAACATGCTATGCTTAAAAAGCAACCATATTTGTCAACATAACACAAGGACATTTTATTATATTTACAACAGAAGTTAAATGATTCTAAATAGAATCTTAACCAATACTTAGAATAAATGACATGGGTATCACATGGATATCATTTTTAGTATTAGAGTATTATATTTCTTGTAATTTTGTCTAAGCTTTGGCCACGTCTCTGCAGGTTCTAAATGCTGTAATGGTCACTATGTGTGTTCTGTGTGGCATAACTTCTAAGCCTGTGCCACTCTGTTCTCTATGTTTTCTGAACGAGACATGTCACTAAAATATTGAAATGTGGATTTGATTCACATTAATATTAGTATATATTTTAAATCTTGCCTGTGTGTCATCTTTACATTTTCTTTTGATTAAGCATACTGTGAATTATTTTCAAATGGATCTTTATTAACTTCAATGAGCAATGTCAGTTTAAATAATTTATCTGCAGAAATACTGTTATACAACCAATTTCTACAAATCTGCTAGTGATTTCAACTAATTTGTTCTTCAAAAACTACGCGAGATTAATTATGCTTTGATCTTGTAAATTAGCCAAATGGAATACTGTTTATAATACAATTCAAATGAAAACTGGCATTGAATTAGATGGTGTTTCTCAGCTTCTTGTTTAATGGACCTTGGTTAAAGTATTGCTCATGGGAAATGGCACAGCTGCATCTACTGGGGTTAACAGGAGCAGAGAAATGCATTTGCCTTCACCAATGTTCTCATTGCTTAAGAAATAAGACTCAAATTAGGCGCTGGAGAGATGGCTTAGTGGTTAAGAGCACTGACTGCTCTTACAGAGGACCCGGGTTCAATTCCCAGCACCCACATGGCAGCTAAGAACCATCTTTAACTCCGGTTCCAGGGGAATCCGATGCCTTCTTCTGACCTCCATGGCATTGCACAACATGGGTGCACCAACCTACATGCAGACAGTACACTCATACACATAAAAAAAAGAATCAAATTAATCTAGTTTCAACAAAAATTTCCAATTGTTACTTAAGAGGTTATAAATAAGACAGAGGTACGTTGTACCTGCATGCTTGCATCAGTGAAAAGTAAAAACATCCCACTACACCTTCTGAAAACATCCCACTACACCTTCTGAGCATTTTCTAGCAGCTATATAGTGCTAGGATATCCTCAGTGTCCCTGCCCATCACACTCATGTCACACATATGTGAGTCCTTGGATGCCACCCTGACCCACTTTATTCCCTGCATCTACTTCATCCTTGGAATTATAATCACAAGAATCCACTCTCTGCCTAATTTTGGATATTTCCAGCCCTTTCACATTTGCTAGTCACAACTTGACTTCACTAAGGTCTTGATTCTTTGATTTTTTTTCAATGTCCTTCAAGCCATCTTATTCAATAAGAATTATATTCCAATTTATTGTGCATTTTTTTCCATTTTTCATTTTTTATTGATGCTTTGTGTATTTCATACATCATTTTCCAATTCAGTTCAGGCATATATCCCTTTTCCTTCCCCCCACCCCACCCCAACCCATCCCAGATCATGCATTCTGCTGTAACTTTCCTGCATCTTTCTCTGTTTTTTTTGTTTTGTTTTGTTTTCATTTTTTTTAACAATAAGTGATAATTTGTGAGTACAAGCATCCTTCATGTAAAACCAATTTGCAAGCAGTTGT
Source organism: Rhizomys pruinosus (assembly GCA_009823505.1). Classification (NCBI taxonomy): domain Eukaryota; kingdom Metazoa; phylum Chordata; class Mammalia; order Rodentia; family Spalacidae; genus Rhizomys; species Rhizomys pruinosus. The sequence goes on from VZQC01010206.1 coordinate 2,523,626, forward strand.
GCCCAAACCCACACAGCTCATGGGTCCCACCATCCAGCAGGGGGGGCTTGTATGTTCAATCAAGTTGATCAATAAAACAACGAAAAAAGAAAACAAATGACCCACTCAATAGATGGAGTGAAGAAACTGACGAGACTTCACAAGTAAGGAATTAGAGATGTCTGAAAACACCTCAATGGAAACGGTGTCAACATCCACTATATCAATTAGAGGAAATGCAAATGAAAACAACTTTAAGAATATCGCTTACTTCAGTAAGACTGGCTAATGATCAAGAAAAAACAAATGATACCAAAGTGCTGTGGAGGGTTGTGGGGAAACAGGGGGGAAACTCATCACCTGCTGGGGGAATGTGAAACTTGTACAGCCACTAGGGAAACGCAGTGTGGAGAACCCTTGGAAACGATGGAATGAACGGTGCCACCCGACCCAGCCATACCACTCCTGGGCATGTACCCTCAAGACTATTGCCACCACAGAGATATATGCACGGCCATGATTTAATGCAGCTCTCTTCACAATAGCAAGGAGCTGGAACCAACCTAAAATGGCCCCTCAACTGACGAGTGGCTGGATAGAGAAAAATATGGCACATCTACACATGGAGTTCTATGCAGCAGCGTAAAGAAAGACGACATGCACAAGCTTTGCAGGAAAATGGGCTGGACTAGAGGACTATGCTGAGTGAAGTACAACACAGTTCCGAAAAACAAAGGACGAATGGTAATCCCTCGTCTGTGGCATGCTAGTCCATTTTTTTCCCCAAATATCCAGGTTTTTGTTTTTTAAGTATTCTTGTGTAGGGCCCCCCTGGTTTTGTCCAAAGACAGTTGGCGGTGATGCAATATTGGAACAAACACAACAACAACAAACAACAGAAAGGACTAAAAGGGCTTAAAAAGAAGCATCAAGACTGACTGAACAGTGAACATTCTGCTCAGAGCAGTCAACTTGCCACGGGAGAATATTGAGAAAACTAAGAGATGAAAAGCATGTTTGGCAGAAAATGCATGAGCTCTGCGGGGTGGGGGAATGGGCGGAACAGGGTCGATAGTTGTTAAAATAAATAAATACAAATTAAATATGTGAAAAAAATAAATAACCATGTCGATAAGAAAAAAAAAGTTGATCAAATGAGTGTCCAGACTACATTGCTGTAGTTTCACCATTCACCCCAATCACAGCCTTTACATTCTACCACGCCCCCTCTTCCCCAGATTGTTCCCTAGGCTTAGAAAAGGGGCACAGGTGGATGAGAAGCAAAACAGTCTACTTTCTCTGGAGCTGTTGTCTTGGTCTCTGGTCAGTTCTGGCTGCTCCCTTTCATGGGCTGACAGCTTGTCCAGGCATAACCTTTCGATCCTACTAATGAAGCACAAGCAATTAGATATACAGGTATTTAAACAGTACTAATTGTTATGGTAGGTTACTTTGGTAGAGACACATATGTTTGGATGGTATGTTAATCCATGAATTACATTTTCTTGTTAAGTATGACAGGGTCTTCCTGTGGCTTATAACATCTCCTAACCATTAGAGGATGTAAGCTTGTGGCATCAGCTGTGGGTCTATGCACTGTTGTAATTGAACCATTTGACATGGGGTAGGGATTGTTGTCTGATTTCACATATAAGGTGAATCACAAGGAGCTTAAATAAATTATTCAAGAAATGACAGAACAAATATTCATAGTCTGATCTAATCCTTCCATCGCGTATGTTATACAGTTCTGCAGATAGTCTTCATCATGTAATGTCAATCATTCTTTTGTCCTCCTTTTCTTCCCTTTCCTTTTCCTCTGTATATCTTTTCCTCTCCTCTCTTTCATGTCCCCTCCCTCTCTCCTTCCTTCCTTCCTTCCTTCCTTCCTTCCTTCCTTCCTTCCTTCCTTCCTTCCTTCCTTCTCTCTCTCTCTCTCTCTCTCTCTCTCTCTTTCTTTCTTTCTTTCTTTCTTTCTTTCTTTCTTTCTTTCTTTCTTTCTTTCTTTCTTTCTTTCTTTCTTTCTTTCTTTCTTTCTTTCTTTCGAGTTTTTGAGACACAGTTTCCCTGTAGCCACAGCTGGCCTGGACTCTCTGTCTAGACCAAGCTGGCTTTGATCTCACAGAGATCCACCTGCCTCTGCCTGTTCAGAGCTGGGATTAAAGATGTGCACAACCATGCCTGACTTTCCTTCAATTTCTTTATTCTAGTCTATCAATCAACAGTAAACTCCACGGGCCTTCTCTGTTATATTCAGGTTGCTGAGCACCATTGGTGATACCACACTACCATGGGGTCTTGTGTCATTACCCATACATTGTTTCTGGTCTTCACTCATCTATCTCCAAGATGATCCACCTATGTGTTCTTAGTAACTTTTCTTTTCTACCACAAACTTAATTTCCTCAAACTTCCTACTCTATTATTTTCTCTTCATTGAACTAACTGAAAGGATTAGTTCATCAGCACCTTATTATATAATATGATTATGAAGAAGAATGCAATTTTAGAATACTAATAACTAAATGCAGACTGCTGATTCTCTTATTTATTTGCTTTAAAAAATTTTTTTTGAGACAGGGTATCTTTGTAGTTTTAACTGGTCGTAACTCACTATGCAGAGCAGGCTGGACTTAATCTTACAGAGACCCACCTGCCTCTGCCTCCAGAGTATTGGGATTAAAGGTGTGCACCACCATGGCTGCCTATTTTGTTTTATTATTTGAATTAATTACTTTACTTTTTTGCCACCGTCCAGGATCTATAGTGAAGTTGGGAGGGATTTTTTTTCCTTAGCTGCTTCCAGCATTTCCTATTTCCTTAATCATTCCTTGTTATCCATAACCTTGGTAAATGTTTATTGTTTTTGCTCACTCTTAAGGGTTTTCCCAAAGAAAGAAAATTATTTATTTGCTACCAATGAAATTATTTTTCTTTATCAACATATATTAGATAATAATTATCATGGAGTTGGCATGCTTTCTGCATACAAGATAATTTTTGGTTTCAGTATATTTTTTTTAAATTTTTAATTATTTAATTTTTTAATTTTTGTATGTGTATGAATGTACTGTCTGCATGTAGGTCTGTGCACCCGTGTTGTGCAATGCCGTGGAGGTCAGAAGAGGGTCTTAGATTCTGCTGGAACTGGAGTTCTCCTGGAACTGGAGTTACAGACGGTTCTCAGTGGCCAATTTTTAAAAGCATATTTGTTTATAATTTGCAGATGAATTGTACCCTATCATGTTTGCTATTTTGAGCCAGGGTCTCCCTTTAGTCCCAGCTGTCCTGGAACTCACTTTGTACACCAGGCTGGCCTTGAACTCAGAGAGATCTGCCTGCCTCTGCCTCCCAAGTGCTGGGATTAAAGGTGTGCACCACTATGCCCAGCCCCATACTTTTTTTAAATACATAGTTTTGATTTTTAGTATACATATTCTTTTTCATGTTTGAGTGAAAAGGAATTCTGGTTGAGCTGTGTACTGTTTCTTATGGGCACACAATTTTCTGGGTTTGATTGTTGCTGCTGAAGTCCTTTCTTGCTGCTTCGTTGATAAATAGATCTATTTTTCTCCTAAAGGTTCTAAGATTATGACTTTGGCCTTCAGAAGTTGTTTTTTTTTAATGGATTTAGTTATGTTCTTCTCATCATTAGCATTCATTTGATTTAAGTATGGCTTAAACTTATTGCACGTGGTTGTCAGTTTTGGAACTTGTGCTTCTGCAACTTGTGCTTTCTTTCTCAACTCCCAATTTCGCCTATATCAGATTTAACTATTTTCTATTTTTGCTTCTGTTTGTTTTCAGTGTTTTCTATTATGTTCTTCTCTTGCTTCGCACTTTTGTCTTATATTTCAGCTGGTTAAATTTATCTTCAGTTGTATCTACTTACTTCGCAAATTCCCATCTATTCAGTTCAGTTCATTGATTATTTTATTATTATGATAAAAACGTAATAAAATTTATCATTTATCTATTAAATACATTTCAGTTGCATTAAGTGTATTAATATTGTTGGAGAAAAGAATCTCCAGAACATTTTCATATTAAAAAATTGAAAGCTGTGCACACATTAAATGGTAATGCATCTCCTGCTAATCACCATTCTATTTTCTGCACAAATTTTACACTTTAGATAGGTCATGTATGTGGACTCATATAGAACTTGTATTTTCCTGACTCATTTGTATTCAATTAGCCTAATATTCTTGTTTAATCCTTTTCAAGCTTGAATAATATTCCATTGCATCTTTGTATCACAATTTACTTATCCATCAATCTGTTGGCAAACTTAGGATTGTTTCTACTTGTTGACAATAGCAACCATTGTTGACAATAGTAATAAATAGCATCTCCATAAATTTGAGCAAGCAAATATTTCATTAAGATATTGTTTTTCAGGGGCTGGAGAGATGACCTAGTGGTTAAGAGCTCCGACTGCTCTTGCAGAGGACCCGGGTTTGATTCCCAGCATCCACATGGTAGCTAAGAACTGTCTTAAAGCTGGGCATGGTGGCACTCGGGAGGCACCATGACACTCGGGAGGCAGAGGCAGAACTCTCTGTGAGTTCAAGGCCAGCCTGGTCTACAGGGTGAGTTCCAGGCCAGCTGAGGCTATAGGGAGACCCTGTCTCAAAAGAGAACTTTGAAAATATGTATTTCTTAATAATCACTTAAAATAACTTTGCCAGTTTCCGCCTGTGTCACAGTCACCCTCCCTAGCTCCATGCTTTATCCTTATTAGAATGTACTTATGGTCTATATAGTGCAAATTGAGTATTTTTTCCAGTCATATGTTCCCAATCAATCCAAGAAAATTCCTTGATAGAAATCAGCACATAACTTCTGCTCATACGACATGAGCACAATTATTTCAGGTACATACCTGAAATATAATTTTTGCAGTTTTTACAGATTTAATTCTGCTCTCCCATGCCATGTGTTGAGGCCCTAAATCCCTATAATTTAAAACATGACTTTATTTGGCAACAGTGTCAATAAAGATATATTTATTTAAGATGAGACTATGCCAGAGTAAGATGGCCTTCTCATCTTTTATGACTAGCGCCTTACAAAAAGGGGAAATATGGAATAAAGAAAGTGAGTAGTATGAAGTTGAAGGCAGGGAAAGAGTAATGTTTCCATTTCCAAGAAACACCAAAAATTTCCAGCAGGCATGGAAAGGCATGAAACAATTATCCTTCATAGCCTTTGAAGAAATTATCCTTGTGGACACCTTGAACTTGGGTGTGTAACTTTCATAACTAGAGACAATGAATTCTGTCCATTATTCCACCCAGTCTGCAGTCCTTTCTCATGGCAGCCCCAATAAACTAATACAGGACTACTGATCTTTAAATGATTAGTGGTTGATCTCTAGACTTGAATACAAAATTGTATGTGTGTCTATGTATGAATTTCTCTTATTTTCACAATCTCAAAATCTTTTTTCAGTATTCATTTTTCACACTATAGCAGAAGTATGATTAGAAGAGATGGAAGAAGTGAGCCTTTAAATTGACCTTTAATCTCATTTCACTTTAGAGTTCTCAAGGTATCTTTTTCTCATAAGTATTTAGCAACTTATGAAGCAAATAGCTTATACCTGTGACTTTGAAGATTCAGTGGAGCTTCATTCAGGATCATAAATCCTGAAAAAATCATAAATCAAAACTAGATTAAAAATTACAAATACATCAGCCCTGTTTATGCTTTGGATATTAAATTTCTTCCAAAGATTTGTGTTTTGAATAGCTGTTCCCTAGCCCATGGTGTATCAGGATGTTGTAGCCTACTTAGAGAGAGTTAAGTGCTTAGACTTACAGTAGCCCATGGTGTATCAGGATGTTGTAGCCAACTCAGAGAGAGTTAAGTCCTTAGACTTACAGTAGCCCATGCTGTATCAGGATGTTGTAGCCAACTCAGAGAGAGTTAAGTGCTTAGACTTACAGTAGTAAGACCTTCAAGTTCAGTGGACTTGGAAGTATAATAAAAATCAAAATATTTCCATAACTGTTAGAACTCAAGCCTTCTTAAAATTTGTATGATATCCTAGTGATAAAAGTCATTTAGAGTTTATGTTATACTGTTTTTCTAACCCTGTGCTAAAATGCTTTGTATATAGAGATCTTTATTAGTTACTTCAAAGCAGCTTCTGTAGGCAGCTATTCTGCTGTGTTTCCAAGTTTAACATATTTTAGTTATGGGAAATGTTGAATTCAACATTTTAAGAAAGAAATTGGAGCTGATCTACAGCTGGCAGTGTTTATTATTCCAAATTATTTGAATTTCATCCAGATTCAAACCCTCATCTATAAATGTCCTGGCAAGAAAGAAAAAGGTACATAAAACTATTACTTATAATAATATACCTTTTCCTTTCTTGAGGTCTTAAGCTTCTGCTCTGTGGCATGATATCAAAGTTCTGGGGACATAGCGTTAGCCTAATAAGCACATATTATTTGTTATCAAATAAATTCCAGGAAAGAAAGAATAACACATTATAATAGTGAAACAAAGTGAAAAGAAATAGTTTTAAGGATGCTATTTTGTGAAAAATGAAATGCCTCATTACCTGAACCCATAGCGGATGATTCTGGGTATTAAAGTCAAATAAAGAACACATCCATGAACATTTACACCCTCTTGTAATCTTTGCTTGTAATCTTTGCTGCTGAAGTTCTCTAATTATTGCTCTTGTAATCTTGTAGTCTTTGCTGCTGAAGTTCTCTAATTATTGCTCTTTGTTCTCAACCACCCTGGAACTCCCCTCCATAGTATGTGTCTTATTCTCTATGCTGAAGTTACAAATATTTCGGCTGTTTCTATGAGGAGCTTAGGGGCAATTTTATCAAAGACTATTGTTAATCAGTTGCCTCCAGACTTGAAAAACACTTATGAGTAGTTTTTACTTGAATATAGGTAAAGAAAATCATATAATCATAGAGACTATAGTTGATCGAGACCTTCAAATATACTATCTGAACTTCCTACCCAAAGCTGAGAACTTGAACAAAGTCATAAGATAACTCAATCCATTTTAAAAATGTGGACTAAGCAGCTAAGGGGATTTCAGCCTCATCAGAGTATAGACTGCCATTGTTGGACTCCCTGGGCTGTATCATGGAGGCCAGTGCAGGGGGATCAAGACAGGATATGTGCTTACTGGACTTCATTTGGGGGACCATGGGAGGGAAAGACCCCAGTGTGAAACACAAGGGCAGGATTGATGGATGTTTAGGCTGCCAAGGAGGAACCTCTGAGCATTTCCTTAAGGAAAACATATCTTTTAGCAAAAAAAAAAAAAAATCCTCCAATCCAGGTGATATGGGTATATATGTATGTATATATTAATGTATGTGTGTATAAATAACTATGTATATATATTGAAGCAATACAATTTAGAGAGAACAACAACAACAAAAGAACTAGAAAAAAACTCTGGAAAGACTCAGAAAAAGATTCAAGACATGTATGGTAGAGTGCAGAGACTCAGGTGGGTGGGGGCATGGAAAGGGAAGTGACTCTAAATTTGATTGAGAAATGATGTATGATGTATGGAAAAAGTTTAATAACAATAAAAAAAATTTAGAAGATAAAAAAAAATGTCTTTACTATTGGAATTGGTTGGGTTTATTTAGGTTCCACCTGCCTCCCTAAAACTCTTAGAGGCCAGAGCAGATGACAGGTGTCTTCCTCTATCACTCTCTGCCTTATTGCCTTGAGACAAGATCTCGGTGAATTGGAAAAAGCTGGATGACCAGCAAGCTCCTAGGATCTTTCCGTTTCTTCCATCCAATGCAAGATTGCAGGCACATGCAACCATGCCTGCTTTTTACAGTAGGTACTGGGCATTCAAACTCTGGTCCTCATGTTTACAAATGAAAAACTCTTACCCACTGAGGCATCTCCCAAACACTTTGCTGGTATTTTCAATCTTGTCATGATTCTCTCTATTTATTTTGGCTGCAAATCATAGATTCATTCCAATGACAACAATTTTCCCTAAAATAAGTGACACTCTCTACCTTTTCATTTATATATAGACACCGTGTTAATAACGTTGTTTCTTTCAATTTTATACAGCAGACTAAAATGATGTTTAATTTTGCATTTATCTATCATCTATCTATCCTATTTGTCTATCATTTCTCATCTATCATCTATCACATGTGTGTGTGTGTGTGTGTGTATGTGTGTATGTGTATACATGCCATGGTGTGTGTGTGGATCTCAGAGGACAACTTGAGGAAGTCAGTCCTCTTCCTACTATGTGGGCTCCAGAGAATGAATTCAGGACATTAGGCTTTGTGGAAGGTACCTTTACCAGCTGAGCCATTTTGACATCTCTGAAATGATGTTTTTTTAAAACCGTCTTTCTTCTAAAATCCCAAATGCATTACACTCATTCCTATTAAGCTCCAAAATGCCTATATGTAGAATTCAAAGATAATGTGGGTGGATTGAAAGAGGTGTTTATAAATGTCTTTTTCTCTTCTTCATATTTTATATCTTCTAGAAAAAAGTGAACACTAATATCCTAGAGTTTTACTTTTTTCTCCTTTTGTTTCTATTCAACATCTAGCATCACCATTTGTTCAGAAAGAGCACATCGAATATCACATCGATGAGACCCTCCTGTGTCCTGCTTCTGTGATGCAAACTGGGTGGAAAAGTTCCCTCTCACACCTCCTGGCAGACAGAGCTTGTTTTCGAAGAGATGGCAAGCTGTGGCAGTAAGCCTCCTTCTGTAGTGTGAAATGTTAGTGTGTTGGTGGGGAAGTTCGCACCACCTAACTTTCAGAACTTGAGTCTCAAATTTTCCAGAACTCCATCCCTTGAGTTTGCATTTTCTATTCTTCAATAATCCGTCATTTCCTGTGGCAGCATTGGGATCTGACACTTGCACCAGGAGCCCTGCAGCCATCAGCCTGCCCCATGGCAAAGTTGCTAACATGGCATCGTGGGAACCTGATTGACTCGCCTTGTGTGGGTCATTTATCTCATTCTCGACAGAAGACAATAAAAATCTTAGCACGCCCTTCATCAAACTTGAGCACAATGACGGAATGAAATAAATATATAATAAACATTCACTGAAAATATATTTAAAATATCAAAACATTGAGGCTTTGAAATCACTGTTGAAATACACTTCTGTTACTAGCATTCAGAAAGAAATGTGGTGCTTGTCAACAAATGTGCTTATTTCAGTGTTTGGAGGAATTATCTGCCCTGAAGGGAGTGTTACATTCATCTCCAGGCAGATAATTTTCATTCCTTGGTGCCTTCCTGCAATGGTCACTCCAGTGTTTTATTAAGCACTTTTTAATTTTAAATAACAACAAAAAACCCTACTCATACTTGTTGGTTTCTGTAAAATGGCATTTTGCCCTTTGTAACTGTGTCCTCTGGGAAACTGAAACACAACTTGGAAGCAAATGATAGTCTGGACTCAATTTTCTAGTTCAAAGGAACTCTGAACACTTGTTTTTGAGGTCAAGTTGAAGTATTTAGATCTTGATTTCCAAGGGAGATCTGAATTTGTCACAGCATCTTCTAAACTGAAAATAGGTATTGTGGATGGTCATTTTTGTCCTAGCTTTGCGCTCACAAGAACTCCTACAGGTTATTCGTTTTTCTCTCACGTGGGGAAGTTCATCAAATTGCCTACTACTGATATTTATATTTAAGTTGGCTGATGAAAAGTCAGTAGCTTTTTAAACCAGTAAAATATGAGTGTGGATCGAAGAGTCAGAAGCTGCTGATTTTCACAAAGCATTGGGCTTCTCTCCTCTGGCAGCAGATTTATCCAATATGACTCATTAATGCTAATTATCTCCATGATTGTTTTCTACATAATGATAAAGACTAAATCTTCATCTACACAGAAATTTGTTTTGGCTGCAGGATCTGATAGACATTTCAGTGACTCAGACAAATGATCAATTCATTTCAGTAAATGATTTGACTGATCTCATTCTAATTTAGTAAATTCATTTTAAGTGATCGGATTTTCTTATGGCAGCATACAATGATTTATGTTTTTAATCAGGAAATATTTATGGCCTGGCAGGCCCTGTGTGAACATAGCCTATCTTCTTTATCTTTGACCACATCCTCAATGTTAGATATGTGATACTCCAGCCATACCAATTAAAACCTGCTGTGTGGATGGAATAATGGTCTGGTTGTTCAAGTCAAATGGAACCAATCTCACTTTTTTGAGGGGAATATAATTTTTAATTCTCAAGAAGAAAGTGATTTTAGGCTAATTTAGGGAAGATATTTGGTCAAACATCTTGGTAAGAGTTTATAGGAAAAGTCATCTCTCAAAAACATATCATCAGCAAAAGAATCAGACAAAATGAGGTTAGCTCACGATCATCATAGAAAATAATTTTAATATTCATATCATCTAGAGCTCATTCTAAAATGAAAAGTCTTTAATAATTATAAAATGTAATACATTGTAGGAATATATTATTTTCTCAATGATTATCCTCATATAATCTTTGCTCTTTATTTTTGGATTGAGGGTCAAATGACATTTTGTGAATCCATTTACAATTCCTACAGTGAGAATTAATTTCTCTTTCCCTTGTCTTCTCAGAGCATTTTTATTCTCTTATTACTACATTTAACACATTGAATCTTCATTATTTTTAACTTGTCTTCATACAAGACTGTTAGTTCTGAGGTAATGTTTTATTCACCATTGTGTTCCCACAGAGCCAGTCACAGTCTAAGCAATCAATAATGTTGTTGAATGGAATGAGCAGAACACTTACCTGAGCAAATGTTTTATTAATTTTTCATTTCTCTGTCCTAGTTTTGTTAATATTTCTTTTTTCTATTTATTTATTTATTTATTTATTTATTTATTTATTTATTTATTTATTTATTTATTTTATGTGTATGAATGTACTGTCTGCATGCAGGTTTGTGCACCCGTGTCGTGCAATGCCGTGGAGGTCAGAAGAGGGCATGGGATTCCCCTGGAACTGGAGTTAAAGACTGTTCTCAGCCACCATGTGGGTGCTGGGGATCGAACCCGGGTCCTCTGCAAGAGCAGTCGGTACTCTCAACCGCTAGGCCATCTCTCCAGCTCCATTGTTATTATTTCTTAATGCGTATCCTTTTCCTGTCTTCTTGTTACATTTGCTACCTTTGTAAATGTGGACTGCCTTTAATGTTTAGTGTCTAGTTCAGAAAATTCCACTGCTTTTCTGAAATTTCTCTGTTCCAATTTTTAAAATTATATTTATTATTTAATTTTTTTGTGATATACACTTTTTATTACATACTGTCAAACAGAATACATTCTTTTTTTCTTTTTTTTAATTTTTTTATTTTTAAGGGATTCTACAATATAATGACACAGTTGTTTGCAGATAACATTGATGTTACTCAGTATGTCATACAATTAGATAATTGGTGCATTTTGCAAGTATCTATGTCCAAATTTTGAACAACCCAAGGTTCCCATAGTCCAGTTGGAGAAGCTTGTATGCACAGGCATGTTGATCAATCAGGAGTCCAGACTATATTCCTGTAGTCTCATGATTCACCCCTATCTCTCCACAGCCCTTACAATCTACCATGCCTCCTCTGCCGCAGTTTGTTCCCTGGGCTTTGGGAAAGGGCACAAGTGGTGAGAAGAAAACAGTCTAATTTCTTTGGAGTTGTCATTTTTGGACTCCAGTCTGTTCAGGTTGTTTCCCTTCGGATTGACAGCTTTCTCAGTGATACCCTTTTTATTCATACTAACAAAGCACAAGCTATTGGATGTACAGGCATTTAAGCAGTACTAATTATTATGTCAAGCTAAGCTGTGAGCATAGACACAGATGCTTGGATGGTAGCTAATCCGCAAACTGTGGTTTCTCTATAAAAGGGTGACAAGTTCTTATTGTGGCTTATAACATCACCTAACTACTAGAGACATAAGTTTGTGCATTCCACTGTGGTTATTCCTCCAAGGAGAGGCATTAGCAAATAGATTTGGGATATATATAGACACTTGGCTGCCACTGTTGCACAGTATCTCCAGGCTGTTGAGGCTGTTGATATTGACGGAGGAGTCTTGCTTGTCTCAGGGAGACCAATATTTTGCTGATATTGCTTTAGTGGTCTTTGGTAATGCTCTGTCTAGCATTTCAAGAGGCCAGTTGTACACTACCAAGTGAACGATCTCATAAACATTTTTCATGCTCACACCAGGTCTTCGACAACAGGGACTTTCACTGCCTTTTCTCCTTGCATATATCCCACTTATAGGCAAAAGTCCTTTATATTTGGGGGGGGGTTGAATCCCCTAGCCAACATCTCCTAGGCAGAATAATCATTGCTGATGTCAGAGCTTTCCTGGAGTAATATATTTTGCTTAATTACACAACTTATAAACACTTTACTATTGATATTTGCTCTAGGATAGAGAAATTATCACTTTCACAATCCCCATGCCTATCAATCAATTAATACGTTTGCCTGTTTTATAGGAAATTCCACTGTAACAATTGGCTCTAATTTTACAGTTAGGGAGTGGTTTCCATTACCATCATGTTTTTCTTTTTCTATAACGGGAGAGGTAGGAAGGTTTCTCAGCATACTGGTAAACTTCGTTAGGGCCCACTCATAAACAGTCAACCCCAATATTATTCAGAGAGATGCTCAGTGTCCGTCAGGCAGTCTGAGGTTCCCCATTCCTTAATGTTCAGATGGGTCAACCTCTCTGCTGGCATTCCCAGTCATCCTGCACAGCCATAAGTTGTATGTTTTCAGGCATTTAGATTGGTGATTTTTACCTTGGGAACATAAAATTCTCCCCATTGTTAGTTTCAAGATCAGAAAAAATTGAAAATTTGTCAATAGGATTAGAACACAGAGTTTTCCATTTGATTCCAGAAAGGATAGTACCCCCACCTCCCACCTCCCTCTTTTTTTTTTTTTTTTAGGTTTAGTTTTGACCTATAGTATGCCTAAGTTGTATTACACATACCCATAAACAGGGCCAAGCATAAGCTTTCATTAAATTACCCAAACTGTTCTCATTGACTGTATGCTACTTATTTGGGAAGGAAATTTAAGCTTAGTTCCTTTAAATTGTCCTACAAGTAAAAGAAAGTTTTATAATGTGATGGTTGTGTAATCAGAAAAAATAAAGGCCATTGTATACCTTAACCCAATACAATTATAAATAAAACAATTAACATTTTATATTCCCATTAGTTCAATGTATTACCATTTCCACCAAAAACTACACCTAAATTTAACTAATCTAAACAATTCACTAAGCCTTAAAATATCCTATTTGGTGGATAAAGCTTGGGCAGAGTTGAGTACCTGCTAAATAAATTTACCCAATAAACACTTTGCTCTTTAATGCTATATGACTAGACTAAGACTTCTACTTATTTGTAAGTAAAAATTTAAGCTTAATTCTTTAAATTGTCCTACAAGTTAAAGAAAAGTTTACACTGTGATGTTATATATTCAGAAAAATTTAGAGACCAACCCAATACAAAACTATAAAATAAAACAATTAGCATTTTATAGTCCCATTAGTTCAAAATGTCTGTATCTAGTCCTTCTTTTTTTTTTTTACACAAGATCCTCATATAACCAACTAAAGCCTAGTTGTGCCCCAGCCCACAGAGCCCAAGGCTGCCAACCATCCAGCTGGAGGGCTTGAATGTTCAATCAAGTTGAACAAATAGAGTGTCCAGACTATATTGTACGTAGCTTTACACTGTTCACCCCAATCGCAAGCCCACCACAAAGTTATACCAGCCTCCCGCCTCGTTCCACAGTTGTTCCTTAGGCTTAGAGATGGGGCAATGGTGACAAGAAGCACAATCAGTCTACTTTGTCACGAGATGTCGTTTTGGACTCTGTTCAGTTCTGGCTGTATTCTCTTTCGTGGGCTGACCGATTGGCCAGGGACAGGCTTTCATCATTAATCGAAGCACCAAGCAATTGGTATATATGTATTTATAACATTATTGTTATATGGTAAGTTACTTTGGTAAGACACAGATGTTTGGATGTTGTGTTAATCACCTGGATTACTTGTTTTTTTTTTATTTTTTCCCTGAGAGAGATGACAAGGCCTTACTGTGGCATATAAATCTCCTAATCACTAGAAGGTATAAGCTTGTGGCAACATCCACGAGTTATTCCTCCAAGGAGAGAGCTAATAATCAAATAAAGTTGGGATATACAGACATATGGCTGCCACTGCTGCACAGTATCTCCAAGCAAGTGGGGTGTAGCTGATGTTGGTGGAGGAGTTTTGCTTGACTCAAGGAGTCCAACATTTGCTTTATTGGTTCAGTGGCCTTTGGTAACACTCTCTGGTTTTCCAGAGACCAACTGTATACTTGTAAGTGTGATCTCGATACAATCCTCCCATGGTTACACCAGGTCATTGACAGCAGGGCGGACCTTACCACCTCTTTTCTTGCAGATATCCCAGTTTACAAGCAATAAGCCTTAACCTTTTTGGGAGGGGGCTTGGGTCCCCTGGCTAGCATCTCCTTGGCAGAATAATCCATTGCTGCTATCAGTGCTCTCTTGTATTAATTATATGAGCTACTTAAAGAGACTTTAGTATTATATTTGTTTCTGAATAGACAATAATCCTTTTTACAGTTCCTATATATATTAGTCAAGTAAAGAAAGCAGTTTTTCCAGTTTTATAAGAGATTACTTCTATAACAGTCAGCTCTAATTTACCGTTAAAGGATGACTTCATTACCACCCTGTTTTTCTTTGTTTTATGAAAAAGAGGTAAGGAGGTCTCTCATATTGAAACTGTGCTGCACCTAGAAGGTAAAGTTCATTAGGACTCACTGTAAACAGATGTTATACCTATGGTCCTCATAGATGTTTGATGCCTGTAGCAGTCTGAGGCTTTTCTTCCTTTTAGTGTTAAGATGAGCGAACTTCTCTGCTGGTATTTCTTGGTACAACCTACATGACGGAAGGCTGAATCCTTTCTTTCTCAGCCTTTGAGTTGGTGACATTTTGACCTGTGGGAACATATAAATCTTTTCCCATGGTTAGTCTTAAGATTAAATTGAAAGTTTTTGACAAAAAAGTTTTAATATGTAACTGTATCCCCTTTTTAAATTTTATTTTATTTTTTGACCCATGAGTCTCAAAAAGGCAGTTGTAGTACATGTACCTATAGGCAGGGATCAAGGTGTAAATTTCATCAAATTTGTCCATGGTTTTGTTTTGTTTTTTTTTGGGGGGGGGTGAGTGCATGTTGTTAATTTGGGAAGCAAACTTAAATCCTTAAGTTAAATTATCCTACAGGTAAAAGAGGATGTTACAAGATGATACTGCATAACACAAAAATTATAGAGAACATTTGTATATGTTAATCCCAAAGTTATTGTCATATAAATTTTGAGTAAAATACCATGCAATTTTAAATTAAATATACATTAATAGGATATAGACACATGTCCCTCTCCCACTCCTTCCACCCCTCCCGGTTCACCATTTCAGTCAGTTTTCTGATGCAGCCTTTCTGTTGTTGTTCTTTTAATATGCATCCCTCTTCACAAGAAATATTAATAAGTGGGTTATTGATGCTAATTTTTTAAATGAGTGTATTGCCTTTGTGTTTCTAAGTGCACCTGTGTGGTGTAATGCTTGCAGAGGTCAGAAGAGGGTATCTGTTGTCTCTGGAACTGGAGTTACTGCTGGTTGTAGGCAGACATGTGGGCACTGGGAATCTAACCCAGGTCCTCATGGAGCCATCTCTCCAGCCCTGTTCTAATATTTATTTTGCCCTCTGCCTGGTCCCTGCCTGCCATCCCAGTTCATCCCTGGGACTAGAAATCCTTTCCACTTATTTTGAAATTGAAAACCTCCATCAAATAAAAACCTTGCAGCAAAGAATGCATCTTACTACATTAAGAATATGAGCCGGGCATGGTGGCGCACACCTTTAATCCTAGCACTTGGGAGGCAGAGGCAGGCGGATCTTTGTGAGTTCAAGGCCAGCCTGGTCTACAGAGTGAGTTGCAGGACAGCTGGGGCTACAGGGAGACCCTGTCTCGAAAAAAAAAAAAAAAAAAAAAACAAAGAATATGAGCAACATGCTACAGTAATTCAGAAAGCTAGTCTCATGAAGCAATGGAGAATTAAGACTTTAAACAAGTGAAAGTATATTTTAGAAAGCTAGTAACAAGATGAAGTCATAGTAATCCACTCAAAGACCAGATATTCCACCAATCAAATTAGCCCAGATGCCAGTCACTCCTGGGATCCTGCTAATGTATTTGCTTCAAGCTTTCCAGGTTCCCTATAGATAGCAACCACCGAGTCCTAGGGAATGTCTTCATTCTTTTTTTTTTATTATTATTATTAATTTGATTTATTTCCGTATGTGTATGAATGTACTGCCTGCATGCAGGTCTGTGCACCCGTGTCGTGCAATGCCGCGGAGGTCAGAAGAGGGTGTCGGATTCCCCTGGAACTGGAGTTCTCCTGGAATCGGAGTTTCAGACGGTTCTTGACCGCCATGTGGGTGCTGGGGATTGAACCCGGGTCCTCTGCAAGAGCCGTCGGCTCTCTTAATCGCTAGGCCATCTCTCCAGCCCCGGAATGTCTTCATTCTATATTTAAGTCCTTGGCTTCCCATTTGATCCGAAAAATGAAGATATAAAATGACCTTAGAAGGGCAGAAATTTGGGGATTCTGGAAACTCTGTAGCATTAAGGGAGAAAGTAAGTTATTTTAAACATGATTTTTTAAAATTTATTATTTTTTATGTGTATGAGTGTACTGTCTGCATGTAGGTTGGTGCACCTGGGTCATGCAATGCTGCAGAGGTCAGAAGAGGGCATCAGATTCCCCTGGAACTGGAGTTAAATACAGTTCTTAGCTGCTATGTGCGTGCTGGGAATTGAACCCGGGTCTTCTGCAAGAGCAGTTGGCGCTCTTAACCGCTGAGCCATCTCTCCAGCCCCAAACATGAATTGTTTAATAACGTGAAAGCAACAGATGAAATGAGAATTTAGTCTCTCCTTCCTCTACTTCCTATACCTATCCACTCCCTTTCCCTCCTTCTTCCCTTTCCTGCCTTTACAACCAGAGTGTGTGGTTCGCCTTTTGAGTTCGTGGAACAGTATCAGCATCAGCGCTCTCAGAATCTCTCTTTTGTTTGGTTAGTATTTCCCTTCTTACACTACTGTTGTTCAATTGATTTCTCATGTGTGGAAAATGGTTTAATATGTAAAATATATCATCATTTTAAATTTTTTGTGATTTTCACTCAATATGATTTGATGGTATTTAGATTCCATCCCCTACCTGTACCTCCCCTTACTGCCCCCCAATTTAATCTATGTGTACATTATGTATATATGGCCTATAGAGTCTAATTTGTGTCCCTAAACGTCCTTCAGTGTGGGTCCATCCACTGGAGCCTGGTTAACCTACTAAGGGTCAGAGCCTTGGAAGAGACTGACTCCCCCATTCCCAGAAACTATCAGTTGCCAACAGTTCTTCAGCTGTAGCTGGGGTTTTCTGTATATTCCTCTGCTTCTGGGATTTTGTCTGGCTTGAGCCTGTGCGTTCTGTAACCATTGCTGTGAGTTCATATGAGTAACTGCCCCACTGTCTAGAAAACTGTTTCCTTGTGGTCATCTCCATGTCTGGCTCTTACAATCTTTCCACCCCTTCTTCCACAGTGATCTCTGAGCCTTGGGAGGCATAATTATCAAATTAAGACACTGAAACTGATTAGTGAATGAAACCTATTGTATCAGGAATATTGACAACATTCTACACTGATTCCTCAAGGGCTGATTCTGCTTGCTAGCCTTCAGTCTGCATCTTTGACCTTTATTTTGTCTAGTTCGCCTACCTGGGGTCCCTAAATGATACCGGGGTGCAGAGTCTCATGTGTCCCCTCGTTTTCCAAATGCCCTCGAATTTGTTTGGAGAGGAAATTCTGGCAGAAACTTCGCTTGGTATAGTTTTCTTCAGTATTGCTAAGAACTCCAGAAGAGCTGTAGAGATCTGCAAAGCATAATCTGGGCCATGGTGGTTTCTGTTCTCCAGATTCTTGCAAAATCCATATTTTTGGGGGGTCTCTAGAGTTTAATGTGGTACTCATTATTTTGACTTCCTTTATTTTCATCATGAACATCATGATGAACATTAGGAACTGAGTCTTTCATCACATAATTAGTCAACACTGGGGCTTTCTGTTTCTTACATGCTCCACAATCAACTTTGAGCTTCTTTTCTTTATCTTACTTTCCTGAAGTAGTTCCTCCTAACCCCAATCATATACCACTCCCTTGTCAGTTTTAGTTGCTAAAATTTCTTCTCCTTATTGTAATTGTCCACCTTTGTTTAGGATCTTCTTTTCTGGGAAAATGATTATATTTTGATGTATTAACATAAAACATATACCAGTTTTAGTTGCTAACATTTCTTCTCCTTATTGTAATTTTCCACCTTTGTTTAGGATCTTTTTTTCTGGGCAAATGATTATATTTTGATGTATTAACATAAAACATATACCACATACAGGAGCACACACACCCATGTGCACCCACACATATAGCAGATCAAGTTGACCTTGAACTCACTATATAGTTCAGACAGACTGATGTTGAATTCATGGCAATTCTCCTATCTCAGCCTCCTAGGTGCTGTATCTGGCTCTATACTTTTATTTAAATACTGTATTTTTATCATCTCATTTAAGATTTTGAGTGTGTTTGAATGGTAATAGTCTAAGTACTGAAACCACAAATTTCTCACTTTAATGAAAATTAACAGTTAATTTATAGATTTATTATCTATTATTTTAAATTTTTAATGAGATAGGTCCACATTAAAATTTAGCCAGATTTTAGTTATTACTGTTTGCTTTTTTACATAATGCATAATTTCATGCACAGGTACTGAATGTTTTTACTTCTTCAGATCATTTATGTCCATCTGCATATTTTTTGAAAATTTTAAAGAAATCTTGTAAATATCAGTTCCTATGTACTATAAAATACTTGTTCTGTTATTGAAAACATTATAGCTTTGGTTTGTGATTTAGAAGAGTGTCCCCAAGTTTGTAAGCTTATTTTGCATTGTTCTGAGAATCTACTGCTGCTGGGAGTTGCTCAGCTTGTCTCTGCTTTGGTTCATAATTTGAATTTATTTATACTTATTTTATCTGTTTTACTATATATAGGAATTCTGAAAATTATGCCTCTTTTGTTTTCTTTTTACATGTTTTGTTTGGCATTCTTTCCTGCTTTGATTTGATAAACTAACTTTTTTTGCTGATTAAACTGCTACATATTTATTTTCATCTTTTTTGTATTACCATCACCAACATTTTAAGGCATAGGCAGATTAGTTCTTGCCTACATTATGTACTTGTCCATATCTATATGTTCTTCCCAATCAGATATTGATCCTCTCCACATTTTGTTCTTTATGTTATTAGAATTAATGTTCTAATATTTTAATTTTGTTTTGAAGTGGCTTTTTTTGCTTTTCTTCTTGTTTACTTTTAATTTAATTTTGGTCCTGTTCTTGTATTGTACAATACCTTTACTGAGTTGTTTGCCTGCTTTTTCATATTTCTAGTACTATTGGTCTATCTTATTGTACTATTTCTTTGAATTAATGCTGAGCATCTGTGTTTGCTTCACAGCCTTTGAGACACTGAATGGAAAGGGTGTTCTAGTTTCATCCTTACATTTAAGCAGCAGCCCAAGAAGACATGATATTCTAAAATCATAGTTCTCTTTTTTCATATTGTGAATATAGTCATCATTGTCTTTTGTTTCTAGAGCATTTACTTTGGAGTCAGATGTCATTCTGATTGTCCAGACACTTTCACATGATCTGCTTTTCCTTTTGAAAGCTTTTAGAAACGTTTGTTTCTTTTTTTTTTTAAATTTTTATCTTTATTGTTGAGAATTTCATATACTGATACAGTGAAATGGTCTTATCCACTCCCATTTCCCTCCCACACTCCCCCTGATATTACTTTTATGTGTATAAGTGTATTTCCTGGATGCATGTAAGTGCACCCATGTCATGCAATGCTCATAGAGGTCAGAAGAGAGCATAGATTCCCTGGAATTGGTGTGATGTTAGGTTGTTGGCCATGGGAAACACAACCTGGGTCCTCTGCAGGCAATGCTGGGAGTCAGAGAAATCCAAGTGCAGACAATATGGCTTTCTCCAAGTGGGCTTTGTCCAGCAAATCCAGGCTTTTGGGGTGGGTCTGGATGTTGTGAGAGTCTTCCACAGCAATTCACTCAAAATACTCAAGCCTGCAGCTTCCTTTGTCAGAAACATTTCTTTCTAAAAATACTTTATTATTATTCCTTCTTTTATGTGTATGAGTGTATTGCCTCCATGTATGTTAAATGCACCTGTGTTATGCAATGCCCAGGGATGTCAGAAGAGGGTGTCAAATTCCCCTGGAACTGGAGTTATGGATGGTATTTTGTGGTACAGGGAATCAAACCTGGGTCCTCTGCAAGAGCAGCCAATGCTCTTAACCGTTGTGCCATATCTCAAGCCCCTAAAAACTTTTCTCTGTCTTTGATAACTTTAACTTTCAATATATTGAACAGTGATATGGGTTGTTATTTTTATTATGCTAATAATCCAATTTTTAAAAAGTCTTTATTTTGTTCCTTCCTTTCTTTCTTTTTTTATTTTTATTTTATTTATTTATGTGTATGAATGTCCTGTCTGCATGCAAGTCTGTGCGCCCGTGTCATGCAATGCCGCGGAGGTCAGAAGAGGGTGTCGGATTCCCCTGGAACTGGAGTTCTCCTGGAATTGGAGTTACAGACGGTTCTCAGCCGCCATGCGGATGCTGGGGATTGAACCCGGGTCCTCTGCAAGAGCAGTCGGTGCTCTTAACCGCTAGACCATCTCTCCAGCCCCTCTTTCTTTCTTTTTTTAAAGCTTGTTTTCTAGATACTGTAACTGTCTCTGGTGGAATTTTCAAGCCCATCTTCTAGAAGCCCACATTTGACTTTGGAATGCAAATACCAGCATTTGTGGTTTTCATTTTGTTCTTTCCATGCCAGTTTATATATCAGTTGTCTTTTAAAGACATTTTATTTATTTATTTATTTATTTTTTATTTTATGTGTATGAGTGTATTACCTGCATGTGTGTAATGCCTGTGGAGGTCAGAAGAAGGTGTCAAATACCTGGAACTAGACAATTGTTGGCTGCCATGTGGGTTCTGGGAATTGAACTTCGGCCCTCTACAAGACCAGTTGGTGTTCTTAACTGCTGAGCCACCTCTCCAGCCCCTCAATTGACTTTCAAATAAAAATCACTTGTGCATATAGTTAGTACCACAAACTATATTATGAATATAGTTTGAATTATTAATAACAGTAGTCCCCAGCTCTTCCTCTTTTCTTGTAGAGAACCAGCATTCTCAGTTTTAATGAATTGTTTGGTATTTATCCTTATATCTAAAAAATTAAAATGTGACTTTTTTGTCCAGTTTATGCATTCTTGGTTGACTTCTTATTTTGGAAAATAAAATTTAGTTCTTTTCTACCTAGCCTATTTTAAATTTCCATCTCACCAATATGTGTCTTTAAATTTTTGGTAATAAAACATGTACTATTTTCATTATTATGTCCATAAAATCTGACCTTGGCTGTGTAATGTACTGTGATTGCTTTTCCTTCAATTAAAACTCTCTTTACTACCTGACAAATAATTATTTTATTTAATTATTTTTCTATGGTCTAACAGCTGTGTACTTGAAAGTTCTTTTTTTTTCAATGCAGTTCTTTTTTTAATTTTTTTAAAATTTAATTTTTTTTGTACTACATGTATGAATGTACTGTCTGCATGTTGGTTTGTGCATCCATGTCGTGCAATGCCACAGAGGTCAGAAGAGGGTCTCGGATTCCCCTGAAACTGGAGTTCTCCTGGAATTGGAGTTACAGACGGTTCTTAGCTGCCATGTGGGTGCTGGGGATCGAACCCAGGTCCTCTGCAAGAGCAGTCGGTGCTCTTAACCGCTAGGCTATCTCTCCAGCCCAAAAGTTCTAATTAGGAGTATAAATGTCAATCAGCATGTTCACATGGTAAGATAAACTATCAATATTTCCACCTTAAGCCTTCCTCAATAGACCAACATTCCCTTTACTTAGTGTGCCCCTCTTCTCAAGGGAGAGAAAAGCGACACACCATTTCATCTCACTTCTTGTCTCATAGCTATGTGCATAGGGCAGGATCTTTCATGCAAGCAGTTATTTCCTCTAGTAGACTCTAAGTGTTAAATACACAGAGTGAGTCATAAGGCTCATTTAACTTTAGGTCTTAGCTGGTTCTTACTGTGCACTATTCACTGTAATTATGTGAATGAGGAAATACAAAATTTGCCACAAAACCCCATAATAATCTGTATCATTTCACTTTGCTAGGGCCTTCTGTTAGCTTCAATGTGGATCCGAAAGTATCTGTGGATTAGAGTTTGGGAATCTCGAGGTGAGCTCTTTGAGTTTTCATTCGTATTGGCAAGTTAGCAAGTCCTGCCTTTCTATCCTTAACCACCTTCTTTCTTAAAGCTTTTTTTAAAATTTTATTTATTTTTGTATGTGTATCAATGTACTGTCTGCATGCAGGTATGTGCACCCGTGTCGTGCAATGCCGCAGAGGTCAGAAGAGGGTGTTGGATTCCCCTGGAACTGGAGTTCTCCTGGAATTGGAGTTTCAGACGGTTTTCATCCGCCATGTGGGTGCTGGGGATCGAACCTGGGTCCTCTGTAAGAGCGGTTAACTCTTAACCGCTAGACCATCTCTCCAGCCCCCCAGCCTTCTTTCTTAAACTTAGCACTCACATCCTGCAGGCCACCTCTCAAAGGATATTCTCTGTTTATTTAAGTTGACACCTTCCTCACCAGAGCTATTTTTTCTTTACACTTTTCTTGATGATAGGTTCTTCTGTCATAGGTGACGTGTAGCCAAGATGAGATCAGTGTTTAGGAATACTGATTCTTAAACCAGATTGCCTGGGTTAGTATTCCAAGTTTATCAGTTAATAGCTCTGTGACTTTGGTTTCTTATTTACAGTGAGGATAAATAAGATTAGGATTATTATTGGAAACTAAATGGATTAAATATACTTAGAAGAGTAGCAAATTCTCTATGAGTATCTGTTCATGTAAAGTCATTCTGAGACCTCTAAAGAAATTGTCTCTGTAGTCTTCAAACTTCTAGTCACCTATTATCTCATTCTGTTGTTGAAAATTACCAACGACTACAATTTTAAATAATTCTTTCAAAAAAATCTGTAAATATCTGTTTGCTAACAATATTATTTCTAGTTTATATAATGCCAGGCACTCCTACAAGATGTTTATTGTTTATGCTAGATGCTTTTTGTTTTTTTTAGAATTTTTTTTTTTAAGGAATTCACAATATAAGAGCACAGTTGTTTTCAGATCACATTAATGTTGCTCGGTTTGCCATATAATTAGGTAACTGGTGCTAGCATCCACAGATGACGGATACCATTTGTCATTTGTTTTTCTGGGACTGTGTTACTTCACTTAGCATGATATCTTCTAGCTCCATCCATTTATCTGCAAAGTTCATGATGTCATCTTTCTTTATCACTGAATAGAACTCCATTGTGTAGATGTACCACATTTTCTCTATCCACCCCTCAGTTGAGGGGCACTTGGGTTGGTTCCAGCTCTTTGATATTGTGAAGAGAGCTGCAATAAAAATGGCTATGCATGTATCTCTGCAGTAAGATGAGTCTTGTGGGTATATACCCAGGAGTGGTATGGCTGGGTCAGGTGGCAAGTTCATTCCAAGTCTTCCAAGGGTTCTCCACACTGCTTTCCATAGTGGCTGTACAAATTTACATTCCCACCAGCAATGGATGAGTGTTCCCTTTTCCCCACAACCTCTCCAGCATTTGGTATCATTTGTTTTCTTGATCCTAGCCAGTCTTTTTGGAGTGAGATGATATATTAAAGTGGTTTTGATTTGCATTTCCTTAATTGTTAGTGATGTTGAACACTTTTTAAGATGTTTCTCAGCCATCTCTAATTCCTCACTTGTGAAGTCACTGTTCAGCTCTTTGCTCCATCTTTTGAGTGGGTCATTTGTTTTCTTTCTTCTTTGTTTTTTGAGTAGTTTATATATTCTGAAAATCAATGCTTTGTCAGATGTATCTGTGGTGAATGTTTCCTCCCACTCTGTGGGTTTTTTCTTCACTTCCTTGATTGTTTCTTTTGATGTACAGAAGCTTTTGAGTTTAATGAGGTCCCACTTGTCAATTGTCGACCTTAATTCTTACGCAGCTACTATCTGATTTAGGAAGTCTTTTCCTATACCTATGTCTTGTAGGCTGCTGCCAACTTTTTCTTCTATCGACTTCAGAGTTTTGGGTTTCACGTTGAGCTCTTTGATCCAACATGCTAGGTTCTTTAATGAATTAGATATACCATATTATTTTAATTTTTTGCCAATATGTTTCACCAACTAAACTGAAAAAAAGGTCTTTAATAGTAAGACCTTTTTTTTCAGTTCGGAGCAGCGATTTGAAAAGAATAAAATAGTAGGCATAGGTATCCACTAAATGAATGATGGAATGAGTGAAGGTAGTCGGATGGGAGAAGGGTTCAAGTCTCTTAAGGTAGATTTCTTACTGGCAACATTGCTCTGAGAAATACTTGTGCTGCTAAAGTCAATAATGTAGAAGAAGTTAATGTTATGTTGGCTTTCCTTGGTGCCAGTTTTAGAAGAACAAGCACTTAACTCAGACAGATGATTCAAAATAATGAAGGAATCTAAGGCACACTAAAGTAAAGCCAATTACCCTGGCAACTAAGGGGGTTTTGTGTTTGCTGAGCATTCAACTTCTGGAGATGTGGATGCATTTTTAGTAACAATTCAAATGCTAACACTTTTAGGCTCTTTTATGTAGCCTGAAGAACTCTTAGAGAAATAGAATATTATAATATTCTTGACCAAGGGGAATACAAACTATTATAAGGTTTATACCATCTTATGTCAATTCAGAACTCAATTAGTAAAGAAAATAAGACTCCAAGCTTTCCAGGCAAGAGAAATATTGTCCTAACTAACTATCTTACTTGTGTATATATGCTTGAACTGATTTTAAAAATCATTATATTATGAATGACTGGTAATTGAACTACATATAAAATGGAAAATAAATCTTCTAAATCTGAATTGGCTCTGAATTATCCACGTGCTATATGACGAGCATAGCACCAAGAGCACAATGCATTACTTCAACCAAATGCCCAAGACTTGACTGACCTATTGCACCAAGAAGAACAAAATAAACAGTGAAGACGCGTGAATGGTGCAGTTCAGTGACAGTGCAGACAGAAGACATACTGGCTTTGCTCACTTTGACGTAATGCATAAAATCACTGCTTGTTAGTAGTCATGAGAAACTACTTTGTTATGTTTTCCTTCCTTCCACAGAAGAAAATTTGTACTGAAATTGTCTAGAATAAATATTCTATAGGAACAGTTCTTTCTTAATTAAAAAAATTAGTGAAAATGTATCAGATGAAGTGGTGGTAAGGTGTGTAACCTCCTTTTTCCCTGTCATTGCGCTCACATTGAATGGGCAATTATTTTCATCCTGTGTTATTTCCATATCATTTGAAAGGTTCTGTAATTAAATCCCAGAAATTGCTAATTCTGTATAGAAAATACAATCCTGAAAAACAGTCATGCATAAACACAGTTGTTAAAAATTACTAATTAATTTAGTAAATATCTCTTGCTCACTCACTGTGTTCCAGCCAATTTGGTAAGGGCTAAAAAATATACAAGAGTACACACACACACACACACACACACACACACACACACACAGGGCTTGCCTCATTGTACTCTTGTGGAAGGACAATGTAAGTGGAAAGGTCTTTGGTGAAAGGGATGACAACATTTTGGTTAAAGGAAGAGAAACATGCCAGGAAGCAGGGACCAGACAGGTAGGACACTGAGAAACATGAAGAGCTTTGACAAAGAGATGGTGTGAGGATGCCAGGTGAAGGAGGTTGTACCGGGAAGGGCAGACGTAGGAGCACAGGAGCTCAGCTGGGCTTGCTCAAGAGGGCTGTGTCTTTTGGAGCACAGTAGGAGATAGGAAATGAGCCAGGTTCATACGACTGAGTCTTGAAGATCAACCTAAGGAGCTCTTGAAATACCATTACTTAGTTTATTGTTTCTTTACAGTTTGTATGTAACTTTCAAGTTTAATTTTTGTCTCTGTGATTGTGTGTGTGTGTGTGTGTGTGCGTGTGTGTATTAAAAAAGAGATCGAAATCTCTCCGAAGGTATTTTTGCATCCAGTTTTACTTTTTAATGAGTTTATTTATTTACTGAAGAATCAGTAAATAATAAATGGTATATTATTGTAAAATTTGATTAATTGATGTAAGTATGGAGCCATGAAACTAGCTCTACAACCAAAACAATGAACTTATTCCCCACCCCAGAAAATTCTGCTTCCCTTGGTAATTATCTCTTCTGCTTGTCCCTATTCCTAGATGAATGATGATCTCATGTTTCTATAGAGGACTGTTCCTAATATAAGGTTTTATATAAACTATATGACACAATTTTTTTGCTAACTTCTTTCATTCAGCAAAATTATTTTGAGATTCATATTCTTGTGTGCCTTGAGAGTTCATCTCTTTTAATTGGCTAGTGCCATTTCAGGATATGACTATGATTTGGGTCTCCATTACCTGTTGATAAACACTTGATCTCTTTTCCTGTTTTGATTTTACAAAGAAAGCTACTGTGAATATGTATGTAAATATGCTGTCTAGCTGATTTATGTTGCTATAACAAAATACTTTAGCATGGGTCATTAATAAAAAATATAATTTTATTTTTCATAGCTCTGAAGTTGAGAACATCCAAGAACAAGAGACTGGCGGTTTCAGTGTCTGATAAGGAGCCTTGACTCTTTCCTCTATGGTGCCCTGTTGCTCCATTGTCCAAAGGGGGCTCACATTGTGTCTTCACATGGCATAAGCCAAGGAAGGACAAAAGAGTATTCCTTTTAACCTCCATCCCCTTTATAAGGATGCTAGTCATCCCTGAAAGCCACGCCTCTTGATATTACTACCTCAGGAATTAAGTTTCAGCATACATTTTTGAGACACCATCATTTGAAGTCTAATCCCCTCTCCCTGTCCCTTCCTCTCACTCTCACTCTCTTTCCTCTTCTCCATCTTCCTCTTCCCCTCCCTATCCTCCCCCTTTTTTCAGCTTGAAGTGGACTGGTTGAGTGATGTTGCAGCTATAGATTTAACTTTTTATTTTTAATTTTTATTTATTTATTTTTTAATTTTATTTATTTCGGTATGTGTATCAATGTACTGTCTGCATGCAGGTTTGTGCACCCATGTCGTGCAATGCCGCGGAGGTCAGAAGAGGGTCTCAGATTCCCCTGGAACTGGAGTTCTCCTGGAATTGGAGTTTCAGACGGCTCTCAGGAGAGCCAAAGCGCACATGGAGCGGGTAGTAGCGTAGAGCAGGATTTCAGGAACTCCGGAGAGAGAGTTCTATTCAGATGATCTAGTTCAACAGCATTCGGAAATTAATTATGCTAAACTATAGGCTTTTCATCGAAGTCATTCTCTTAACTCTATTTCTCATAGGAAAAAGGTCCAGGTACAAAAAAGGCCAGTGTCCATGTGGTCCCACTTGCAATGTCGTCACGTCGTGGGAAAGCTGAGGTAGCCAATGATAGCCTCTTGCCCAGCCAAGGTAGGACTTTAATGTGTTTAGGAAGGAAAACCACTTGGTAGAGTCTTTTCGGGACGAGCATCGTTGTGCTATTGAAAGTAGGGTGGCCACAGATAAATAGTGACCACGGCAGCTATAATCAATGAACCGCAGAAAAAAGTTGCGTTATATTATCGTCTGTGTTATCTTCTGACAAGAATTTCACTCCGAATAAAGTAAACACTATATTAAATTTATTTATATGATTTTGAGGAAGTAGATTATATAACTTTACATTTTGTTAAACACTCTGTCTCTTATGTAATTTTTGTTTTACTTTATTACTTAATTAGTAGAGATGTTTTGCTAATTCTGTCCTTTCAATTTAAAAGTTCAATTTGCACTTTTCACACTTTATATTAGAATCGTTTGTTATTTCAAATATATAATTTTTGTCTCGAGGTTCAGCCCCCACCCAACGAGTCACTTTCATATCCGCTTCTCTGTCTATTTTTTGCTACGTAGTCCATGTCTTGTATCCTATTGAAATTACCCTATATGTTTAACATTCTCTTTGCACTCTCCCTATCAATGCCTAAGACAATTCTGTTAAGTTCTGGAAACAGCTTGGTATCTTTCAATATAGAGTTATGCCCCTGCTAGTCCAAAGGTTCCTAGGAAGGTATGTACGTTTTTTTTTTGTAATCTATAAAAAGACTCACAAGTGCGAGATAGCATAGTTTACAAAGTATTCTCGTTCGAATAACCTTCACCTGAGTGCACGTTCAGTTCTTCTAAATTATTTCAGTTATTTTGCTAAATATCTAGGAAGACAGAGAACATAACTATTTAGCCCAATCTAGAATAGAAGGCACACAATAATTATGTATCACAGTATAAATACGGAAATTCCCTCCATAGTGTTTTAAATCGGGCTGTCACAATTTTTACATCTATATGGTTGTCTCTAACCTTGTAAAGCCATCGAGCCAAGGGTGATGTGGTCTAAAAATGAATATTATTTCTTTTATTCCTAAATGGTTCAAGGTTACTATTAATTAGTGTTTTTATAATGACAATCATCATTGATTTCACTCATGAGTACCAATTTAGAACACAATCAATCATATTCCCAATTTCCTATGAGCCGCTCTGCACCGAACGACCTCGGACCTTCTAGAGGATCCCTTTAAAGGATGAGTTTCCATAATCACTAATCGTGGAAGTCGTGGTCCAGTGAGTCAAAATTTGGGAGTCCTTTATAGCCGTATATTTGCTCTGTCTTTTTTTTTAATGTCAGTTTCTTCACGTGCGTGTATGCGAGAAGGTTTATTTGTTTTGTGGTAAAGCAGCTAGAGGTTTATCATCTGTGTTTGTCTAGGAATCCACACAGTTTTTCTCTCTTTCGTATCGCGGCACCGTCACTTCAGTCAACTAGTTGATATGGCTCATCACCGTTCTTCCCCCATATACTTGTATTGCTCAGAGCACCGGCAACTAATGAGTTGCTCATATATATACGTGTTTTTTCTTCGGCGAGATGACATGATAACATTCTCGCGACAAAACTTCTATGACCCATTTGCAATAAGATTAAACACGATATGCTAGGATAATATCGCAAATAACAATTGAATATTGAGCAGGAGCTTACAATTTTCTTCAGAACATCCTCTTTTCAAACATGATTTAGACCTTGAGCAAAGGATAAAAGCCGGCGTATAATATTAATGAATAATACCTACTGCCATAACATATAACCCAATCAACTTACAATAAAAGAGATCTGAAAATTATATATGTTGGGAGTCTCAAGCACAGATTCTAGGAGCCTAACTTTCATAAGAAGTGAAATTAATAACACCATTTATAATCAGCGTGTATGTTCTCAGTTAGAAAGAAACCCTTAGGTGTGCACACAATCAAATATTGAATAATTTGGTATCGAAATATTATTCGGTCACCAATAGAACCATAAACCCCACCAGCGACCTCTTTCTAGATTTATATATCATCTTTGTTTTGCTCTTCATTTTTTTGTAAAATATCTAATTTTAACACCTTCAATTCTAATTTCTATTTTTTAGTCCATTTTTTTTTTTTTTTTTTTTTTTGAGATAGAGTCTCCATATGTTGTCTCAGCATGCCTCAAACGTACTATATGGACCAGCCTGGCCTAGACCTTACAGAGATCTGCTTGCCTTTGCCTTTGGGTTCTTGAATCAAATGTGGCAGCATGTCTGGCTCTTTCATTCAGTTTTTAAAAGCATTTTATATATTACTCCAGTGGTTGAACATGTACCAAGTGTGTTCTAGTTTGTCTTCAATTGCTGTGACAAAACATTCTGCCCAAAACCAACTTGAGGAGGAAAGGATTTATTCAGCTCACATCTCCTAGGTCACAGTTCATCACTGAGGGAGCCCAAGGCAGGAACTCAGGGCAGGGACCTGGAGACAGCAGCTGAAGCACAGGCCATGGAGGAATGCTCTTACTGGCTTGCTCCCCTTGCCCATGCTCAGCCTGCTTTCTTATACAATATACAACAACCTGCCCATGGGTGGCACCACCCATTATGGGATGGGTCCTCCCACATCACTCAACAATCAAGACAATACCTCTCAGACCTGGCCACAGGCCTGTCCAATGGAGGCAAATTCCCCAACTGAGTCTCCCTCAACCCAGGTGTGTCAACTTGACACTAAACATATCCAGCACAAAGTGACATCTGGGCTCAAACACTATGCTTGACTGGATAAGATTTAACATGTATGACAGAATGTATGAAATCCAGTAGAGGAGTCATGGGTGTGTGTGGGGGGGTGCAGATGGTGTGGGAATTTAAATTTGAATAAGATCTATTTTAGAGAATGCATAAAACTCAATAAAATGTTTTAAAGTATGTTATGGGACTGGAGTGATAGCTCAATGGTTAAGAAAACTTGCTGTTCTTTCAGAGGACCCTGTTCAATTGCCAGCATCCACATAGTTGCTAACAACCCTGTGCAACTACAGTTCTAGGGGATCTAACACCCTTTTCTGGCCTCTTTGGGGTTTACATAAAACAAGTACACTTACACACACACAGGCAAAACACACGTACACATAAAATAAAAATAATAAAATATTTTAACAAGTATTTTTGTCTATGAAGATCACACACAATTCATCTACCATACTTTTGTAAGTCAAACTAACTTTTGTAAGTTAACGTGCCTGCAATGATTAATGCCGACTGTGAACTCAAAAAGATCTAGACTCACCTAGGAGACAATCTCTAGCACCACTGTGAGCCTTTGGACACACCTGTGGAGGAATATCTAGACTCGGTTAATTGAGATGAAAAGACCCATTTCCTGGGCTGGGATTCTACACTGACTACAGAGGAGAAAGCAAATCAAGTAGCAGTGGTCTTTTTCTCTTCTTCCTGCCTGTGGATGCCGCGTGCCAGCAGCCACTTCTCCACCATGACAGATTATACCTCAAACTCTGAGGCCGCAATAAACTGTTCCTTTTTCAAGTTGCTTCTTTCAGGTGTTTTATCACAGAAACAGGTAAAGTAATTAAGGCAGCACTGCTGTTTATCACTAAGTTTTTGTAAAATGTCAAATTCCATGCATCTGAAATATTAATGCATTCAAAGTTATTATTTAAAGAAATATATTATTACTCTGTAGCTTATGATTAGATACATATTCATCCATTTGTTTTTGTCAGCATAGCTTCATATTGATATATTGCAAAACACATACAACCCGGCGTGGTGGTGCACGCTTTTAATCCCAACACTCCGGAGGCAGAGGCAGGTGTATCTCTGTAAGTTCAAGGGCAGCCTGGTCTACTTAGCTCACTAAGGCCAGCTGGGGCTATAGGAAGACTCTATCTCAAAAAAGACCGAAAAAAATGGAGTTTGTATTTTGATTGTAGCTTGAGATAGTACTCCAAGGATCACTTCTCAAATCAGCAGAGCCATGCCTTACAGTTCTTGCCCTCATCAATGTGTCTTATGCCCCGAACCTATACAACCAACCTTCCTCCCTCCCTCCCTCCCTTCCTCCCTCCCTTCCTTCCTCCCTCCCTTCCTTCCTCCCTCCCTTCCTTCCTTCTTTCCTCCCTCCCTCCCTCCCTTCCTTCTTTCCTTCCTTCTGGGAATTTCCTTGTTCTGGAATTGAACTCAGAGCCCCACACACACTAGGCAAGCATGCTACAACTGAGCTACATTTCCAAAGTGGAATTTTTAAGTATAGTGGACTTTGCTTTTGATCTGAAAATTCTGTCCACCAATTCCTATGTCAATGCAGAACTTTTAAGAGTTGTAGCTGTAGGGGCTGGAGAGATAGCCTAGCGGTTAAGAGCACCGACTGCTCTTGCAGAGGACCCGGGTTCGATCCCCAGCACCCACATGGCGGCTGAGAACTGTCTGTAACTCCAATTCCAGGATAACTCCAGTTCCAGGGGAATCCGAGACCCTCTTCTGACCTCTGCGGCATTGCACGACATGGGTGCACAAACCTACATGCAGACAGTACATTCATACACATACAAAAATAACTAAAATAAAATAAAAAGAGTTGTAGCTGTAGAATACCTTCTAATGTAGCGTTACAAGTTAGTCGTGAGCCTACCTGAAAAAAGCGTTACAAGAGTACTGAATGAAGCTGGGTCTGGTGGCTCCGGTCTGTAAATTCAGCACTAGGGAAGTGAGGCAGAAGCGTCACTGCAAGTTTGAGGCCAGCCAAAACAAAAATAGTCAAACATGAAGAGTGACACTGTTTATAATGCAAGTTTGAAGATAAACGAAACATTTGAAACTTTGATTTTTAGTTTCAGAATGGGATCCATTTTCTCCATTTATTAAATCTACTTTTATCTCACTCTGAAAATTGTGGTATTCTTTAATGGATGCTGCATATTTTGTGATGAGTTTTATGCTACACATTTTATTACTTTACAATTATTCTGAATTATTATGAAGCTTTTATGCATTTTGCTCTTTGATAATTGCTGGGATATATAAAATACTGCTTTTCAAGTTTATTTTTATGTATTAAATTTACTTTTTTCTCTTGTTGATTATAGTAGCATTTCAGTTGATTTTCTAGGGCTTCTTAGTTGACAAAACTCTAATAATAGCAGTAGTCTTATTTGGTGGCATTGATTGGGCAGCACTTCTGAGACTATTAAATCATGACTCTGATAAGAATTGCATTTATTGTTTTTCTGACTTTGATTGATATTGAGCCTCTAGCATTTCAATAGTAAGTGTTAGG
Source organism: Rhizomys pruinosus (assembly GCA_009823505.1). NCBI lineage: Eukaryota > Metazoa > Chordata > Mammalia > Rodentia > Spalacidae > Rhizomys > Rhizomys pruinosus. Next base: position 2,556,635 of record VZQC01010206.1, read on the forward strand.
CTTTTGTTGATTGAAGATTGATATTTTTTTATTACCTTACAGAAGTATCATTGTATTCTCTGACTTTTCATTTTCCTTTTATTTTTTATTTTTTTTTAATTTTTTTAAATTTTTATTTATTTCGGTATGTGTATGAATGTACTGTCTGCATACAGGTGTGTGCACCATGTCGTGCAATGCCGAGGAGGTCAGAAGAGGGTCTCGGATTCCCCTGGAACTGGAGTTCTCCTGGAATTGGAGTTTCAGACGGTTCTCGGCCGCCATGTGGGTGCTGGGGATTGAACCCGGGTCCTCTGTAAGAGCGGTCGGCGCTCTTAACCGCTAGGCCATCTCTCCAGCCCCTCATTTTCCTTTTAAATCAGGAATGTGTCAGATATTTTATAGCCAAAGACAAAATTTTAAAAATATGGTGATGACAATAAATCAGATGCAGAAAATTCAAGCTCAAGATGACAGATTCAACACATGGCCTCCTAATTTCCACATCAAATGTCTAGTTTTTCAATATATTAAAGTTATTTTAGCAGAAGAAATCAAGACAGCATACTGCTAATTCAATGACTGATTAGGAAATAGGATTAACAATTAGTTCAATAGTTACTCCAGAGCTGAAGGGAAGTGATGGTTGTTCTCCACTGAGCTTTGTAGGTGCTTTCTAACTAAAGACCATCTAGACAATTGATAAAATTACCAGGGAAAATAGATGTGAAAATTCATTAAAATACTTATTTTTTTTTAATTTGGTCTTTTTGAGACAGGGTCTCCCTGTAGCTCTAGCTGTCCTGGAACTCACTCTGTAGAACAGGCTGGCCTTGAACTCACAAAGATCCGCCTGCCTCTGCTTCCCAAGTGCTAGGATTAAAGGCGTGCACCACCACACCCGATTCCTATTTATTTATTTTGTATATGTATGAATGTACTTTCTGCATGTAGGTTTGTGCACCCGTGTCGTGCAATGCCGCGGAGGTCAGAAGAGGGCATCAGATTCCCCTGGAACTGGAGTTAAAGACCGTTCTCAGCTGCCATGTGGGTGCTGGGGATCGAACCCGGGTCCTCTGCAAGAGCAGTTGGCGCTCTTAACCATTAGGCCATCTCTCCAGCCCCTAAAATAATTTTTCACAAAGGGATAAAGCGTAAGAATATTTTTACCAATCAGCCTGGATATACTACTCAGTTCTTCGGCAAATTATTAAAAAAAAAAAACAAAACACATATTCATTTTCTGCGTCTGAAGTTCGGGGCTGTAGCATCTGTCCCAGAGAGTGTGATCCAGGCTTGGAGCAGGTTGGAGAAAGGAAGCCCTGACTGATGTGTTCCCTTGTACCAGTGCGGCCCTAGTTGCGTTTCGCTGTTGTGATAAAATAACCTGACAAATGCAACTTAGGGGAAAAGGGGTTGATTTGTTTACAGCTCCAGTTTAAGTCCACTATTGTGGGTAAACATGTAGATTTCATTACCAGGATTTGGATATATGTTCAGATGTTTACCAAGAATACAAAAAAACAGTGTTAAGAAATTGAGAAGCAGGGCGTGGTGGTGCACGCCTTTAATCCTAGCACTTGGGAGGCAGAGGCAGGCAGACCTCTGTGAATTCAAAGCCAGCCTGTCTACATACGTTCCAGGACAGCTGAGACTAAAAGGGAGACCTTGTCTCAAAAAGACCAAAAAAAAAAAAAAAAAAAAAAAAAATTNAAAAAAAAAAAAAAAAAAAAAAAAAAAAAAAAAAAAATTGAGAGTTGAAATTCTTCAAATCTTACAGTGAGATGCTGATTTATTAAAAATAAGAAAAGAAAATGGAAAATATAGAGCATCAAAGAAAACCAAGTTAAAATCCCACCTTAGGGGTTTCAGTCCCCCATTCGAACAGGCTCATGAGGGTACAGCAAGGTTTACTCAGTAACATTCCACAACAGAGGGTGCGAATCGTTTATTCTATGCAACAAGCAGATTATATAGGTCTGGGACAGGCAACCTGTACATTATATGGCCCCACCTCCCAGCAAACAATCCTAGACCTCCATACCTTCACATGTCAGCTCAGCTCGTGGGGCATAGCTAGAAAGGGGTGTCAAACAAGCAGGCTCATGGCACCAAGCGAGTGCTAGCATCGGGTGACAGGGTGTGCCCTGTGCTATAGCATTGCCTGCTGTGCTAGGCAGATTGTGCTTGCACATGTCCAAGATATGCCTGAACCCAGGACTGCTGTCCCACATCCACCATTCCTCTACTTAAAGACTGAGTTTTCTATGTCCACTTCCGCATTCACTCCTGCCACAAACACATTTAAAATTTTATAAAGATGTTCTCATTTTTTAACTTTTAATCACAGTTTTGTCATTGAATGAACCATCAAAAGCAAACACACACACACACACACACACACACACACACATTGGAAGGGTAAGGGCTGTGGACACAATCAACTTAGGCCTTTTACAAATGTGTTAGACATTTTCTGTCTCTCAGCCTGACTATCCAGTGACTATTGGGAAATGGTCTTATAACACCCAATCTTCGATTTCTTCATGTGTAGATTTTAGATTTTTTCTAGTGGATAATATTACTAACATAAATCATAATCATGAAATATCATTCTTTAATTTTCTTCCCTATTTAGTATGCTAGTATCTCATTATAAAATTTAAAAATAATTTTATTGATTTGAGAAGTTCATACAATGTATTTTTATCACATTTAGATATCCTCCTGCTCTCCAGCTCCACCTTACTGCATGCTTCCCCAAGACTTCATGTCTGCTATTATTGTTTGCCTTTTTTAAGGGCCCATCAAGTCTAATCTGTGTTCCCTGGGTGCTCCTGGATTTCCCTTGGAGTTTGGTCAATCTACCAGGTATCACACCAGTTAAGAACACTGACTATTAAGACATTTTGAGACCTAGTCTTCTATTTCCCTTGCTCTGGCCCTCTCCCTCCACTTTCTTTCAGTCTCTTCTGACTTCTATGAAGGCTTTTGCTAACACTATGCCTGCCCCCCTCCCCAGTATAACAGCCGTCTAACATAAGAACAATCAGTTACCTGCACGTTGAAAGAGTAACAGTAATTACTGACATCCATCCTGGGCTTCTTGTTTGCTGTGCACTGTGCTAATCCCTCTACATGTACTATCTATGGTCTTGCTGTAATTTACAGATGGCTTTAATTCTTATTTTACAGATGAATAAATCTAAATTCATAGAGATTGACAAATCCCTCAGATTTTCTTATAATATGGAGTAGCAGAGTTAAAATACAACTGCTAGCCATGTGACTGCAGCCACTCTGTCACCATCCCTGCTGTCACTCAGCCTCAGTGTCAGGGCGGACATTCACTTGCTGGGCATGCCACAGGCTGGTGGTGGCCTGTGTTCATTATGTGGCAGGTGCTTGTGCTACTCCATGTTAAATCTTTTGCATATACATCATGCTCAAACTGTAGCTCCTCTAGGAGGGAATATTTTTGTGACTTTTTTTAGACAGGACTCGTTAATTTTTATATCATAGTTGTTGCTTACTAGCATTTAAACATAATCTAAGAAGAGTAACTGTCTTGTTTGTGGTTGTTACTTTGATCCCTGGAACAGCATCTAGCATGCAGGGGGCAGGGCTTAAATATTTTTCAATGGACTGATAACCAATGCATTTAAATCTACTTAAAATTTAAATGGTTTATCTTATTTATGGTTAAAAGTCTTTCTGAATTCAAAACCTAGCCAATAAATACTCATCAATTGCTTTATATTCTTTTCTTTTTTCATGTGAGTGTTCATTCACTTAGTGTATCTATAACTTGGTGTTCATGCTGGTATCTGTTCCCCAACTGTAATTAATAATATGGGGTTCAAATAAACTATATAACTGCATTGTTTATATGCCATAAGAATGAATTTTTTTCTGATCTGAGTCTGTGTTAGAGTTTGACCACCTACATTTTTTTCATAATTAATATATTTGGGTTTACTTCTGATTATTTTTTTTTATCTTATTTTCTGTTTTCTAAGGTTCCTTATGGATTTTTTAGTCCTTTGTTACATGGGATATATTTTCTTTCCTTTGTTTCCTCTCCTTTAAAAATTTCTTGGTTTTTTTTTGTGGTTTTTTTTCTGGGCATGGTGGTACACACCTTTAATCCTAGCACTCAGGAGGCAGAGGCAGGCGGATCTTTGTGAGTTCAAGGCCAGCCTGGTCTACAGAGCTAGTTCCAGGACAGCTGGGGCTACAGGGACACCCTGTCTTGAAAAGACCAAAAAAAAAAAAATTTCTAGGGTTTTAACTTTCCTATTAGAGTTGCCATTGAGATTTAAAAAATATAGTCAAATATAGGTATTTTTCAACTTTAATAATTTAAAACTATTATCTATAACATACCTTAAGAAGAGAACAAGTTTAAATGGCCCTTTGTTACCAATTTTCAGGTGTGAACCTTAAGCCTTCCTTTGTTGACTTGAAGTCTGATTCTGGTATGAAAAACTGGTTGGTCTAGGCTTCAGGTTCTCTCCTTTGATTTTATATTGGAGGGGCCAGATGGTCCTAGTGCAGCTACTCAGGAAATCCTGCAGAGGTGTAAGGCAGGCACCAATCACATAATCTCAGGCTTCTTTCTACGTCCTGAGCCCCTACTAGTCAGCAGGCACAGGACAATTGAGGAAGATTTCTAGGCAGAGGCTGGGTTTAGGTGCTTTCTGGCAGTCTACAAAGGTCTGGGCTCCTACTAAAGGGCAGAGAAGCTTAGCTCTGACACAGGGGGTAGGGCTTCAGATGGTCCCAAGGTAGGGGGATGTGCCCAATGCAATTTTGGAAGCTTTCCACCGTGGGAAGGCCAGATTTAGGCACTTGAGGCAGGCTGGAAATGTCCACACCCCTGCCAGATCCAGGCTGGAAATATCCCAAATATTTTATTTGTTATTTTTATTTTATCTGCATGAGTACATGGCCTGCATGTATGTAAATTTATCCATGTCATGCAATGCCTGAGGATATCAGAAGAGGGTGTCAGATCTCCTGAAACTGGAGTTACATAGTTAGCCACCATGTGGGTGCTGGCTATCAAACCCGGGTCCTCTACCAGAGCAGCCAGTGTCTCAACTGCTGAGACATCTCTACAGCCCCAATTTTCTTGTTGTCATATTACATACTTAGACATTAATTGATGCCTACTTGAATGTAGATAAAGATCTACAATCCGGAGAAAAGAGATGAGATGGCAATGAAAATAGCTCCCAGGCTCCTGAGGTAGCACCCAAAACCCATGTGTACAGTGTGATAGACAGTAGTCTCGTTCCTGTAATTTCCCTTTCTTGTCCTGCTCTTCTCTTCAAATCCATTCTGGTAATACAGTGTTATTAATGGATTTTAGTAGATCATCTTTTTTTTTTTAATTTTTTTTATTAATTTTATTTATTTCTGTATGTGTATGAATGTACTGTCTGCATGCAAGCCTGTGCACCCGTGTCGTGCAACGCCGCGGAGTTCAGAAGAGGGTCCTGGATTCCCCTGGAACTGGAGTTCTCCTGGAATTGGAGTTTCAGACGGTTCTCAGCCGCCATGTGGGTGCTGGGGATCGAACCCGGGTCCTCTGTAAGAGCGGTCAGTGCTCTTAACCGCTAGGCCATCTATCTTCTATAAACTTAATTCATAAGGTGTATTAGTCACTTTTCTGTTGCTGTGATAAAACACCAGACCAAGGAACTTATAGAAGGAAGAGTTTATTTGAGCTTACGATTGGCAGTTCCAGGGAATTAGTCCATTGTGGCGGGAGGCGTGGCAGCTGGATCTGGAGCAGCAATCCGAGGGTCACATCTCGCAAAGAGCACGGGAAACAGAGAGAGGAGGGCAACTGTATACCATGAGGCTTGTTAAACTCACTAAGCCTGCCCCCAGCAACACACTTCCTCTAGCACGGCCACACCCTCCAAGACCTCCAGCGCCACCAACTGGAGGCAAATGTCTGAATACCTAGAGCCTATGGGGGACACTCATCCAAACCACCACATTCCACTCCCTGGCCCCCATAGGCTCCTGACCATATAAAATGCAAAATGCATTTAGTCCAACCTTAAAAGTCCCCATAGTCTTTACCAGTTTCAATGCCATTCAAAAGTCCACAGTCCAAGGTCTCTTCTGAGACTCAGGCCAATCTCTTAACTGTAAGCTCCTATAAAATCAAAAGGCAAATTACATACTCCCAATGTACAGTGGAACCGAATACACATTCCTATTCCAAAAGGGAGGAATAGAGGCATAGTGAGGAAACACTGGACCAAAACAAGACCGAAAACCAGCAGGGCAAACGCCAAGTCCAGTAGCTCCACATGCAACCTCTGGGACTTGACTTCCAAAGGGCTTAGATGGCTCAGCTCTTCCAGCTTTGCTTGCAACATACATCTCTTTCTAAGTCCGGTACCACTCCCCATATGCAGCTCTCCTTGGCAAATATCTCACAGGTCTGGCGTCTTGAAAGTCTTCTTGGGGTCTCCAATGCCTACCTGGCTTCACATTCACAGCTTCACGCAATGGCCTATCAGGGCCTTCTTTATTCAGGGACACCCCTGCTGTACTCTGCCTGGCTCTTTGGCTCTCTGAAACCGTGGAGGAAGAACTGATGACCCCTTCACTCTTGCGAACTTCATGCCTCTAAAGCCAGCACCACGTGAATGAAATTGCCGAATCTGGCTGCAAGTTTGGGATGGACCCTGGCCCATTTCAACCACATTTGTAACTTTTCTCTGCCCTGGACTTGCTGGAGGATTAGCTGGGTGTGGTCTTGCCCTGAAGGTATTGATTCTTTTGTTTACTTGTAAATCTTGATGCCCTTCCTTAATCACTTTAATCTCCTTATCAAAAGGAAACTCTCCTTCACAAGCCTTGGCCCCACCTTTAATCTTCCTAGTGCAGTTTTCAGATCCAACCTCTCCTTTACATGCCTTGGCCCCACCTTTAATCTTCCTAGTGCAGTTATCAGATCCAAACTGTACATTTTGCATTTCTTTCTGCCCCATCTGCTCTTTTTCACTGTAGATCTGTATAATATTCACCATTAAAAGCCATGCCACCATTTCTACATTAGGCTGTCTTGAAATATCCTCCGCCAAAGACATCAGTCCACTGCTTTTCAACTTAGCATCAGGCAAGCATCTGGGCTGTGGGCAAACTGTTGCCAGACTCTTTTTTATTTTTAATTTTTTTTTATTAATTTTATTTATTTCTGTATGTGTACGAATGTACTGTCTGCATGCAAGTCTGTGCACCCGTGTCGTGCAATGCCGCGGAGGTCAGAAGAGGGTGTCGGATTCCCCTGGAGCTGGAGTTCTCCTGGAATTGGAGTTTCAGACGGTTCTCAGCCGCCATGTGGGTGCTGGGGATCGAACCCGGGTCCTCTGCAAGAGCGGTCGGCGCTCTTAACCGCTAGGCCATCTCTCCAGCCCCTTTATCAAAATATTCCGGTTGCTGCCTAAGACTTTATTTTCCCCTGGAACCACATCTTTTGCATCCATGCTTTCTTCCAGGCCTCCACTAGAATGGCCCTTTTAAGCTCTGCTTACAATAGTCAACAGCCTTTCCAGCCCAAGTTCCAAAGTCTTCTACACTTCTCCAAACATACACATAGTCAGGTTCTTCACAGTCAACACCCCACTCTCGGTACCAATAACTGTATTAGTCACTTTTCTGTTGCTGTGATAAAACACCAGACCAAGGAACTTATAGAAGGAAGAGTTTATTTGAGCTTACGATTGGCGGTTCCAGGGAATTAGTCCATTGTGGCGGGAGGCATGGCAGCTGGATCTGGAGCAGCAATCCGAGGGTCACATCTCGCAAAGAGCACAGGAAACAGAGAGAGGAGGGCAACTGTATACCATGAGGCTTGTTAAACTCACTAAGCCTGCCCCCAGCAACGCACTTCCTCTAGCACAGCCACACCCTCCAAGACCTCCAGCGCCACCAACTGGAGGCAAATATCTGAATACCTAGAGCCTATGGGGGACACTCATCCAAACCACCACATAAGGTTTATAAATTTATTTAATTGATTTTATTAAATGCCTCAATAACATGATTGGATTCAATATTGATGAATGAGATGTGGCAGAGACTTGGCTAGGGGGTCTTCTCAAATTCTTTTTCTAAATTGTCTGAAGTAGATGCCAAGAGACACAGCCTGATTATTATTTACAGAAGGGTTCAGTTTCCTGTTACTGAGATATAAGCCAGCCTGGAGACAAAGCACATACACCATGAAATGGAGGAGGAAAGGGAAAAGGAACGTGGTTTCTTGATTGTGTTGCAATATCTGAACTGTGAGCCACTCTCCTTCTGGACCTTGTTGTCTGAAATAATCAATGTCTCTATTCTTTAATTTAATGAGAGAATGATTTGTCTATCACTTATAACTTACTGCATCCTAACTGAAAGATAATCCAACTCATCCCCATTTTTCTAAGGAAAGGGAAAAGGAATGTGGTTTCTTGATTGTGTTGCAATATCTGAACTGTGAGCCACTCTCCTTCTGGACCTTGTTGTCTGAAATAATCAATGTCTATATTCTTTAATTTAATGGGAGAATGATTTGTCTATCACTTATAACTTACTGCTTCCTAACTGAAAGATAATCCAACTCATCCCCATTTTTCTAAGCTCCATATTTGATTATAATTTTATGTGATGTTTTATTAATGATTATATGTATCATAAATCATATTTTAGGCATTCAAAAACTAATGAAGGTGAAAAGAAGAAGAAGAAGAAGAAGAAGAAGAAGAAGGAGGAGGAAAGATAAAAGAAAGGAGATGTGAATGAAAAGTAAAAACAGGTCCTGGATAAAAAGGAAGGAGCATAGAAATAAGAGAAGGGATGAGGAAGAGAAATGAAAATATTCTCAAAGATTCTTTTATGAATGACAATACACTGTGTTTAGGCTGGCACAGAAAATAGCCACTTTTGTTTATAAAAGTCATAATTCTTTTTGGAAAGTATTATAGGATTTGTTAATGCTTACTTTAATAATAGTAAAAACAAAATCCATTTTTCCATAGAATTCATTGCTTCTCTTTAGAGGCATTGAAAGCTGGTCATTTACTTTATAAGCCATCATTGATCTAGTTGATGCCTGGTTCAACCAGGGTGTGAAAAGGGCTACCACATTATCCTACAGTAGGCTTTGCCAAGAACTCTGGGTAATTTTTGAATTACTTTTGGCATATGAATTAAAAAAGCGTCTGGACTCAGAAGCATAACATATACAGAAAAACTAGAGGGTTGTGGAAAGCCACAAAGCAGAGAGGCCTGAAACTTCCTCTCTCTGTTTGGAACAGCACACTTGGATTTTCCAGAGGAGCAGAGACTTCTGGAGACTACCAGTATCCAGTTAGGTATTAAAGACTATCAGAGGTCAAGGCTTCAGGGAAAGGCAGGTTCAGTTCTTGGTGGGTCTGCTAAGAGTGTGGACTTGGCTGAAAGAATTGTGGAACCAAAGTCCCCTCCAGCCAGGGAGTGGTGCCGTCTGCCTGCAGGTTGGAAAGATGAGCAAGGGCGCCAGGGAGACCCCTGAGGCCAGCTACTGCACTATGTGGGGGAGGGTAGAGGGCAGGAGGCTGGGCAGGGGAAGCAAGGATAGATTTCTACCAATGAATCCAGAATCTGCCCCAGAGAAACATGAGTGGATTCCAACAGACAAATAAAGAGAATGGGTTAGGCGAGTTTCTAAGCTTTAAAGTGGAAAAACAAGGTGTATCTTGACATTTGGAGGTACCAGGAATGGGGAGAAGAGACCATGAGTTAAGTTTCAGAGCAATGAGTTTGAAATATTTCTGAAGTTAGCTGCTTGCACCTTGAAGGAACAGAGAACAGAGAACAGAGAATAGAGAACTTCATAACAGAGAACTAGGTTTTAGAGTTAATGGATTCGGGTAAAGCTGTGGATCTGAACGATTCAGTAGTGCACAATTATGTTAAATCCAAAGCAAAGTGAGGCACAGCCTTTAATCCTAGCACTCCACAGAAAGAGGGAGGCAGATCTCTGTGAGTTCAAGGCCAGCCTGGTCTACACATAGTGAGCTCCAGGCCAGCTGAGACTTAAAGGGAGACCCAGTCTCAAAACTACCAAAAAAAAAAAAAAAAA
>VZQC01010206.1:2568067-2579372 GCA_009823505.1 Rhizomys pruinosus
TTTTTTTTTTTTTTTTGGTCTTTTTAAGACAGGGTCTCCCTGTAGCTCTGGTTATCCTGGAACTCACTGTGTAGACCAGGCTGGCCTTGAACTCACAGAGATCCGCCTGCCTTTGCCTCCCAAGCGCTAGGATCAAAGGCGTGCACTACCAAGCCCAGTATAGAAAGGTCCCACTGAGATTTGAACTTTGATCGATGGATTCAGAGTCCAGAGTGCTAACCATTACACCACGGAACCCACAAGGAAACCCTTTTTTTTCTTTTTTTGATCTTTTTGAAACAGGGTCTCCTTGTAGCCCCAGCTGTCCTGGAACTCTCTGTAGACCAGGCTGGCCTTGAACTCACAAACATCCACCTGCCTCTGCCTCCCAAGTGCTAGGATTAAAGGTGTGCACCACCATGGCTGGAGGGAAACACTTTTTTTATACTCTATTTTTAATTGATTTTTATGTATTTTATACATCATTTTTCATTTCTATTTAGGCATATTCCCCTATCCCTTCCCCCCACCCCACCCCATCCCATCCCAGATCAGGTAATCTGTCATAACTGTCCTGCATCTTTCAGTCCTTTTTATGCTTAGGAATTCACATTTTCCTCCGTTAATTTCATATTATTCTAAAATATGGATACATCCTCTCCACCCAGTAATTACAGAGCCTGAAAATAATTGGTGGGTGGATTCTAGAGCCCATTGAGGGATTCACATTATAACAACATAATTGCTTTCAGATAAACCAAAAATATAACCATTACTGTCGTTCAGCTTGCTTTTCATCTGGAGGATTTGGTGTTAGCATCCACAAATGAGGGAAACCATTCTCTGTTTTTCTTTCTGGGACTGCATCACCTCATTCAGCATAATGGCTTTGAGCTCCATCCATTTATCTGCAAAGTTTATAATGCCATCCTTCTTTACCGCTGAATAGTAGTCCATTGTGTAGATGTACCACATTTTTGTCATCCACTTGTCTGTTGAGGGGTATATGGGTTAGTTCCAGCTCTTTGCTATTGTGAAGAGAGCTGCAATAAACATGGATGTGCATATATCTTTGTAGTAGGTAGGATGAGTCTTTGAGGTATACACCCAGGAGTGGTATGATTGGGTCAGGTGGTAAGCTCATTCCGAGTCTTTTAGGGGTTCTCCACACTGCTCTCCATAGTGGTTGTACAAGTTTACATTCCCACTAGCAGTGGTTGAGTGTTCTCCCTTCCCCACAACCCCTCCAGCATTTGTTGTCTTTTATTTCCTTGATCTTAGCTAGCCGTACTGGAGTGAGATGATATCTGAGAGAGGTTTTAATTTGCATTTCCTTAATTATTAATGATGATGAACACTTTTAAAGATGTTTCTCAGCCATCTTTAATTCCTCACTGGTGAAGACTCTGTTCAGCTCTTTACTCCATCTTTTGAGTAGGTCATTTGTCTTCTTTGTTTTTTGAGTAGTTTATATATTCTTAACATTAATGCTCTGTCAGATGTGTCACTGGTAAAGATTTCTTCCCACTCTGTGGGTTTTCTCTTCACCTCCTTGATTGTTTCTTTTACTGTACAGAAGCTTTTGAGTTTTATGAGGTCCCACTTGTCAACTATTGACCTTACTTCCCATGCGGCTGCTGTTTGGTTTAGAAAGTCTCCTCCTACACTATGTCTTGTAGGTTGTTGGCAACATTTTCTTTTATCACCTTCAGGGTTTCAGGCTTCATATTGAGATCTTTGATCCACTTGGGGTTGATTTTTGTACATGGTGAGAGATAGGGGTTTAATTTTGTTCTTCTACAAATGGTGATCCAGTTTTGCCAACAACATTTGCTGAAGATGCTGTCTTTCCTCCATTGAGCTTTTTTGGCCCCTTTGTCAAATATGAGGTGGCTGAAGTTATATGAGCTCAAGTTTGGATCTTCAATTTTGTTCCATTGGTCAATGGTTCTGTTTTATTGCCAGTACCAGGCTGTCTTTATGACTATAGCCCTGTAATATAGCTTGAAGTCTGGTAATGTAATCCCCCCAGTATTGCACTTTTCACTCAGGGTTGCTTTAGCTATTTGGGGTCTTTTGTTTTTCCATATGAATTTAAGGATTTTTTTTTCTAAGTCTGTGAAAAAGCTCATGGGGATTTTGATTGGGATTGCATTGAATATGTATATTAATTTGGGAAGAATGGACATTTATTTTTTATTTTATTTATTTTTGTATGTGTATGAGTGTACTGTCTGCATGTAGGTCTGTGCACCCATGTCATGCAATGCCACGGAGGTCAGATGAGGGTCTCAGATTCCCCTGGAACTGGAGTTCTCCTGGAATTGGAGTTACAGACGGTTCTCAGCTGCCATGTGTGTGCTGGGGATTGAACTTGGGTCCTCTGCAAGAGCAGTCGGTGCTCTTAACCGCTGGGCCATCTCTCCAGCCCCTAGAATGGACATTTTTACTATATTAATTTTTCCAATCCATGAGCATGGGAGGTCTTTCCATCTTTTGATGTCATTTTCAATCTCCTCCTTCAGGGTTTTAAAATTTTTGTTGTAGAGGTCTTTAGTGTCTTTGGTTAGGTTTATTCCTAGGTATTTTATCTTTTTTGAGGCTATTGTGATTGGGAAGGTCTCCTTATATTCCTTCTCCAGTTTTGTTGGTGTAAAGGAAGGCTACTGATTTTTCTAGGTTTATTTTGTATCCTGCCACTTTACTGAAACTTTTGATTATTTCTAAGAGTTTTCTGGTGGAGTTTTTAGCATCCCTTAGGCAAAGTATCATATCATCTGCAAAAAGGGATAGTTTTGCTTCCTGTTTTCCAATTAGTATTCCTTTAATTTCGCTTTCTTGCTTTATTGCCCTAGCGAGCATTTCAAGCACTATATTGAAGAGGAGTGGCCATAGTGGACAGTCTTGTCGTGTTCCTGCCTTTAAGGGGAATGCTTCCAGCTTTTCTCCATTTAGGATGAGTTGGCTGTTGGTTTCTTGTATACAGCTTTGATTACATTGAGGAATGATCCTTCCAGTCCAATTCCCTCTAAAACTTTAAGCATGAAACAATGCTGGATTTTTTTCGAAAGCTTTTTCTGCATCAATTGAGATGATTGTGTGGATTTTGTCTTTAAGTCCATTTATGTGTTTTATGATATTTATTGATTTACATGTGTTGAACCATCCCTGCATCTCTGGTATGAATCCAACCTGGTCATAATGGATGATCTTTTTGATGTGGGTCTGTATGTGATTTGCAAGTTGAGAATTTTTGCATCTGGGTTCATCAATGATATGGGTCTATAGTTTTCTTTCTTGTTTGTGTCTTTGCCTGGTTTGGGTATTAGAGTGATGCTCACTTCATAGAAGGAATTTGGGATATTTCCCTCTGTCTGTATCCTTCTGAAAAGTTTGAGTAGTAATGGTTATAAGACGTCTTTAAATGTTTTATAGAATTCTGCTGTGAAGCCATCTGGGCCTGGGCTTTTTTTAGTTGGGAGGCTTTTTATTACATCTTCAATTTCCTCAAGTGTTATGGGTCTGTTTAAGGTGTCAATCTCTTCTTGGTTAAGCTTTGGAGAATCCCAGAATTTCAGATATTCATCCATTTCTTTTAGGTTTTCAAATTTAGTAGAGTATAGGTTTTTTAAGAATCTCGTATGATTTTCTGGATCTTTTCTTTATCTGTTGTGATGTTTCCCCTTTCATCACAAATGCTATTGATTTGGAGTTGCTCTTTCTTTCTTTTGGTTAACTGGCCTAGAGGTCTCTCAATTTTGTTTATCTTTTCAAAGAACCAGCTTTTGGATTCATTGATTTTTTTTTTTTTGTATTGTTTTCTTTGTTTCTATTTCTTTGATTTCTGCTCTGATTTTTGTTATTTCTTCCTGTCTGTTGGGTTTAGGATTCATTCATTGTTGTCTTTCAGTGATTTTAGCTGCAGTGTTAGATCGTTTACTTGTTCTCTTTCTGTTTTTTTTTTGTTTTTTTTTTTTTTTTTTATTTTTTTTTTTTTTTTTTTTTTTTTTTTAATGTGGGCCCTTAAGGGCTATAATTTCCCTCTTAGGACTGACTTAATGTACCCCACAGGTTTTTTTTTGTTGTATTGTCATTTTCGTTAGTTCCAGGAAGGCTTTATTTCATTCTTTATTTCGTCTCTGATCCACTCATTGTTCAGTATTGTGTCGTTTAGTCTCCCATGTGTTCTTATAGTTAGTAGGGCTCACCCGGGTTTAAATATTGAGCTTTATTGCACTATGGTGAATAGAATGCATGGAAATAATTTCAATCCTTTTGTATTTGTTGAGGTTTTCGTTTGTATCCCAGTATATGGTCAATTTTGGAGAAATGATTCCATGGGGTGCTGAGGAGAAAATATATTCTACTGGTGTTTGGATGGAATAGTCTGTAGATATCTGTGAGGTCCATTTGGTGTCTTGTGTTGTTCAGCTCAGTCTGATGTCTCTCCATTTATTTTGTTAAGTTATGTATCAGTGGTGACCCTATCCACGGTTGGCTCCGTTGGGTTTATGTATTGAAGATCCCCCCCCCACTCAATAGCGGTATTGGGGATCAATCTGTGTCTTGAGGTCCTGAAGGATTGTTGTTTATAATGAGTTTTGTGTGGCACCAGAGTTAGTTGGTGGTTTTTTATTGATTTAAATGTGAGTAGTGAACTTCTTGGCTTAATGTTCCATGATAAGATTAATGGCCCCTCTTTCATGTCTTTTCTGATAATTTTACTCTGCAGGTCTTTTTATATATCGTATTATATTAGAATAGCCACTCCTGCTTGCTTTTTTGGTACATTACTTGGAATATTTGTTTGTCTATCCTTTCACTCTTAAGGTTCTGTCTGTCCTTGAGGGTGAGATGGCTTTCTTGGATGCAGCATATAGATGGATTCTTGTTTCCTAATCCATTCTCACATTCTATGTCTTTTGATTAGGGCATTTAGACCATTTGATTTTAAGGTTTATTTTATTGAGAGAGGTGTTTGGTTCCTTCAACGTATTGTTTTTGTTTGCATTTCTTGGTCTAGATTTAGGTTACTATGGTTATGCTTTTAGTAATTTCTCTCTTGGGTTGCTTAAGGATAGTTGCTCCTTTCCTCTGTTCTTTGAATTGCTTCAAGCATTTTCTGAAGTGTTGGCTTTTTTGACATGTGTTCTTTCATTTTCTTTATGTCCTGAAAGATTTTTCTTTCTCCTTCAACTATGATTGACATTTTTGCTGGGTATAGTAATCTGGGCTGGCATCTAAAGTCACTTAGTACTGGGAATACTTTGGTTCATGTTCTTCTGGCTTTCATGGTTTGCACTGAGAAGTCAGGTGTGATTCTGATGTGTTTCTCCTTATATGTAACTTGTTGTTTTTCTCTTGTGGCTTTCAGTATTTTGTCCTCGTTTTGAGCATCTAGTGTTTTAACTATGATATGACGTGGGGAATTTCTTTTCTGGTCTTGTGTATTTGGTGTTCTATGTGCTTCTTGTATTTCTATGGGTTTGTCTTTTTTCAGTTTGGGGAAGTTTTCTTCTATTATTCTGTTGAAGATCTGATCAATACTATTCTCTTGGGATTTTTCTTCTTCCTCTATCCCTATGATGCAGAGGTTTGGTCTTTTCATGGTGTTCCACATTTCCTGGTTGATCCATTCTTGTGTTTTTTGTTTTTTAATTTTTCATAATCTTTACTTGAGGATTCTAGCTGTGCTGTGTTATCCTATAGGTCTGATATTCTTTTTTTTCTGCTTCTTCCATTCTGCTTCTAAGGCTTTTCCCATCCTTTCCTGCTGATTGGATGAATGTTCAATTTCCTTTTTTATTTCATCAGCAGGAAACACCTTTAAAACTACTATGCAACATCAAAACCAAGCCACTGACTTAGACCAACAAAGGTGCAAAGCATTTCCATCACCATTAGAATCCATTATGCTGTTCTCTGGAGCCACATGCCTTTTCCTGCCACCTCTGGTCACTGCTTAACCTTTAATGTTCCACATTTCTAAAGTTTTGTCTTAAAAATGTTGTATAAACGGACTCATATAAAGGGTAATATTTGGGGACTGGCCTTCCCACTTAATGATTCTCTGAGGATTCATGCAGGTGGTTGCATATATAAACAGTTTGTTCCTTTTTATTTCTGAGTATTATTCCATGGTACAGATGTCCCATTTTGTGCTTCACATTTTACCCACTTAAGGACATCTGGGTGGTTCCATTTGGGGACTATAATGAACAAAGGTGCTCTAAACATTTGTGTACAGTGTTTATGTCAATGTCTATTGTCATGGACAAAAGGCTATGAGTGCAACTGCTGAATTGTAGGGATGTTTAAGATATCAACAACCCATCTTCCTACAAGGCAAGCCTGCTTTACATTCTACCTGTGTTGAGGAACAATCACTTTCTTTGCATTTTCATTAGAATTTGGTCCTGTCTGTACTTTATACTTTAGCCATTCTGATGGTTTGTGTGGGGGTATCTCACTAACTGTAGGTTTCTTTGTGCAAAATGTTATTTCTTATCACTTATTGTTTTATGCATGTGGTATGTGTATGATGTGTGTATGATGTGTGCCCATGTAGGCACAACCCTTTCTTGTGCAGGTCAATGGACAACCTTCAAGAACCAGTTCTCTCCAGCCACCGTGGGCTCTAGGAATTAAACTCACCTTTTCTGGTTTGCATGGCAAATGCTTTGACTCACTGAGCCTTCTTACCAGCCCTGTCTATGGGTTTCATTTGCACTTTCTTGGTGGCTGATGATGTTGAGTATCTTTCACAAGTTTGTCATCTGCATATTGTCATTGGTGAAATGTTTATGTCTTTCTCCCATGGCCTTATTGGATTTGAGTTTTGAAATTTATTTTGATGCTGGAGAAACTAGTCCTTTCTTGAACACATGGTTTGCAAATATTTCCTCCCAGAGCCTGTGTGTCTTTTTATCATCTTCAGGTCTTTTGCCCAGAAAAGGTTTGATGAAATCCGTTTGGTCATTTTCTCTTTTTATGGATCTGTTAAACTTACATTGTAACAACTCTTTGCCTACTCCTAGATCCTGAAGATTCTCTTCTATGCTTTATTTTTCCTAATGGTATTATACTATTTCATTTTACAAGTAAGCCTTAGGGCTTATTTTTTCAGTGGAGAAAGTGTGGGATGTAGGTGGTTGAGGTTTTATTTTATTTTTTCCTTCCAAAGTCCAATTTTTTCATGGCCATTTGTTGAAAAAGGCTTTCTTCTATTGCGCTTTTGTCCGAGCTCAGTTGGTCATGTTTGTCTGGGTTTATTTCTGGATTCTATTCTCCATTCCATTCATCTGTGTCTATTGCTCCATCAGAGGCATCCAGTATTGATTACTGTGGCTGCATAGAATGTGGTGGAACCCAGCAGATGGATTCCTATCATTTTTGTCCTTTTAAAAAATATTCAACTTAATTTTTAATTATGTTCATACATGTGTGTCAGTGTGGGGGTGTCTGCAAAGTGAGTACATGTGCCCTTGGAAGACAGAGCTTTGGATCTTCCAGGAGTTGGAGTTACAGGTGGTTGTGAGCCACTGAATGTGGGTGCAGGGGATTGAATACAGGTCCTTGGGAAGAGTAGTACATGCTCTTAACCACTGAGCCATCTCTCTAGCCCTTTTGTCCTTTTTTAAAAAAGAAATATTTTAGCTATTCAGTTACTTTTGTTTTTTTCATTTAAATGTCATGATAATCTTGTTTGTACTTAAAAAATAGGTGTTGACAAGAACTCTTAAACATTTGTATAACATTTGTGAAGAATGGATGTGGAACATATTTGCCATCTTGAATCTACCTTGAGTCTTTCACATCTCTAATTCACACATCTCATTTAAATTTGGTTATATTCCTAGTTAAATATTTTTTCTCTTTCTAATTATAAATGCAACTATATTTCTAATTTTGTAGTTCAGGTGTTTGTTCATAAATGAACCACAGTTATCATTTATCTTGTTTTTCTTGTATTTTACATTGTTGAATTTTGTAGAGGGAATGTTTGTTGATTTTTTTTTAATTTTCTACATAGGTGATCTATCCATATGCAAACAGAGGCAATTTTATCTGTTCCTTTCCGATCTGTTTACTTTTCTGTTCTTTTCCTTGTCATATTGAATTAGAGAGAAATTTCTCTGGGGATGGATTTTTTGGAAACAGAAAAAGTTTATTAAGATATTTTAGCATAGTTTTACAGATGGGTGTTAATACAAAATGAGGTGCTTAGGGAAAGGGGTATGTACACCCATGTGTGGGTATAGTCTTCTCAAGAGAGATTCCTATCTAAATTGTCAATAACTAGCTATATGATTTTGCTGGCTATGAAGTTCCTTGTTCAAAGGGTTTCTAAGAATTTTGTTTTGTTTTGTGTAAAGAAATCATTGGTTGGATCTTAAAGTACACTGGACAGGATTATAGATAATAACAGAAAATCATAGGTCAAAAGGGGTTGTACCAAGGGAGCTAAGACATGTTTTTGTTGTAAATGAACATTATAGTCATTTGTGAAGTTCCCCCCGCCCCCAAGTTGCAGGTTTATAGCTGGGAAAAGAAAAAGATCATATTTGGTCACTTAAAATGTTTTAATTATTATTTTTATTTTATGTGTTTTAGTATATTGCCTGCATGTATGTAAGTGCATTTATGTCATGCAATGCCTGTGGAGGAGGTCAGAAGAGTATCCCCTGGAACTGGAGTTATGGACAATTGTTAGATGCCATGTGGGTGGTGGGAATCAAACCCAGGTCCTTTGAAAGAACAGTCAGTGCTCTAATCTATGAGCCATCTTTCCCCAATACTTGGTCATTTATACTTGGGGTTAGGCATGGTTCATTGCAATTGCAACCTCCTTATTTAAAATATCTCCATGTCAAAAGAATATTGTCTCAATATAAAAACTTTTCAACAGCAAGTTTTAGTAATTGTGCTGGAATTTTTGCTTTTCACCTGATGAGAGACTTCTGTCAGACTCTGTAATGAGTGGTTTCTCCCTACCCCCAAGTCCTTAATTTTTTCTGATTATATCTGCTTCAATTTCTTTTTTTTTTAAATTATTTTTTTAAGGGATTCACAATATAAGGGCACAGTTGTTTTCGGATGACATTAACGTTGCTCAGTTTCCCATACAATTAGGTAATTGGAGCTAGCATCCACAGATGAGAGATACCATTTGTCGCTTGTTTTTCTGGGACTGTGTTACTTCACTTAGCATGATATCGTCTAACTCCATCCATTTACATGCAAAGTTCATGATGTCATCTTTCTTTACCACTGCATAGAACTCCACTGTGTAGATGTACCACATTTTCTCTATCCACTCGTCAGTTGAGGAGCACTTGGGTTGGTTCCAGCTCTTTGCTATCATGAAGAGACCTACAATAAACATGGCTGTGCATGTATCTCTATGGTAAGATGAGTCTTGTGGATATGACTAGGTCAGGTGGCAAATTACAAGTCTTCCAAGGGTTCTCCACACTGCTTTCCATAGTGGTTGTATAAGGTGACATTTCCTCCAGCAGTGGATGAGTGTTCCCCTTTCCCCACAACCTATCCAGCACTTGGTATCGTTTGTTTTCTTGATCCTAGCCAGTCTTATTGGAGTGAGATGATATCTTAAAGTGGCTTTAATTTGCATTTCCTTAATAATTAGCGACATTGAACACTTTTTAAGATGTTTCTCAGCCATCTCTAACTTGTGAAGTCTCTGTTCAGCTCTTTGCTCCATTTTTTTGAGTGAGTCATTTGTTTTCCTTATTCTTTGTTTTTTGAGTAATTTATATATTCTACAAATCCATGCTTTGTAAGATGTATCTGTGGTGAAGGTTTCCTCCCACTCTGTGGGTTTTTCTCTTCATTTCCTTGATTGTTTCTTTTGATGTACAGAAGCTTTTGAGTTTAATGAGGTCCCACTTGTCAATTGTCGATCTTATTTCCTGTGCAGCTGCTGTCTGATTTAGGAAGTCTTTTCCTATGCCTATGTCTTGTAGGCTGCTGCCAACTTTTTCTTCTATTGCCTTCAGAGTTTTGGGTTTCACGTTGAGGTCTTTGATCCAACTGGAGTTGACTTTTGTACAGGGTGAGAGGTAGGGGTTTAATTTCATTCTTCTACAAGTGGTGATCCAGTTTTTCCAACACCACTTGTTGAAGATGCTCTCTTTCCTCCATTGTGTCTTCTTGGACCCTTGTCAAATATGAGATGGCTGAAACTGTATGTGCTCAAGTTTGGATCTTCAGTTTTGTTCCATTGGTCAACAGGTCTGTTTTTGTGCCAGTTTTTATGACTATAGCCCTGTAGGTTTGAAGTCTAGTAAAGAGATCCCCCCTGTATTGCTCTTTTCACTCAGGGTTGCTTTGGCTATTTGGGGTCTTTTGTTTTTACAAATGAAATTAAGGACTTTTTTCTCCAAGCCTATGAAGAAACTCTTGGGTATTTTAATTGAGATTGCATTAAATCTGTACAATAGTTTCAGTAGAATGGACATTTTTACTCTATTAATTTTCCCATTCCATGAGTGTGGGAGGTTTTTCCATCTTCTGATGTCTTCTTCAATTTCCTTCTTCAAGGGTTTAAATTTTTTTTGTGGGAATCTTTGGTGTCTTTGGTTAGGTTTGTTCCTAGGTATTTTATTGTTTTTTTAGGCTATTATGAGTGGGAACATCTCCTTGTATTCCTTCTTCAGTTGCTTGTTGTTGGTGTAAAGAAAGGCTACTGATTTTTCTACGTTAATTTTGTATCCTGCCACTTTACTGAAACTCTTAATCACTTCTAGGAGTTTTCTGGTGGAGTTTTTAGCATCCCTTAGGTCAACAATCATATCATCAGCAAAAAGGGGTAGTTTGACTTCCTCTTTTCCAATTAGTACTCCTTTAATTTCCTTTTCTTGCCTTATTGCCCTAGCAAGTGTTTCAAGCACTATATTGAAGAGAAGTGGTGACAGGGCATAGTCTTGCCAAGTTCCTACCATTAAGAAGAATGCTTCTGTCGTTTCTCCATTTAGGATGATACTGGCTGTGGGTTTCCTGTATATGGCTTTGATTACATTGAGGAATGATCCCGCCAATCTAATTCCCTCTAGGACATTAAGCATGAAGGGATGCTGAATTTTGTCAAAGGCTTTTTCTGTGTCAATTGAAATGATCATATGGTTTTTGTCTTTCAGTTCATTTATATGTTTGATGATATTTATTGATTTTCATATGTTGAACCATCCCTGCATGTCTGGTATGAATCCAACTTGGTCATGATGGATGATCTTCTTGATGTGGGTCTGTATGTGGTTTGCAAGTATTTTGTTGAGAATTTTTGCATCTGTGTTCATTAATGAGA
>VZQC01010206.1:2579537-2598255 GCA_009823505.1 Rhizomys pruinosus
CTCTCTCTCTCTCTCTCTATATATATATATATATATATATATATATATTTAAATATGATCTCTCCTATAGATGTTTTTACAGATTTACAGTTTGTTACTTACAATAGAAATTAAGTCCTTAAAAGATACACTGTCTTATTTTTGTGTTTGAAAACCTCATATCAGAAGCTTCCTCCATGCATCTTAACAGAGGAATGAAAGCATTTGGAGACCATAAGACAAACTGCCAATATGATAGCAAACGTGAGTTGACACTGGCCTTCCTTCTGGAAGAGAGGGGAATGAGAACCCAAGCTGAGTAAGATGTGTTTTCTGTAAAAGGATCCATGACTGATCTTCTGCCGGCTGTTGCTCTCTTGGGAGCAATGCAAGCTTAACTCTTCTTCCTTCCTTCCTTCCTCCCCTCCCTTTTTCCCTTCTTTTCCTCCTCCCTTCCTCCTTCCTTCCCTCTTTCTCTCTCCTTTACTCCCTCTCTCATTCCCTCTCTTTTTTTCTTTCCTTTCCTTTTAACTTGTCCCTAGAAATCTTAAAAATTTAAGAAACTCTATTTACATATTATGCTTTTGAGGTTTATTCATGGCAAGGTATTTATTTCTGATTCATTTACTTCACTGGTAAATGAAGTAGTCCCGTGTCTAAACCTACAATGCTTTGCTTATTGATTTTTCTGTTGCTGCATCCTGGCATTGGATCTAGTATTTTAGCATTGAAATAATGTTTTAACAACCCATATGTGTTTCTTCTGTGTGTGAACGAGTTTATCCATGCTGAGAATGTCTAAATTCACAGCTGTAGAAAAGTTGATTTCATGTATATACATCTTCACATTTGTTAGATATTTCAATTGCTTACCAAAGTGGTTAAAGGAATTTAGATTTCCAGTAGGAGTGCATGAGAGTTCACTATTTTCCTTTATCTTGGTCTTGTTAAGCTTTTTAACATGTTTTCATAGCTCATTGAATTAATGTGCATTATGCAGGTGACTAATGAGGCTGAGTCTCTTCATGTATTTATGGGCCAGTTAATCATTTGCTGCTTACCTATTGATTTAGAGTTGTTGTGGATTCTCAGCACTCCTTTACTAAACACATGCATTGTAGTAACTTCTGTCTTAATGTAACCCCAAAGTATTTCTTGCATTTATTAAAATTTGAGTGTCAGTAAATGTACTCATATCTTCTGGCATGAGGATGATTTTTGAGTCTCGCATAAGATTATTCCTTATCCTGATAGCTTTTAAACGTTTTAATTTTTACACTTAAGCTTTGAAAGCACCGACAATGACAATGTGTTTTTGCTAGATTATGATGTGGATACATCATGGTCAGCTATTAATTTGGTCATGTGCCAAGTCCTTTCTCTGTATAGGTCTTCTGGACTTTTTATTTTGCTCATTAAATTATTTATCTGTCTTGCACCAATAAATAATATATGCTATTTTTAATAACCAATTGATTTAATTCTGTTTTGTATTATGTTTTTATTACAGATTTTGATATCTGGCAAAGGAAGTGTTCTCTTTCATTCTCTACAAAGTTACTCTGTCAATTCTTGGAACTTTATTTTTACTATGAGTTCTAAATTTTGTGGTTGCAGGAAAAATCCTGTGGGATTCTCATTTGAATTGCATTTAATTTCCAGATGAGTTAGTGAAGAATTAACTTCATTACAAAACTGAGTCACTCTATTAGTGAACTTAGAATATCTTGACATTTTGTCAGGTCTTCTTTTATGTTCTTCAACAATGACAGCAGGTTTTCAGCGAAAGCCTTGCTTATCTTTTACAGGTCACTTTTGATTGTTGTTACTATTGTATTTTCTAATTACTTTCCATGTGTATACCGGAAAGCTTTTAATTTTTGAACATTAGTTTTGGATCTAAGGAACTTTGCTGTCTTTTTATCAGTAAAATTATTCTTTAAGAATTTCTTCAATGCTTTCTCTTCATCCAATCATACTGTCTGGGAAAAAAAAAGAGATTTTCTTTAATTTCTTTTGTTCTTTTTTCCCTTATCTTGTTTTATAGCAAAGACCCTCTTGACTTTGATAGTAATAGTTCTAAAATGTCACACTGACTATGGCATTGACCATATGTATTTGCAAAAACCTTCATATGGTTAGACCAATATCCTTCTATTTCTTGTTTTATTTATTTTATTTTTTTAAATCACAGTTTAGTGTATATTTTATAAAATCATTTATCTGTAACTTATAAAATGTTAATATGGTTTCCTCCTGTCTGTTAATGTAGTTATTTACACTACAAATCTTTCTAAGTCATGCATTTTGTTTTGTTTCATTTTTTTTCAATATTGTATTACATTTATTCATTTAGTCATGTGTGTACACACACCTGTCACAGGATACATGCATGCCAGGACACATGTGAGTTGCTGGACTCAGATATATATATATATATGTAATCTTTTATTTTTTTATGGTGCTAACATTTTCTTTTTTTCCCACTTATATTTTTTATTATATTTTAAGGGATTCACAATATAAGACCACAGTTGTTTTGAGATCACATTGACGTTGCTCAGTTTTCCATACAATTAGGTAATTGGTGCTAGCATCCACAGATGAGTGATACCATTCATCATCTGTGTTTCTGGGACTGTGTTACTTCACTCAGCATGATATCTTCTAGCTCCAGCCATTTACCTGCAAAGCTCTTGATGTCATCTTTCTTCACCATTGCATAGAACTCCATTGTGTAGATGCACCACATTTTCTCTATCCACTCGTCAGTTGAGGTGCACTTGGGTTGGTTCCAGCTCCTTGCTATTGTGAAGAGAGTTGCAATAATCATGGCTGTGCATGGTCAGGTGGCAAGTTCATTCCAAGTGTTCCAAGGGTTCTCCACACTGCTTATCATAGTGGCTGTACGAGTTTACATTCCCACCAGCAGGGGGTGAGTGTTCCCCTTTCCCCACAACCTCTCCAGCACTTGGTATCATTTGTTTTCTTGATCCTACCTAGTCTTATTAGAGTAAGATGATATCTTAAAGTGGTTTTAATTTGAATTTCCTTAATTATTAGCAACTTTGAACACTTCTTAAGATGTTTCTCAGCCATCTCTAATTCCTCACTGGTGAAGTCTCTGTTCAGCTCTTTGCTCCATCTATTGAGTGGGTCATTTGTTTTCTTTCTTCTTTGTTTTTTGAGTAGTTTATGTATTCTGGAAATCAATGCTTTGTCAGATGTTTCTGTGGTGAAGGTTTCCTCCCACTCTGTGGGATTTCTCTTTACTTCCTTGATTGTTTTTTTTTTTTTTTTTTTTTTGTACAGAAGCTTTTGAGTTTAATAAGATCCCATTTGTCAATTGTCGACCTTAATTCTTGCGCAGCTGCTGTCTGATTTAGGAAGTGTTTTCCTACACCTATGTCTTGTAGTCTGCTGCCAACTTTTCCTTCTATTGCCTTCAGAGTTTGGGGTTTCACATTGAGGCCTTTAATCCATTTGGAGCTGACTTTTGTACAAGGCGAGAGGTAGGGGTTTAATTTCATTCTTCTACAAATGGTGATCCAGTTTTGCCAACACCACTTGCTGAAGATGCTGTCTTTTCTCCATTGTGTCTTCTTGGTCCCCTTGTCAAATATGAGATGACTGAAATTGTACATACAATTTTGGATTGTATGTACAATCCAAAAGTTTGGATCTTCAGTTTTGTTGCATTGGTCAACAGGTCTGTTTTTGTGCCAGTACCAAGCTATTTTTTAGAGATCCCCCCTGTATTGCTCTTTTCACTCAGGGTTGTATTGGCTATTTGGGGTCTTTTGCTTTTCCAATTGAAATTAAGGACTTTTTTTCCAAGCCTGTGAAGAAACTCTTGGGGATTTTAATTGGGATGTTTCGTTTTTAAATACAAGGTTAAAAATTGGAGTGCTGGGCGTCGTGGTGTACGCCTTTAATCCTAGCACTTGGAAGGCAGAGGCAGGTGGATCTCTGTGAGTTCGAGGCCAGCCTGATCTAGAGAGTGAGTTCCAGGCCAGGCAGAGTGACAGGGAAACCCTGTCTCGAAAAGACCAAAAACAAACAAACAAACAAACAAAAAACTAGAGTGCATTTAACTCAAGATGACATCATTAAATGCATTTTTCAGAAGACATAATCATTTTCTGAGACCTAGAACTTCACGTTTTGATTGCTATAATTAGATGAGATTACCAAACTTTCACTGTTCCATCTGTTATTTGACTGTAAAACAAATTTATTCAAATCCATGTAATTTAATGAAAAAATTTAATTTGGGGTTACATTATATTTTCCTCCTTTTGCCAATGTTTGATCTTGAGATTATTCAATTAGGCTCTTTTTATATAAGTGATTACATAAAGACACATATATAGAAAACACATGAGCTGCTTAAATGTACTTTGTTGTTATTTTACCATGTGTCTTGCCTCTATAATAACAGTTACCTACTCGGAATCTCTGCCTATTACCAAATTCCTTTTCTTTCACGTGTAATGTTGAGTTGTTTCTTCCCTGGGAAGGACAGGGAACCAAGAACACCCTTCTCTTCATGCAGAATGCTTAGTCAAATGGCAGCTATTTTCCTTGGTACAAACAAATGATCAGTTGTCCAGAGTTTATTAAATTATATTGTTTAATGAAAACTGTGGTTAAACTTCAAGATAATAAGTCAATCCATTTAGACAAAAGGATATTTTCTTCAGGAATTCTGCAGGATTTCTACATTATTTCTACTAAATTGGATGAAGCATAAACTTGAAAAAAAAGAATTAAAATGTAGGATTAAATTTAAGAATGAGTCTTATATGTGGATCCTAGGAGGAAAATAATAAAAGTTGTATTTCCCTTTATTTTGTATCAGAAAAATTTTAATTACATTGTTTTAACCCAGTCATCATCACTGCTTGTATGAGTCATCTGCCTATTAGAATTGATAGAGAAATAAGATGTCTGGAACACTTTCTGATTCAGAATTTCAGTCTTGGCTGCTGAGATGGCTCAGTGGGTAAAGGCGCTTGCCACCAAATCTGACAGCCTGGACCCATCCCTAGGACTGACGTAGTAGAAGGAGACAACTAACTACTGTAAATTCTCCTCTGACTTCCTCACAAGCACCATGGCACAAAGTGCCCACACAACTGCACACACATGTACACAAAGTAAATAAATAGATTGTGAAACTTTTGAACTTTTTATTGAGTTTTTTGTGAATATTTTGCAATATATTTTGATCATATTTAGAACCTCTTTCTGCACGCTCCCCTTAGTACTCCTTGCCTGACTTTGTGTACTCTGTTATATATATTAAGGCCTATGGAGTCAAATTTGTGTTTCCAAATTCCCTTTGGTGTGTGTCCATCTACAGAAGCCCAGTTAACCTATTCGGTGACACAACCTTAAATAAAACTGACAAGATGAGCAACGTTAATGTGATTTTTTTTTTTTTATCTGAGAGCAACTGTGCTGTTATAATGTGAATCCCTTCATAGGTTCTAGAATTAACCTACCACTTATTTTCAGACTTCAGTAATTTCGGTATATATTCATATTTTAGAGTAATATAAAACTAAAAGGAAAAAATGTTAAAAAAAATGGACTCACCCCCTCCCAGAAGCCATGAGTAGCTGACAGTTCCATAGCTAGGTTTGGGGCATCTTACTACTCCCCAACTTCTATGCTGGATTTTGTAAGCTTATGAGGGACTCATGCATGCTGTCGTCATTGCTGTGAGTTCAGATAAGTAGCTGCCCAATGGTCTGGAAAACTCTCTTTTCTTGTGGTCATCTTGTGGTCATCCATACCTTCTGGCTCTTATGATCTTAGTACTTAATTTAGTTCTAGAAATGAAAATCAGTAAAATGTTAAAGCAAGTTAGTAAAACTGTTAGCAGCCTGGACAAAACAGTCTCATGGTATAAACAGTTGCCACTGCTGGGCATGGTGGTGCACGCCTTTAATCCTAGCACTTGGGAGGCAGAGGCAGGCGGATCTTTGTGAGTTCAAGGCCAGCCTGGTCTACAGAGTGAGTTCCAGGACAGCTGGGGCTACAGGGAGACCCTGTCTCAAGAAGACCAAAAAATAAAAATAAATAAACAGTTGCCACAGAGAATTTTCCCGAGGGGGGGGTTCTTCCCACACACGTAGCCTCCCACCCCACCTCTGCCTCCAGTTTCCATGGTTACTAGGCAAAGCAATAAGCAGATTCTCCAATCTTACTAGAGTTTATTAGGCTTGCCTACAAAGGGAATGGAGACAAGATCTCTTACATGACGTACAGCGACTCTCCTTTCCCACTATGGCTGCCCAGAGACTTGGCATGGATTCTGTGTCCTCCCCCCATGACAAAATCATGAGAGAGTCCCCTCTTTTTAACTGACCCTGGTTCTAACAAGGCACTAGCAGTGTGCAGGAGTTCTGAGCATTATGGGAAACTTGGTGTGGGCTCAGCTTTGCTCTTAGCCCCTCCCTCTAAGTAAACCAGACTCTTTCTTGTAGTTCTCAGATTATCCAATGATAAATCCATTTCAAAGAAGATATATATATATATATATATATTTTAAATTTTATTTATTTTTGTATGTGTATGAATGTACTGTATGCATGTATCACATGTGCACCCGTGTCATGCAATGCCACGGAGGTCAGAAGAGGGCATTGGATTCCCCTGGAACTGGAGTCAAAGACGGTTTTCAGCCTCCATGTGGGTGCTGGGGATCGAACCCGGGTCCTCTGCAAGAGCAGTCGGTGCTCTTAACCGCTAGGCCATCTCTCCAGCCCTCAAAGAAGATATATTTTATCCCACAACTGTCCATACTCTAAACTTTACTAGGCGTTGGTAATGAGTGGATTTTAAATTGATAATCTCGCATTTATTGTCTGTGGACATATCTCTTATTTTTATTGTAAATTTACAAATTCTCATTGATATTACAAATGATTTTCATTCAAGTGTGTGTATGCAATGTAGTAGAGAGACAGGTGATAATAAGCAGAGAAGTGGGCTGTAGTGTAAGTGTTGTGGAAAAGGAATCCAAGGGAAGGGGAGGTTCTTTTCTTCATCTCTGGAGTGGTCTACGAAACCTCAGAAAGGTGGCATCTGAGCAGAGACACCAAGGGAATGAGAGACCAAGCCATCCAGTTGGATGGACTGTGCGTTTAAGGCAGAAGATGTAGGAATAGCCAAAGCTTTAAGTCAAAGTGCCATCTGCCTGTAGAGGAGCAGTGTGGAGGCTGGATGCCTGGAGCACAGGAAGGAACAGGGTGGCCGGGGATGAGGTTGGAACATTCCTTGAACCAGAAGATGCCAGCCTTGCAGGTCACAGTAAGGGGTCGGGCTTCACTCTCATCAAGATGGAAGGACCATGTAGGTTCTGTAGATAATGGCTCCTATTTCTTCATGTTTTTGCTAACATGTGTATTATTAACTGGCTTTTATAGCAATCTTGTAGGCATAAGATAGAATTTCCTTATTTTAATTTGTATTTCGCTTGCTACTAATTGACACCAAGGGTTCTTTGTAAATGTCCTATTTTGGGCTGGAGAGATGGCTCAGCAGTTAGGAGCAATGGCTTCTCTTGCAGAGGACCTGAGTTCTATGTCTGGCCCATATAGCAGCTAACAACCATCTGTAACTCCAGTCCCAGAGGATCTGATGCCCTCTTCTGGCCTCTGTGGGCACTGCATGACACAGGTGCACTTACACACATGCAGGCAATACTCGCATACACATAAAATCAAAATCAAAATAATAACTAAAAATGTTTTTAAAGAAGTTTTATTTATTGGAAAAAAAGTATAGAAATAGGCTGTCCAGTAGAGTGTTCTTCAGTATACTGCACTGTCCAACAGCCAGGAAGAACGAGAATATTGATCACTGGAACTACAGCTATTACCTCATAATAGCTGTAGTTCCAGTGATCAATATTCTTATTTAAATTTGAATAATTTTATTATTTATTTATTTATTTGTTTATTTATTTATTTATTTGTTTATTTTGGTCTTTTTGAGACAGGGTCTCCCTTTAGTCCCAGCTGGCCTGGAATTCACTCTGTAGACCAGGCTGGCCTTGAACTCACAGAGATTCACCTGCCTCTGCCTCCCGAGTGCTGGGATTAAAGGTGTGCACCACCACAGATATCTACATGTGACTAGTGGCTACAATATTTGATAGAACAAGTTTAGAATCTCAGGTTTTCCATCCTGTCATTGAAATTGTAACATAATTATTGCTTCTGTAAATGGGTATATTTAACTTGATTTAAATACTCATTGTTGGGGTTAGAGAGGTAGCTTAGTGGTTAAGAGCTTGTCTGCTCCTGCAGAGGACCCAGGTTTGATTCCCAGAACCCAAATGATGGCTAATAACCATCCATAACTTTAGTGCCAGCGTGTCTGGAGCTCTCTTCTGACCTCTGTGGGTGTTGTATCACATGGATGCACCTACCTACGTGCAGGCAATACATTCATGCACACAAAACAAAATAAAAATAATACATAAAATATTAAATGTTCTTTTTTTTTGGTCTTTTTGAGACATGGTCTCCCTGTAGCCCCAGCTGTCCTGGAACTCACTCTGTAGACCAGGCTGGCTTTGAATTCACAAAGATCCACCTGCCTCTGCCTCCTGAGTGCTAGGATTAAAGGCATGTGCCACCATGCCCAGTAAATATTCATTTTTAAAGCCTGTTTGGTTAACTTTTCAGGTATTTGGATCTACGTAGTATATCACCTCAAATTAGTTAAGCAAATGCTGAAGAATTTATTGTATGTTCCGAGAGAGCTGATAAAGAGCTAGTGAGTTTGACCAATTAATTTCCAACAATTTCTATGTCAAAAGAATTTTGGTTATTTTAATATTTGATGGCAATATAATAGAATATAGAATTCTCACCCTAAACACACTTTTTATTTTCCACTAATATAAAAGAATCATCAGTGAAGATTATTAGTGACTTTCTTTAAGTAAATTATTTTTCAGAGGGTTTACATATTTTGGAACTTAGAGTACTCTGTAGATTCCTTGATATTTGAACTGCATTAACTTATTCTTATTTTGGGTTCTTATGTGAAATTCATTTTTTATTTTTTTTTTATTTTTTTAATTTCTGTATCTGATGAATGTACTGTCTGGCATGCAATGNGTATATATGCCTGCAGTATCCCAAGCACTTAACCAAAATTATCCCAGGTTTCTGTTCAGAACTTTGAGGCCAGTTTTCTTGTGTTACTCTATTATTTTTTTTTTATTAATTTTATTTATTTCTGTATGTGTATGAATGTACTGTCTGCATGCAAGTTTGTGCACCCGTGTCGTGCAACGCCGCGGAGGTCAGAAGAGGGTGTCGGATTCCCCTGGAACTGGAGCTCTCCCGGAATTGGAGTTTCAGACGGTTCTTAGCCGCCATGTGGGTGCTGGGGATCGAACCGGCGTCCTCTGTAAGAGCGGTTGGTGCTCTTAACCGCTAGGCTATCTCTCCAGCCCCCTGAAATTCATTTTTTAAAGGAAATGAAACTGTTCTCTGAGATTACAGGTAAGATTACTTTAACAGGTAAGAGCTGGAAATAAGAAGAAACTGTTTTACATAGCAAGTGGCTACTGTTACAAAATCTTTTATGCTATTTTTATTGCTTAGTATTTAAATAATAAAGTAAATTTTGTACATTGTATGTACTTTATCTTGCTGACTAAAACAAAGCCAAAAGTTCTTTATGCTGATTCTAAATTAAAAATCTAGTTTCCACATTTTTTTCAAGAATTATTTGTACAAGTCATTTTTCTTCAAAATGACAAAAATATATAGGTACATAATTTACAATGCTTAATTTTT
This sequence comes from Rhizomys pruinosus, assembly GCA_009823505.1. Classification (NCBI taxonomy): domain Eukaryota; kingdom Metazoa; phylum Chordata; class Mammalia; order Rodentia; family Spalacidae; genus Rhizomys; species Rhizomys pruinosus. Next base: position 2,589,344 of record VZQC01010206.1, read on the forward strand.
CAACAATTAAATTTTAGACAGTAAATATTGTGTCAACTTTTTCTAATGTCTTAATAATTTTGACATATATATGCATATATAGATACATAACTATATATGTGCACGTACAGAACTAAAACTAACAAAGAACTCTTTTAAATTAGTACCACTTGAAAAATCTCATTAGTCATTTATGCATACAGACACACACAGAGCAGAACTATTTTTATTTTGGAATGGCAAAATAAAAATTTTGAAAGCTTTAAAAACATGATTATCATAAATAAAACAAACACACCAATGAGATTTAAATCATTAAAAAATAAACTATCAAAATATTAAAGCTGATTAACACAACTTTATAAATAAAACAATAGTTTATGTTGTCAATTTGGAAGGGATGCTGAAATAATTTAGAATAGTTAGAGACAGAGTTGCTTAATATTACACAGAGCAATTAAAACAGACTTCGGTATTGTCTTTTTTTCTAGGGGGAAATTATACCATTACGATGTTCTCATAATTGAGTTCTAATCAATAGCAAAGAGTAAGCACAACAAACATACATCGATGATAATAAGACATTGAAGAGTCAGGTCACTAGTCTTCATCTTATTCCAGCTTCACCATATTTTAAACAAAATCTTATATAAAAAGTAATGGTCCTGTATTAACTCACTAATTTCCATAAGAACCCGACTTCAGTCACTTGCAGAGGTAAGGAATTTTAGAAAGTCAATAGCCAGGCGTGGTGGCCTACGCCTTTAATCCTAGCACTCGGGAGGCAGAGGCAGGGGGATCTCTGTGAGTTCAAGGCCAGCCTGGTCTATAGAGCAAGCCCCAGGCCAGCTGGGACTAAAGGGAGACCCTGTCCATCAAAAAAAAAAAAAAAAAAAAAAAAAAAAGTAATATGTAAATAGGATGCTTTAGAATTTTTCATCAGGATGACAATTTTTTTTAATATTTATTTTTCTATGTGTATGAATGTACTGTCTGCATGTAGGTCTGTGCACCCGTGTCGTGCAATGCTGAGGAGGTTAGAAGAGGGTCTCGAATTCCCCTGGAACTGGAGTTCTCCTGGAATTGGAGTTACAGACGGTTCTCAGCCACCATGTAGGTGCTGGGGATTGAACCTGGGTCCCTTGCAAGAGCGGTCGGCGCTCTCAACCGCTAGGCCATCCCTCCAGCCCCAGGATGACACTTTTTAAAAACTCAGAGAACTCTAATCTAGGGCTAGGGAGGGAATTTAGTTTGTAAAGTGTTCTCTGTGTAAGCATAAATACCTACAAACATAAAAGCTGGGCATTGTGGTGACACTTGGAATCCCAGCTTTGGGGAGGTGGAGACATGGAGCTCTTTGGGGATGGCTGACCAGCCAGCCTAGTGAGAGATGTGTCTTAAAAAGAGCAAGGTGGACAGTTCCTGAGATGTTAGCCTCTGACCTTCACATGCATACACACATCTATGCACATTCATGATCATGCACACACTTAAACATGTATACATAGAATAATTACAAAGTAATAAAATAATAGCTTATTTCTTCAGAAATATTTGAGAAATACTTTTTATGTTGCAATTTTGAACTTTACTCATGTTGGTAACCTTGTAAAAAGAATGCTCTGTATTTCAATGTAGAAACAGAAAAATCAAGTTTTCTCATAATGATAAGGTGACCAAACTAGCAGTCAGGTCTATATGCTGACTGTGGCAATCCTGGCTTCCTGCTTTCTGTCAGCAATACAGTTATGGATGTGGAGACCACTCTGATGCTGTCTGGCAAGCTAAGTCTCTCCAAAAACTAAAAGGACTCTTTGGTAAATTAAAGTTGCTGCTGGCAGGGTATAATTGAAATCCCAAACCACAACACAACCATAATAGTAGAACCCTCTTCCATTTTTGCCTGCCTGCCTTCCTTCCTTCTTCCTTCTCTTTTTCCTTGCTATTTTTTTTTTTTTTTTTTTTTTTTTTTTTTTTCAAGACAGGTCTCCCTGTAGCCCCAGCTGTCCTGTAACTCACTCTGTAGACCAGGCTGGCCTTGAACTCACAAAGATCTGCCTGCCTCTGCTTCTTTCCTTGCTATTTTAAGGAGGTTTATGTCCTTCTGTTAAAGTGCTGGGATTGGATGTAAGATGAAGGAACCCCGACATTTCATAGTTGGGTGAGGTATGGATAGTGCCATTGGACAAGATACATAGACTTCCATAACTAAATCAGGCAATGGAAAGCCACAATAGTGGATGGTTTCTTTAAGAGGAAGGCTGACCTGTCTGGAAAATTTTTTTAAGATTTGGGAGTTAAAATGACAGATAATTCACAGCTTGGATTTTTCCCATGTTGGATGAAGTTACAAACTTCCTCTCCAAATTCTTCCATAGATGTGATATAATTCAATTCAAAACATGGGAGTACAGTTTTGATATTTGTAATATTAGATTTTAAAACAAATTGTGAATTTAAAACAGTGACAATAATACTGTTTTGTGGCAAGAATAAATGTAAGGCTACCTTACAGATAAGAACTAAGAAAAAGAAAAGTCAGTATTTTTAATGTGCTAATGCTACTAAGATTTGGAGTTATTGACAGGATGCATAAAAGATGGTGTGGGGTATGGGAGGGTGCAAATGGGGCAGGAGGGTCTAAATAATGATCAAGATGTATGAAATTTTCAAAATAATCAATAAACTAAAAAATCTTGGTTATGCTGTGTAGCTTTCCTTTTCCTATATACTTATCTCCTTTTCCTGAGTGTGTGTGTGTGTGTGTGTGTGTGTGTGTGTGTAGTTTGTTTGTTTTGAGACAGGAACTCCTTGGCCTGGAACTTGCTACGTAAATCAGGCTGCCTTTGCTTCCCAAGTACATGCCTCTTCCCTGTATATTTCAAAATCTGAATCACCAAGTACCATAACAGCATATTATATAAAAACCCCAAATCGTAACATACACACACATATATTTAATATATATAATATATATGTTATATCTCATGGCTTTATTAAATTGAAGAATTTAAATAGGGTTTTATTTTATTTCATATGTCAAAATTAAATTAGAATGAAATAATGTAATATATAAAATGATAAGGTATAAATCACAAAAGAAGGCCAGGCTGCTCTGAAGACAGGACTACAGGAAGATTACTTTGTTATGCACTGCCCAACATTTTAGGATTTTCTCTTTTTGTTGTTGTCAGAGCAGATCTGGCAGAAAAACACATGTTTTCAGTTTTGCTCCATGAAAAGATAGTCTCCACTTTAGTATTCATTATGCACAATGTATGCAAAATGCAATGAGCCAACTGACTCACACTTTGGTGTCATGCAAATAAAACCTAAACACAAGAAATTGCAACATCTAGTAAAATGTGCATAAAGTCACAAAGGCTAAGATAAGAAATGGGTAGCTAAGAAGGCAATTAGCGCATTCACTGAGGGCAAGCAGCTGGGTCTGGAGCCAAATAAATATAATTTTCTGCTTTTGGCTAAAAGTAATCCTATATTTATTGGCAAATAGAGGTTCACATTTACAGAGAAGTTTCTGCAGTTGATAAAGAATGAAAGTGAAATCTTGTGTAAAGACAGGTAGAAGGCAGGTACAAAAGTGCCAAGATGTGATCTTTAAATTAAAAAAGGGTAAGACCATGAGGTTCCTGAACTTCTGATGTTTAAAATGCTGCTTATGTCCTTTTCCAATATCAAGAAAAGATATTTTCCAAGCATTCAGCATTTAATAATTTAGATTAAGAAACAGGCTTTCTTCATAAAGACACAATGATCGATATCTCCCTGGCTCCTCCAGAATAGAGCAAGGTGGAATACATGTGTATAGTTATTTACTGATCTTTTATTTTAAGCTTAAAAGTTAGGTTTCTTTTAATCAATGCATACAAAATCGATTTGACTCTCTTGTCCAAGTCCAAATTAGAGTTGATTACAAAACCCACAGAGTTTAGATGCATAGATTACTAATGGTAATGGACCGCTATCAGTAGTCAATTGATTCAGTTGTTAAAGATAGCTAAATCTGTTTGGATTGTTCAGATATAACCAGCAACTAGTAGGAAATAAAGGATTGCCACTCAGAAGGTCAGACTCCAGTGTGTTAAGACAGTAGGGACAGGAATAATTGAGAGTGACATGAGAAATGGTGGCTTTCTAAAATATAAGACAATCACCTAAGAGAAAAAGAGGCCAGGTAATCTTTTCTTAAGGCAGAGCCCTATATATACAACATCAAAAAGTCATCAGTTGATTTTTGTTCTTGACCTTTTTAAGATTTACGTCCCCTCCTTTGGTGGGTATTGCACATGGTCATAGCCAAAGGGCATCTTAGAAACCAGGGAAACTCACTGCCATCCCAGACCCAAGCAATTGCTCGTCATTATGAGTCCCTGATCACAAATAACTGATTGCAGACAAATGTCCTCTGATGGTCAAGTGACAAAGGTTAGTAACTCTCCATGTTATTTTGATCCAGCTTGAAAGCACGCCAGCCAGCTCTTACTTCTTCGTAGCAAGTCATAATGTCCTGAGAGCGAACCACTGAACTCGTTTGTTCCACATTCCATCTGACAGACATTGCAATGACCATATGTATCTTTAGTTGAAACAAAAATACATTTTTACACATTGCTTAAAATTTGGCAGCACACCCAGGAAACATTTGTGGTACATCCCCATATGCCCTAGCATGCCAGTGGAGGGCAACTGACTCCTTTGATCATTTTAGTCATGTAAGAGGCAAACAAAAATATTGGACAAACACTACCTGCAGCTTAGTGACAATGAAGTGAATAAACAACCTCCACTGGCATTAGGAAGGAGGACAAAAAGACATTTGTGAGGGCCAGCTTGTTCCTGCAAGTGGAAAATGCTCACGGTGGGTTCTTTATTCCGTATCTTCTTTTAATTGACATGGGAGCATATCCAAATGTTTGTTGTGGATGTGTATTTACATGGAGGAAGTGTGCGATCTGTGAGCTGTGAGTGGAGCATGGCAGCTGGTAATTTATTTCCACTTTATTAATATTTCCCAAGAACATTCTTTGAAACTATTTATTTAGGAGGAACTCAGAATTTGGATTCATTTGAATGTGAGCTCTAGGGGATTAGCTGTATAACCTGGCAAGGCACTTAGTCTTGGCCTTAGTTTTCACATATGTCTGATGGTCTTCATTAATAAACACCTCTTGAGTAGAGTTATCAAGAAGACTAAGATAAGCTGTGGAAAAGTATTTAACACGTTTGTAAACAGTAAGTGCTCAATAAATACAACCCGTTATGGTGTATTATTTTTCCTCAAAATTTTATTAGGAGACTTAAACTTACATAATGCTAATTAATGAAAGATGAAAGGCATCAAAATAAAAATAAGGTGCAATGAAAATAGTGAAAATATAGAAATGTACAAAAATAAAATACCACAACATGCTCAGCAGTGTTACTAACCAGGAGAGGAAATATATCTGGAAGTAATTTGAATGGCAATTCGTAACAAAACATAGTCAGGAATTTAAAATATCTCACAAATGGTCAGATGCTAATCCAATCAAACATAGCTTTTTAAGTTTTAAATATAGTATAGATAACATTTACTGAGATTTAATTATAGGAGAATTTTCTGCTGAAAGTAACCCCCCCCCACACACACACTTTTAAACCCCTGGTATCCTGCTTTTTATTACCTCCAGATACCTAAACCCTTAAGGATGAAGGAATGCAGATATAACTGAAATCCCATGATGACAAAAATCAAGGCGTCTAAGGTTCTGCTCAGTTGCCAGAAAACAAGGTAAATGTAAACATAAATAAAAGTTCTTGTATACAAAACTGGTCATATCATCTGTGATTTATGAGCATCAAAGCATATGAATTTGTTCCCTCAGTTCTTCTTTGGTTCCATTTGCACCAAAAAATGAAGAAATCAGAGGCTGCGGGAGTCTTAGGATTACATGAAACAAAAGGAGGAAAATCAGTTTGAATGATAGCTCTTTATTTTTGAATATTGTTCTCAGAATCCATTTCCTAGCCAGGTATTTTGTGTTTCTAGAGCAATCCAAAAAGTAGATCTAAAATGATGTTTTATGTGTGAAAAGCCTTAAAAAAAGGACAAGGCACTCCCAAAGAATAAAGGTAATTTTGTAAGATGTTGAAATATTCTATAAGAGCACAAACAAAATAAGATGAATCAGCACTTGCTGAGAGCAGTGTGGCCAAGCCTGGCGTGAACAGTAGTAGACAGCCACCCTGGACTGCCACGGCTCTGAGGTCTCTGAGGTTGTCTGTGTTAAGACCAAGGCCACTGGTCTTTCTAGAGGGTGTCAGCTGCAGTTGAAACCTGTCTTAGGTCATTGAATGCTGGTTTATGCTCATCCTTATGTGCCCATCTCCCACTCACAGGCTCCAGGGAAAACATTTCCTTCGAAGTTGCTCTTTCATTTTCTAAGGAAGATTGAAGCTTACAAAATAAAATGCTACCGTCTTTCATGCTCAGTGACACCACTTTTGAAAGGGTGAGTTTTATTCCATTGGGCACCTCCATGCTGTGCTTGTAGTTGCTTAGACATCAAAAAGCTTAAGAAGAAAAAGAGTTGAGCTGAGGAAATTTCAAGGGATAGTTCCTCATTTAAAAATGAAAGTAAATTGTAAAAGTAAAAAAAAAAAAAACCTATGCATTCCTGATTAATATGTACATATATGCACAGAAATTCAGTTATATTAAGTTAAATATTTTATATGGCATTTAAATAATTCTAGTTTTATTTCATTGAGACGACATTTTATCCCACAAATTAACTTATGCTAAAGTGTCACATAAAAGAGGGGAAGGTCTAAGACTATACTTTCAGGGATCATTTCTACAGTATGTTTCTAGAGAAGTTTCTCTGACTGTGTAGAGTACCAGAAACCACGAGATGTAGCATTCTCTCCTGAGCTTGAAGTCGGCTCTTGGCGTTGCTTTACTGCAACTGCCACTTGCCATTGATGATTGTTCTTCTCTCTTTCCGCAGGGTAGAGGGAGAGAATGCAGTCTGAGCGTAAGAAAAATAAAATAAAATAAATAAAAAAAATTAAAAAAGAGGGGAAGGGCTATCTTAACAAGTTGATTAACTATTTTGCTTCTAAGACTCACTACTGATACTCCAAGGCCAAGTTCTCACCCATCAGAGGTTCCCCAGACCACGCTCCCACCCATCAGAGGTTCCCCAGACCACGCTCCCACCCATCAGAGGTTCCCCAGACCGCGCTCCCACCCATCAGAGGTTCCCCAGACCGCGCTCCCACCCATCAGAGGTTCCCCAGACCGCGCTCCCACCCATCAGAGGTTCCCCAGACCGCGCTCCCACCCATCAGAGGTTCCCCAGACCGCACTCCCACCCATCAGAGGTTCCGCAGACCGCGCTCCCACCCATCAGAGGTTCCGCAGACCACGCTCCCACCCATCAGAGGTTCCCAGACCACGCTCCCACCCATCAGAGGTTCCGCAGACCACGCTCCCACCCATCAGAGGTTCCCCAGACCACGCTCCCACCCATCAGAGGTTCCCCAGACCACGCTCCCACCCACCAGAATACAAAATTGGCTTAACAAAAGCAGGAGTTACTTACACTGAAACATGTATTTAGTACGTTTTTCTTCTTAGTTCCGTATCAGAATTGACTACAGTGAATTTCCCAAGGAGAACATTTAAATTTAAAGCAAAAGATAAAATAGAAACAAATTGTCTCTGATGTTCCATCCTGAGCTAAATGTGGTTATTTTCCAAACATTGTTAGCCTAAAATTAGCTTGTGTAATTTTCAAATGCAAAAGCCTACAAATAAACTTGCATATATTAGTTCTGGGACCAGAAAAGTGAAACTTCTTCTGTAACTTTATTATTAATAGCTTCTTCCAATGTAACAGTAAAAAGTGGATAATTTTGACAGACTCATAGAAATTAAAAGTTTTTAGTTACAAACTTGCCTTACAAAGTACTAATACCATGTCCTTGGGCTGGATGTGAGGAAGCAGTCATGACTGTCCGGATGGATGCTCAAGGCAGGTTAGACAGCAGGCTTTCATTTATTTTTTTACTTAGATTTCCCAAAATGCCATTAATCTTCAAGTTTGTATAAAATCAAGAAATTTGTATAAATAAAATCAAGAAATTTTTATTCTGTAGAAAATAATACACTACAAGTAAAACCAAGAAGAAAATATGGACACCTTGATTCAAACTGGCCCCTGTTTAGGGAGAAGGCAGAGGAGGTGAGCCCTGCAGAGTTCAATCTCTAATCTGCTCTGAAGGCTTTCAGTCTGTATTCCCTGCTTTGTGTCACATGGATCAAACCACAGAACATTGACCCATTTGATAGAAAGATGATTTTTCCAAGAAAGACAGAGTAGCCACTTATATATTATTAATCGATAATCTCTAAACGAATTGAATTTCTACAGAGCTCTGCAAGTCCAGGCATTAGTAATTAAAATGATTGAAAACAAATTGAGCTGGGAGGAAAAGCTTACATTTCTGGGTCTAGGCCAGATTTGCAATTGAACTTTTTTTAGCTTCATGTTGGCTTAGGTTAGATTGCCTGAAACTCTGTGACTCAGATATGGTTCGAGATGCAGTGGCAGGAGTCTACAGGGTACCAGGGGGGAGTAGAGGGAGATAACATGATGTGATTAATAAATTCGACACCACTGTGGGTGGTGGTGACTCAGGCCCGTTGAACAAACTTCAGTTTTCCTATCTGAGGGGAGAGGCTAGAGTTTTCCATCATTGGTTGTGGATGATCCTAAGGATGTTTGCTGTCTAGCCCTTCTCATCTCCCTTCCTCTTGCTTGTACTCATAGCAAATTGTAATAGATATGGATAGTGTATTCATAAATACAACACACACACACAAATATATATATATATATATATATATATATATATATATATATATA